>OX451736.1:1644274976-1644640919 GCA_948472305.1 Vicia faba | reverse complement strand
AGAAAAGCCCATGAAAAATTGATGGTCCATTAGGTTTTTTAGAGGATGTGTATGGACTTCTTAGCTCATTTTTGTTTTTTAAAACTCATTGTGTTTCAATTAAGGCTTTTTTGGTTCACTTTCAGCCCAGTTTAATTTTTGAAGGGGTCTACACTATTAAGAATTCTTGGACCTTTCTAAATCAGAAAGGCCCATGTAAAATTTGAGGGCCCATTTACGTACAGAAAGGAGGGGAGTATGTTTTTTGAGATAAGTGGCCCAATAATTAAACATTTGACCCATTTCAGGTTTTTGTTTTAAATTGTATTTTGTTTTTACAAACATTATTAAGATTATTACTGTTAACATTACTATTTTAGACTTAATTAAAAATTGTGTTTGTTTTGTTATTTGAAAAGAACGTTGACTGAAAAGTCAAAATTGAAACCTTAAATCACACGTCTGGCCCTTCACCATTTTTTCAAGCCCAAGACCAATAAAAAACGCTCACTGTGCAAATTAAAGAAAAGAAACGTTTTGTTTCAAAGATAAAACGTGCAAATTAAGGAAAAAGAAATGCTTGCCTTTGAGCTAATAAAAAGATCGTGGCGAGTTCCTCTAATAAAAAACTAAAACCCTATTTCTTAAAGATTGTGCTTCTAAACCCTAGTATCCTTGTGAACAAGGTAGATGAGGGGTTCCTATCACCTTCCCTTCGTCTAAAAACGAGTCCAACTACCTAGAATCTCTGACTTATTTAGGGTTAACCTTTATATTCTCTTCCTTAAGATAAAAATTAAGGGTGGCAACTCTATATTTTAAACCAGTTACAACAACTGGCGACTCTGCTCGGGACCAAACCCTAGGGTTTTAAAAGCTTCTCCTTTGGATTTAGGGTTTTGATAGGGTTTTATATTTTTTCTTATTGTATTTATTCGGTTTTTATTTATTATTATTTTGTCATTGTTATATTATCCTTCTGTGATACAGTGGGAATAACTGACTGTTTTTGGAATGCCGGTTCGCGTTTTGCGTTTGTTTTCGCAAAATGTTGCGGCAAGCAAGAGTCGCCATCGACTTTTATTTTATCCAACAAGGAAAGGAAAAAAGCACAGAAACATTCCTTTTTCGAGATATTTCTGAGTACGGGGGGTAGATTATAGAAAGGGAAGGTATTAGCACCCTTTCTATCTGTAGTTATCTACGGGCTCTTAGGTACTTGCTCATCATTTTCAAAATTGTTTTCTTTGTGTTTGTGGGCTTTGAAAAGTTTTGGTTTTAACTTCGATTTAACTCTTGCTTCTGTCTTCAAGAGTGTAATGAAGTGTTTTTGAAAACTTATTTGTAAAGGAGTGTAAGTGTGAAAAAGTTTTGTTTTTTGGATGAGCAAGTATCTAAGAGCTAATCTACCTACTCGAAAAAAGGAATCGTTCTATGCTAATGTCCTTTAGACAATGCTATCCCACTATTAGTGAGTAGGTAGCACCGTCGTTGGAGTTTGAGGGTCAATTCGAATGAGGGACATACGGTCACTAAAGCAATGTTAGGATGTATTAGCGGTAACCCTAATGTCTTAGATCATTTGTTTGAGGCAACAATATCCGAGGCAACCATTTTGATGCAACTATGATCTTTTAGACAAGAGGGCGACCTCTAAAACAACCTATACTCAATGACTGTTTACGAAGGCAACCAAGTGGGGTGTACCCTAGGAGTGCGCATGTGCGAGTGTGTTGGTTTCAGTTATTTTTATCTTTGCACATGTTTAGGGTGATCTAATTGATTTTAGATTTAAGCATTCATTCTTGTCATGCAAACCCTATTATCAAACATCTAGCAGTTGTATATTTGTAGAAATTAAAAGTGCGGAAATTAAACTAAATTATTACAAGGCGTCGAGTATTTACATCGCCAAAAGCAACCCTTTGAAAATAAAATAAAGCGGTAAAAAGTAAATGTCCTAATTAATTATTACAAACCGTAAGCATATACATTAATTGTATAAAGAAAAATAAAGCGCGCGAGAAATTAAATGAATGCGGAATTAGGGTTTTTACCCTTTTAATTAAAGAAAATGTTTTTTTTGTTTTTATTATTTTTAAGAAAAGAAATTAAATCCTAAAATTAAATTCTAAATCAAATATTAAATAAACTAATTAATGAAAAATAATTAATGACATATTTTTTGGAGTTTTGATTATTTTAAGAAAGAAAATAAAATAATTAAACTAAAGTTAAAACCTAATTAATTCTAATTGATTTTATTTATTTACAAAATAAATTAAGGTTACCTAATTAATATCCTAATTAATTAATTAGTATTTATTAATAAAAAATAAAATTTCTAAAATTTAATTGGACAAAAAATATTTTTGGTGAGTTTTTTTGATAAAAGAAAAGAAATTATGTTATTGGTTAGTAATTAAATTAAAACAAAATAAAAATATTAAATGAAAATAAACAAAAAAAAGAGTGAGAATGGGCCTGTTTTTGAGGTGTATGAATAGCAATTTCGTTGGCCCAATTGTGCTGTCCATATTGACTTTTGGGATCCTGTACACGTGCATTGACTTGCCTATGGTGTGCCTCCAATGCTTGACCACCAGATCTGGCCATCTGGCCATCTGGTGCATGGATGAGGGATGAGCATGGTGGACACCAGGCCTGAGTATGCACTAGATTCCCTAAAAATAAACAAGAAAATGCAAATTGCTGGAGGCAGGGATCGAACCCCTGACCTCCAGCCTTGGGATCATTATGCGCTGATGTGTCTACCACTAGGCTGTTCGCTTTGCTTTGTTAATAGAATACAAATAAATGATAATATATAAAAAAAACAAAATTAATGGCCAGAAAAATAAAAAAGGGCGCGCTGGTTTGAACGGACAAATGAGGGAGTGCCAACGCATCATCGATGTCCTTCTTCCGTAGCTAAAACTCTGTGACACTTATAGCTACGGACGCTGGCCGTCACTACAAGTCGTGCTTATTCAAAAATCTCCTACAGGCCATGAAAATGATTTCTATGACCATGGTTGAACTCGTCATCTTCTTCTGATCACGACCATAACCATTATTAGGGCTAATTGTTCCTGAAATGAAAAACCCCAAAAACAAAAATGAAACCCTAAAAATGGTGGATCTCGTTACAGGTCATATAAATTCAATTGAGTAATACCAAAAGCTTGCAAATGATTTGTAGATTCAGAATATGCCATCAATTCATGCTAACTATGCCTAAATTTCAAAATACGAAATCAAAAACAGGATGAGTTCGTGACTGACTTACAGCGTACTGGAGGGCTTGGAAACGCGTGGTTTTGATTGGTTTAGCTTGTGGAGATTGCCAGGAAGAGACTGAGATCAACACCAAGCCTTGAAACTGCCTCTAGACTTGATTTCGATCTCACTTTTTTGGTGTTTTTGCAAATTTTGTTCTTGCTCTCCCACTGATCTCCAACCCTTATTTTGGTCTGCATACGACCCTTATGTAATGTACAATGTATTTGGCTAGCAAACTCTGTTCAAATATCTCTCTTTCAATGCTTGGATATTTGATTTGATTTTCTTTTACAACCTTCCAAATTTGGCTTGATTTGAATCTTTTTGTACACAACTTGCCTTGATTCGAGTTTCAATGCCTTGCTAGCTGTGATTAAAGCCCAAAACAAGTGAAAAAGAATGGGCCCATTTGGAAATATTTGAAGTTTTGGGGATAGTTTACTTTTGTCCTCTAACCAACCCTTTTGGTCTCATCTCATTTTGATATTCCATGATGAAGTTTGAAGCTTTGACAAAAAAAGGTGTTTTTGTTGACTTTTCAAAATGACCTATAATGTCCAAATTCATAACTTCTTGTGAGTGCATATTTTGATCTTTGGGGTATGAAGATGTATTGTAGGGAATTGCATCCTATTCAAAATGAGCTTTGGATGGGTCATTTCTCATAAAGTATGAGAATGTTATGCTTGGTCAAAGTTGGGTTGACTTTTCCTGCAAAACCCTAATTTATCAACTTTTGAATCTTGATGAATTGTGAGCAATCCTTGATGAATCATGATCAAACCTTGATAAAATGATGAAATATACTTCAAAATGATAATGTTGACAAAAAATCTTGAAGTTTGACTGTATGTGGGTCACAGTTGACTTTTGCCCTATCATAGTCGACTTTTGGACCTTTGAGCAATTGACTGAGCAAACTTTTTCTGCAAGGCTTGAAATTTGACATGGATGATCTTGAGAACATATTAGGACATTGGTGAGAACTTGGGGTCACTTGGACTCAAGGATCTTGATGCAATGTGAAACCCTAGTTTGGGGAAGACTGCCTTAGGAGAGAGCTTATCTGACCAACTCTTGGGCTATCTTGAGCAACTTGGAGATCTTTCTTGAAATGTTTTGAGAAATATGAGAGGGAAAATTTTGGGGTACAACAGCTGCCCCTGTTCAATCTTCTTAAACCTGAGGACGCAGATTGGCTTTCGTGTCTTTCGTAATCTGAAGGTGGAAGTGGATTGAACACTAGAGTGCCCAGAAATTTGCACTCGCATGAAGTGGTAATTATCTTGTGATGTCGGGAATGGGCTTACAGATGCCATTTGGAAGAGTGTCGATCGCATAAGAGATTCCTTAGCGAGAGCTTGTACACCTGTTGTAGAGGAAGATTCCGCTGGAGAAGTCTGATCTTTGTTAAGAGAAGTAGAAATTTAGGAGCTTCAGCGTCTGTCATTCTGCTGGTGAGTCGTCTCTGTTGATATTTAGGAACTTCAATCATCCGTACTCAACTGAGGGAACAACTTTGCTGAGATATAGGAACTCATCTGTAATTCAACTGAGGTGTCGAGATTTAGGAACCCGTCCGTAATTCGACTGAGGTGTCGAGATTTAGGAACCCGTCCGTAATTCAACTGAGGTGTCGAGATTTAGGAACCTGTCCGTAATTCAATTGAGGTGTCGAGATTTAGGAACTCGTCCGTAATTCAACTGAGGTGTCGAGATTTAGGAACCCGTCCGTAATTCAACTGAGGTGTCGAGATTTAGGACCCATCCGTAATTCGACTGAGGTGTCGAGATTTAGGAACTTGTCCGTAATTCAACTGAGGTGTCGAGATTTAGGAACTCGTCCGTAATTCAACTGGGAAAATAACTTCGCTGAGATTTAGGAGCTCGTCCGTAATTCAGCTAAGAAACCATCTCTGCTGAGATTTAGGAGCTCGTCCGTAATTCAACCGAGGAACATATCTGTCGAGATTTAGGAATTTGTCTGTAATTCGACTATTTTGCTGAGATTTAGGAGCATGTCCGTAATTCAACTGGAGAAACAACTCTGCTGAGATTTAGGAACATCGTCCGTAGTTCAACTGAGATAACATCTGTCGAGATTTAAGAACTCGTCTGTAATTCGACTGAGCGAATATTTATGCTGAGATTTAGGAGCTTATCCGTAATTCAACTGCTTTGCTGAGATTTAGGAGCTTATCCGTAATTCAACAACTTTGCTGAGATTTAGGAACATGTCCGTAATTCAACTGATGAAGTATTTGTCGAGATTTAGGAACTCGTCTGTAATTCGACTGAGGTAGAATAATTTCGCTGAGATTTAGGAGCTCGTCCGTAATTCAACAACTTTGCTGAGATTTAGGAACATCGTCCGTAATTCAACTTGAGAACAACTTTGTTGAGATTTTGGAGCCTGTCCGTAATTCAACTGATGTAAAAGCTTCATAGCTTGAATTTTGTGAAAATCTATCCTGAAAGGTAAAGGTTAGCTGTATGTAATGCATGATATGTATCAAGCAATGATGTTCTCAAAATAAATGAGATTGTGTCGTATGATGCGTATGCATGTCATGATGCATGAAGATGTGATGTTTTTAGCTGGGGAAAATAAATCCCGGATAGTTGTTGGAGAAAAGAATGGAATTCTTCGCTTCCATTGGAGATAGTGAGAGTAAACCTGCAGGAGAGGATAACTCCTCTGGGGAATAAACTGATGAGAGAATGACTTTGTGGGGAGGAGATGCTCTGCCGGAGGATTCCGTTGATAAATTCATCTGGGGATGAATTACTGTTGCTAGAGATAATGAAACCTGTCGGGGTTGAATTCCTATTTGTGAAAGGAATGAACTTCGCTGGGGATGATTTTCCAGTTGTGACTTTACTGGGGATAATCTTTCAAACTCTGCTGAGGATGTATATTTTTATACTCCGCTGGGGATGTATATTTTTATACTCCGTTGGGGAAGGTTTTCAGACTATGCTGGGGATAATTGTCTAGTGTTGATGATGGATAAATTCTGCTTGGGGGGAATGTTATGGATTCATTCACAGTTGCGAGTCTCAGCTGGGGAGAGCTAACACCACTAACTTTCTCTTACTCTGCGGGGAATGAATGTACTTTCAATTGTTTCCTCCAGCTAGGTCTATCCCCATACCTCGTGGATAGAGCAACTGTACGGTTTGGACATTTCTCATTTTCCCCTGTTTCTGATATTACAAGTAATCGTATTTTGTTCCGCATGTAAATATTTATGAGCAGCAATTAATGTCAAATGCATATATCAAAAATGAACATTGGACGTTCTTTGCAAAACAAAATAGAAAAGGAAAAGAGTTCGAAATCTATTTGTGAAAATGACTTGTATTGATTTTGAAGTTAGCCTATAAATAGGCGTTTTTTGTACAAGAGGTTGACGTCCTAGTAAGAGAACACCGCCGAACAATAGAGTTTATACAATTTGTGAAAAACAAAGAAAAACAGCTATGTGAATAATCCCACTGGGTTCCAACTCCGCTATTGCCTTTATGTCCTCGAGCATCTCATCACTACTTGGTTGAAGGTAGATCAGATTGATCAGTGTCGTCCGAGCTTGATATTTGATACCGAAGTCTGGTTGCAAGGTGATCCAATGAGACATAGTATTACGCTTTAATCCCTAACTTTTTCCTGGACCTCCCTTTCGAGTTTTCAGTCCATTGGGATACCCTTTTTTTCCCAAGCCGCCTTTTCAGGTTTTTGACTTTCCGGGTGTACAGATTTTTTATTTTCATCCCTTGTTTTTGCCCAAACCCTTTTGGTTCACCGGGAAGCCCTTATTTTTGCCTAGGCCAATCAACCTAGCGGGTCTTTGATTATGCGTAGTATCTTTTCACTATGTCTGCATTGACGGGGTGAGGAAGTTCGTCACTATCCATGGTGGTTAGAATCATGGATCCTCCTGAGAAGATGTTCTTAACCACAAATGGCCCTTCGTAAGTAGGGGTCCATTTGCCCCTGGGATCACCTTGAGGTAGGATGATGCACTTAATCACCAGATCCCCAACTTGATACTCTTGTCGTCTGACTTTCTTGTTAAATGCTTTGATCATCCTCTTTTAATACGTTTGACCATGACAAATAGCAGTAAGTCTCTTCTCGGCGATTAAGTTCAGTTGATCAAGCCGGGTCTGAATCCAGTCATCTTTGCTCAAACCTGCATCCTTCATAATCTGAAGAGAGGGTATCTGAACTTCAATGGGCAAGACTGCCTCCATGCCATATACCAAGGAATAGGGTGTTGTCCCTGTTGACGTCCGCGCTGAGGTACGGTACCCATTATGAGCAAATAGTAACATCTCGTGCAAATCTTTGTATGTCACCGTCATCTTCTTCACAATCTTCTTGATATTTTTATTAGCCGCTTCTACAGCCCCATTCATCTTCGGCCGGTAAGGAGAAGAGTTGTGATGCTGTATCTTGAACTGCTTGCAGAGTTCGGTGATCATCTTGTTGTTGAGATTGGTACCATTGTCTGTAATGATCCTCTCTGGTATACCATATCGACAGATCAGATTGTGCTGAATGAACCGTGCAACGACGTTCTTGGTTACGGTAGCGAAGGAAGCTGCTTCAACCCACTTCGTGAAGTAATCAATAGCTACCAAGATGAAACGATGCCCGTTGGACGCCGTAGGTCTGATCTCGTCGATCATGTCGATGCCCCACATTGCAAAAGGCCAAGGAGCTGTCAAAATATTCAGGGGTACTGGAGGTATGTGCACCTTATCAGCATAGACTTGGAACTTATGACAGGTCTGAGAATGATGATAACAGTCGGCTTCCATGGTGGACCAATAATATCCTGCCCGAAGGATCTTTTTCGCCATGGTGTGTCCACTGGAATGAGTTCTGAAAATACCTTCATGTAATTCTACCATAATCCTTTCTGCTTCGTTCTTATCCACACATCGCAGTAAGGTTGAATCATGGTTACGCTTGTAAAGGATACCATTACTGATGAAGAACTTCGCCGCGAACCTCCTCAGAAACTTCTTATCATTAACATATGCACCCTCAGGCTATTATTGAGCCTCAAGATACCTCTTTACCTCGTGAAACCAGGGGTTTTTTGTTGCCTCTTCAGTCTCAACGTCACAACAATGTGCAGGTTCGTCCAACCTTTCAATGGTAATCTGGGGAGCTTCATTGTCCCATATGACCTTGAACATAGAAGACACCGTAGCTAGCGCGTCCGCCAACTGATTCTCCTCTCTAGGGAAGTGTTCAAAGGTTATCTCCTCGAAGTGCGGAAGTAACGTCAACACATACTCCTTGTAAGGATTAAGATTAGGGTGTTTCGTATCCCACTCGCTTTTGATCTGACTGATCACGAGAGCGGAATCTACGAAAACACTTAAGTATTTAATCCTTAGGTCAATTGCTGCTCGAAGACCCATGATGCATGCTTCATACTCCGCCATGTTGTTGGTGCAGTTGAAACATAATCGGGCGGTGAACGGAGTGTGAGAGCCTTCGGGGGATATGATCACGGCACCAATGCCATTACCCAAAGTGTTCGAAGCTCCATCAAAGTACATAGACCATCGGAATCCCTCCTCAAGTCCTTCATCCGGTCCAGGTGTCTCACAGTCGGTTACCAACATAATATTCTCATCTGGGAATTCAAAGTTCATAGACTGGTAATTGTCCACTGCCTGATGTGCCAAATGATCTGCTAACACACTTCCCTTGATTTCTTTTTTAGTCGTGTATTGGATGTCATACTCAGTCAAGATCATCTGCCATCTCGCTATTCTTCTGGACAAGGCAGGCTTTTCGAAGATATACTTGATTGGATCCATCTTCGATATTAATAGAGTAGTGTGAGTTAGCATATACTGTCTCAACCGGCGAGCAGCCCATGCCAAAGCGCAACAAGTTTTCTCAAGCAACGAGTATCGGGTCTCGCAGTTGGTAAAATTTGCTAAGGTAATAAATAGCATGCTCTTTTCGGCCAGACTCGTCATGTTGCCCCATCACACACCCCATTGAATTATCGAGTACTGTCAAGTATAAGATCAAAGGTCTCCCTTCAACTGGAGGCATCAGAATATGTGGCTCTTGGAGATATTCCTTGATCCTTTCGTAAGCGGCTTGACATTCATCGTTCCATCTTACCACTTGATCTTTCTTCAGTAACTTGAAGATTGGCTCACAACTAGTAGTCAGGTGTGAGATGAATTGGGCAATATAGTTCAGACGTCCCAGAAAGCCTATGACTTCTTTTTCTGTTTGGGGAACTTGCATTTCCTGTATAGCCTTCACCTTTGCAGGATCCACTTGAATACCTTTATCGCTTACAACAAAACCCAACAGCTTACCAGATCTCACCCCGAAGGTGCACTTGTTCGGGTTTAACCTCAGCTTGTACAACTTCAACTTGTCAAATAGCTTCTGAAGATGGTAAAGGTGTTCTCCCTCAGTCTGGGATCTTGCAATCATATCGTCAACGTATACCTCAATCTCATGCTGGATCATGTCGTGGAACAAAGCGACCATGGCGTGCTGATACGTTTCCCCAGCATTCTTCAATCCGAAAGGCATGACCTTGTAGCAAAAGGTACTCCATTGGGTAACAAAGGTTGTCTTCTCTATGTCTTCGGGAGCCATCTTAATCTGATTTTAACCGGAGAAACCATCCATAAAGGAGAAGACCTTATGTTGTGCGATGTTGTCAACCAGAACGTCGATATGAGGCAGAGGGAAATCATCCTTGGGGCTTGCCCTGTTCAGATCCCTATAGTAAACACACATCCTAACTTTACCATCCTTCTTTGGCACCGGAACCACGTTAGCCACCCACTGTGGGTAAGAAGTAACTACTAGAAAACCGACATCAAACTGTTTCATAACCTCAGCCTTGATTTTCTCAAACATCTCTGGGTGCATTCGGAAAACTTTTTGTTTCACTAGAGGACAGTCTTCCTTGGTAGGCAATCGGTGAACCACGATATCGGTATCCAACCCAGGCATATCTTAATAAGACCAAGCACAGATCTCAACATAGTCACACAACATCTGAATCAGCCGTTGCTTAACACTAGCTTCTAGATTTGCATCGATCTTGACCTCTTTCTTGTCTACCTCTGTACCCAGATTTACTGTTTCCACTGGCTCTTCATGCGACTGTATGGCCCTCTCTTCCTAGAGTAACAGTCTAGCAAGTTCACCAGGCACTTCACAATCATCTTCACCTTCGTCCTCGGCTTGGTTGATCGGAATTTCAAAGTCATAACCAGCAGTAGCAGAGTCGTTATCAGTGGGATCTAGAGTGGATGTAGACATGTATATGTGAGTGTGTGTAAAATAGTTGTTTTGTAAGATAGAAAAGAAGAAAAAAAAGGAGCGCAAAATTCGAAATGCAAGAAAACGTCCAATGCTTTTATTAATGATATATGGAGATGACAAATATCAAGCCCTCACAAACAAAGCCACGGTGCCTCGGGTAAGACACCGGGTCGTAAAGTTTGAAAATTGTCTGTTACAAACTCAAAACAAAAGTCTCATTACTGGGTAATAAAATAAATTGGCACGAAGTCCTTTGTTGTCCAATTTCTTAGTCCACCGTCGGCAGTCGGGTAGATCCAACTGTCAAACTCAGATTCTTTAACATCATCTTTAATGGCATTTACTCCCGAATTGCTGATAAACAGGGGAGGTCCATCGATCCGCGCACGCCGAATAGACCTTTGAGCTTCTGCAGTGAAACCTAAACCAAACTTGTTAGTCTTATGTGCAAAATCAGGGAGTTGGCCCCAATTTGCACACCCACCTTTCTCAACAACAGCCCGAGCATCCTTGAGAGAAACCATCCTTATCGGAGGATCTTCAGCAACAGTCTCAGTCGACGCCAGCGTCTGGGAGACTTCTTTAAAATGTTGAAACGGAGTCTCAATGAACTCCCCGTCCATCTCCATATATCAGAAAGAGTTGAGGGTGGCTCACCATGTACTCCTCTTCTCCTCATACCGTAATAATTTCCCCTTCACTGGGTATTTCAGCATTTGGTGGAGCGTAGAAGTTACTGCCCCAACTTTGTGGATCCATGGGCGACCCAGCAAACAAGAATAAGATGGCCGATTGTCCATCACATAGAAAGTAGACGCGAAGATATGAGAACCAACCTTAACCGGAATATCCACTTCTCCATGTACCATCCTCTTGGACCCGTTAAAGGCCCTAACCACAATGTTACTCGGCTTCAGCACCACACCTTCACAATCTAACCGGTCTAAAGCTTTCTTGGGTAAAAAATTCAGCGAGGACCCAATATCCACCAACACATGAGCTAGAGTAGTGCCCCTACATTCAATAGAGACATGTAGGGCGTCATTATAATTCTTCCCCTTAGCAGTCAAGTCTGCATCGTAGAAACCCAACCCATTATCTGTTGTCAGACTAGCCACGCAATCTTTAAATTGATCAGCTGATGTATCCTGCGGCATGTGCGCAGTCTTCAGGAAAGCAATCAGAGTCTTAGCATGGGCCTCTGAACACAATAATAAGGACAACAAAGAGATCTTCGACGGGGTTTGCCCCAGCTGTTCGATGACATTGTAGTCGCTTTTCTTGATGATCTTTAAAATTTCCTCTATCTCATGCCTAGAGGCTTCAACAGTAATCTTCCTTGGTGCCTCTTCCCGGGCAGGCTCACCGGTGATCCCTTTGCCCCGAGTATCGGATGACTCGGCAACAGGGGTAAGGATTGGAACTTGAGCAGGGACAGTAGTAGATGTAATGGCAGGTGTAATAACAACAGGTTTTCGAACAACTGGTGGAGAGATCTCAGGGGAGAAAAGCCTTCTGCTGCAGGTGACTTTACTGGATCCAACAATATTGCTGACATCAGTATTAGCCTCTTCATCCTTTAAGTCTTGTTTAACCCCGTGATAATATACATCAGCCCCATAGTACCACGGGACAGCCTTATCTGACGAACAGGGGATAGGTCCAGGAATAATGATGATCAATGGAGCGATTCTCGGAACAGATGTAATTCTAACAGGCTTTCTCGAGGAAGCCTTGGAAGAATTGTCAAAAATGGTGATTATAGAAATTTCTTCAACAGGAACCAAAGGAACAACAATCTTCTAAAACAAAATTTCTTTATTATCCATCAGGCATTGGACACCTGACTTCAATAGATGGCAACCGGTAGGTAGGACGGAACACAGACGGCAAACTTCGCCACAGCCCGGAAATAAATCAGCTAACAGAAGGTTCTTCTTTACAGTCATCAATGGGGTAGCAATGTCTTCCACAGAGGATACAAACACATCATCATCCATAGCATTTACTCCATGATTTGGCATAGGAGCAGTCATAACATTGGGCTTTTCTGGCGCTTCGAACTCAATCTCCTTAGCATCAATCAGATCTTGCACTTTACTCTTCAAAGCCCAACAATTATTGGTATCATGCCCCGGGCTATCAGAGTGATAAGCACAACGGGCGTTTGGATTGTACAACGGTGAGGTTGTGTTGGGATTCTTCAGAGCTTCCCTCGCAATCACCAAGTTGGTCTTTAACAACTGCGGTAGAATTTGAGATAAAGACATGCTGAGCCGAGTAAAATGCCTTTGAGGCCTCTCTGCCCTTGGCTGAGTGTTGCGTTGTGTGGAAACAATTGGTCTTGAAATAACTACTGCATTAACCACTTGGCGGTGTTCAGGTTGATTCTGGCTTTTTGAACTGTAAACTACACTGGACTCCTTCTTAAAAGGCTTCTTCTTGGTACCCGACGAAGCACCTTTCTGTAACTTGCCGCTCTTGATATCGGCTTCAACTCTCTCCCCAATCATTATTAACTTCGTGAAACCAGATGATGAACTCCCAATCAGATGATTAAAATACGGACCAGATAAAGTCCCCAGAAACATATCCACTAGCTCCCTATCTGCCAGCGGGGGTTGTACTCTTCCAGCAAGGTCCCTCCATTTCTGAGCGTAATCTTTAAAACCTTCGCTCGCACCCATAGACATACCCTAGAGTTGGGTACGCGTGGGAGCAAGGTCGGCATTATATTGGTACTGCTTGTAAAAAGCAATAGCAAGATCCTCCCAATTATGGATGCTAGCTCCTTCTAGTTGGTAGAACCATTCAAGCTGAGTCCCTGAGAGACTATCTTGAAAGAAGTGGATCAAGAGGTTCTTATCAGTAGTGTATGGCTGGATCTTTCTAATATACGAACGGAGGTGTAGCTTTAGGCAGGAGACCCCGTCGTACTTAGCAAAGATTGGTGCTTTAAATTTGTGGGGAATCACCACCCCAGATGACAAACCCAAATCTCCAAAGTCCAGATCAGGGACTTTCTTGACCTCCATTGTGCTTAACCGGTCTTCAAGTTGCTTATACCTGTCCTCAGCCGAAGGATACTGGTCTTCGTCAAAGTCAGTCTCATTGTCTGAAACCACAGGGCTAGGAGCCCTCCTTTCTTCTTGGTTTCCTCCCCCTCCAGATGAGTGGGACAAATCAACTTCATCTTGCAAATTGTTCCCGAATATGCGGCCCATGTTCAGGAGGACCTTCTTCTTCTTCTTCTTCTTATCCTTCAAGATAAGAGTCTTCAGATCTTGCTGACCCTTGGCCAAGTTCATGAACATTTCCTGGAACTGAGCGTTCTGAGCTTACAGAGCCTTGATAGCTTGATTAGTTGATGTTTCAGCAGACATGATGTGCTGAAATAAACAGCGAAGAAGATGTGAAACCTGTAAGGGTACCTGTGATGAGGTGCATGGAAATGGAATGCATATGATATGATTTCAGCGACTTTGAGAGATTCAAATTCGTAAACCAAAATGAAACACACTTTTGTTAGATTAAAAACTTGAAACAATGTTTGACAAATGCCTTTAAGGTGTTACAAAGGGAAAAACTGAAAAGTAAATCAAAACTAGAAATAATAAAAGACATCAGTGCTCCCATGGTCATTTTCCGTTGGTGCTGACATAGTCATTGAGAACCTTCTCATTCTCCAGCTGCCTTGTAAGCTTTAGAATCTTCCGCTCCTGCTCATGATACTTTTCTCTGTAAGTATCCCGCTCTTCTCTCAACTGGATCCACGACCTCTTTAATGCCCCAATGTCAGTTGGCATGTACGGATGTAGGAAAGTAGGAGGAACCCCTTCTTCATCAGCATTCTCAACAATTACCGGTAAGACAGCTTCGTACGACATCCCTAGCTTTTGGGCATGGGTTCAAACCCACCGGAGATACGGTTCCATCGGAAGAGAGGTCTTCATTCCTAGCTCGTGCGGATCAGACCTGTGTACCCTGTTCTAAGCTCGTATGAACCTGCGGCGATGCTCTTCACTATCCCATTGGAAGTCAAAGACAATGCTCGGAATCAGCAACTCATGAGGTCCGTCCTTCCTAGCTCGCCCAAACTGTCGCAAGTCCAGACAAGGATTATAGGCGATCCCTCCCCTAATTCCAAGTAAAGGAACATTAGGGTATTCTCCGCACTGGTTAATAACAACTACTTCTTCCATGTCTTCGGTAGTCCAGATGATGTCTGTGTGAGCAAGGGACATAATTCTGTAGGCCCAACCCATGCCATCCTTGTTCTTCAAAACTGATTTGGGGAGGTGAGAAATAAACCACCTCGCCAGCATGGTGCACAACACATAAGGGTCCCCCGTTTCCGAGTAGTACGGGCATAAAGAGCATGTAGAATATCCCCTAAGAGAGTGGGCACCGGATTACGGGACATGAAAATATTCACTGCGTTCATGTCGATGAAAGAATCTGAATTAGGAAACAGAACCAGACCATAAATGAGAAGAGCCAGGATGTCTTGAATGCTTGAAAATCTAAACTGTCCCAAAACTGATTATCCTGATCAACCAAAAACTTAGCCAAGAAGCCTTTTGTCCCACTCCGAGTTTCCCAGTTAGACATTACCTCAGCCTTTGTTAGATGTAGGGTTGTAGCAACATCCTCTGGCCTAAGAGCTTTCTCCCAACCGGTAAATGGCGTCCGCTCTAGAATAGAAATACCAAGCAAATCAGAGAACTCTTCCAAAGTAGGGACCAACTGATAGTCCGGGAAGGTGAAGCAGTGGTACAATGGATCAAAGAACTGGAACAAGACACTCATCATCTGCTCATCCATCCTAAAAGTGACCAAACCAAGGAGGTGACCATGTCTTCTGATAAAGGAGGAAGTATCTGGAACTTTGGAAACCAAATCTCTAAGCTGAGTGAGAATCTGTACAAAACTGATCTAAATAGTGTTTCTACGCATAGAAACCATGACCTACAAAACAGAACAAAGATGAATCCCCTCTGTCTTTGAAATGGGTTAGTCTGATGCAAGATGCATGCAATGTCATGATGCATGATGTTATGATAGAAACACACCACAAGTATTCACATATAGCAAACATGGTAAGGGAAAACAAGCCACACAGTAACCCTTAGATTTTAGGTTGGCATGGAGTTTAGGTATTACCCTCTTTCAGTTTAGTTGGTTCAACCTGTCCTAGAAATAGTAATCGAGTTCTAGAGGATCTCAATATCACTGACCATCCTCGATCGGTCATAATTCTAGTTTGGCAACCTTTTCTTGCAGCCGGAATCATCGCGAGAGTTTGGTCTCAATGAGTGTAGCATACTGCTACTTTTCTATGGCCAAGTTGGTCAATTATAGGTTCTAAGATCAGTTGGTGCTTAATGACCCCTTAGCTGACCCATATTCTCCTTGTTCCACCACAAGGGATATCGGTACAAACTAAAGTGCCACACCAACGTAGCTACTGCTTCAACTGTATCAGTCTAAACCGTACAATTTCCTCACAGTCTATTGCTACTTACCTAAAAGCTATCCCCAGATCCAGGTTAGGATCTATAGTAACTCCGATTCAAACCCACAAAGATAAAGCACACAAATCAAGCAATTGAAAACAATATGATGAACTATTCCTAATGTACCCCCCACTTATTATGTCCCCAGCAGAGTCTCCAGTTCTGTGATACGGTGGGAAGAAATGACTATTTTTGGAATGCTGGTTCCCGTTTTGCGTTTGTTTTTGCAAAATGTCGCGGTAAGCAAGAGTCGCCACCGAATTTTATTTTATCTAACAAGTAAAGGAAAAAAGCACAGAAAAATTCCTTTTTCGAGATATTTCTGAGTACGGGGGGTAGATTATAGAAAGGGAAGGTATTAGCACCCTTTCTATATGTAGTTATCTACGGGATCTAAGGTACTTGCACATCATTTTCAAAATTGTTTTCTTTGTATTTGTGGGCTTTGAAAAGTTTTTGTTTTAACTTCAATTTAACTCTTGCTTTTGTCTTCAAGAGTGTAATGAAGTGTTTTTGAAAACTTGTTTGTAAAGGAGTGTAAGTGTGAAAAAGTTTTGTTTTTTGGATGAGTAAGTATCTAAGAGCTAATCTACCTACTCGAAAAAAGGAATCGTTATATGCTAATGTCCTTTAGACAATTCTATCCCACTATTAGTGAGTAGGTAGCACCGTCGTTGGAGTTTGAGGGTCAATTCGAATGAGGGACATACGGTCACTAAAGCAATGTTAGGATGTATTAGCGGTAACCCTAATGTCTTAGATCATTTGTTTGAGGCAACAATATCCGAGGCAACTATTTCGAGGCAACTATGATCTTTTAAACAAGAGGGCGACCTCTAAAATAACCTATACTCAATGATTGTTTACAACGGCAACCAAGTGGGGTGTACCCTAGGAGTGCGCATGTGCGAGTGTGTTGGTTTCAGTTATTTTTATCTTTGCACATGTTTAGGGTGATCTAATTGATTTTAGATTTAAGCATTCATTCTTGTCATGCAAACCCTATTATAAACATCTAGCAGTTATATTTGCAGAAATTAAAGGTGCGGAAATTAAACTAAATTATTACAAGGCGTCGGGTATTTACATCGCCAAAAGAAACCCTTTGAAAATAAAATAAAGCGGTAAAAAGTAAATGTCCTAATTAATTATTACAAACCGTAAGCAGATACATTAGATGGATAAAGAAAAATAAAGCGCGCGAGAAATTAAATGAATGCAGAATTAGGGTTTTGACCCTTTTAATTAAAGAAAATGTTTTTTTTTTGTTTTTATTATTTTTAAGAAAAGAAATTAAATCCTAAAATTAAATGCTAAATCAAATATTAAATAAATTAATTAATGAAAAATAATTAATGACATATTTTTTGGAGTTTTGATTATTTTAAGAAAGAAAATAAAATAATTAAACTAAAGTTAAAACCTAATTAATTCTAATTGATTTTATTTATTTACAAAATAAATTAAGGTTACCTAGTTAATATCCTAATTAATTAATTAGTATTTATTAATAAAAAATAAAAGTTCTAAAATTTAATTGGACAAAAAATATTTTTGGTGAGTTTTTTTGATAAAAAAAAATTATGTTATTGGTTAGTAATTAAATTAAAACAAAATAAAAATAATAAATGAAAATAAACAAAAATAAAAAAAAAGAGTGAGAATGGGCCTGTTTTTGAGGTGTATGAATAGCAATTTTGTTGGCCCAATTGTGCTGTCCATATTGACTATTGGGATCCTGTACACGTGCATTGACTTGCCTATGGTGTGCCTCCAATGCTTGACCACCAGATCTGGCCATCTGGTCATCTGGTGCATGGATGAGGGATGAGCATGGTGGACACCAGGCCTGAGTATGCACTAGATTCCCTGAAAATAAACAAGAAAATGCAAATTGCTGGAGGCAGGGATCAAACCCCTGACCTCTAGCCTTGGGATCCTTATGCGCTGATGTGTCTACCACTAGGTTGTTTGCTTTTCTTTGTTAATAGAATACAAATAAATGATAATTTATAAAAAACAAAATTAATGGCCATAAAAATAAAAAAGGGCGCACTGGTTTGAACGGAAAAATGACGGAGTGCCAACGCATCATCCCTGTCCTCCCTCAGTAGCTAAAACTCTGTAACACTTATAGCTACGGACGCTGGCCGTCACTACAAGTCGTGCTTATTCAAAAATATCCTACATGCCATGAAAATGATTACTAAGACCATGGTTGAACTCGTCATCTTCTTCTGATCACGACCTTAGCCATTATTAGGGCTAATTGTTCCTGAAACGAAAAACCCCAAAAACAAAAACGAAACCCTAACAATGGTGGATCTCGTTACAGGTCATATAAATTCAATTGAGTAATACCAAAAGCTTGCAAATGATTTGTAGATTCAGAATATGACATCAATTTATGCTAACTATGCCTAAATTTCAAAATACGAAATCAAAAACAGGGTGAGTTCGTGACTGACTTACAGCATACTGGAGGGCTTGGAAACGCGTATTTTTGATTGGTTTCGCTTGTGGAGATTGCCAGGAAGAGATTGAGATCAACATCAAGCCTTGAAACTGCCTCTAGACTTGATTTCGATCTCACACTTTTTTGATGTTTTTGCAAATTTTGTTCTTGCTCTCCCGCTGATCTCCAACCCTTATTTTAGTCTGCATACGACCCTTATGTAATGTACAATGTATTAGGGTAGCAAACTCTGTCCAAATTTCTCTCTTTCAATGCTTGGATATTTGATTTGATTTTCTTTTACAACCTTCCAAATTTGGCTTGATTTGAATCTTTTTGTACACTACTTTCCTTGATTCGAGTTTCAATGCCTTGCTAGCTGTTATTAAAGCCCAAAACAAGTGAAAAAGAATGGGCCCATTTGGCAAAATTTGAAGTTTTGGGGATAGTTGACTTTTGGCAATTTTGCAAAAAAGTCCAACTTCAACAATGCATAACTTCTTCAATTTTGAACTTTTGGAGGTGTTCTTGGACTTTTTAGAAAGCTTGAGATGTCCTATAACCAACCATTTTGGTCTCATCTCATTTTGATATTCCATGCTCAAGTTTGAAGCTTTGACAAAAAAGGTGTTTTTGTTGACTTTTCAAAATGACCTATAATGTCTAAATTCATAACTTCTTGTGAGTGCATATTTTGATCTTGGGGTATGAAGATGGATTATAGGAAATTGCATCCTCTTAAAAATGAGCTTTGGATGGGTCATTTATCATAAAGTATGAGAAATTATGCTTGGTAAAAGTTGGGTTGACTTTTCCTACAAAACCCTAATTTAGCAACTTTTGAATCTTGATGAATTGTGAGCAATCATTGATGAATCATGATAAAACCTTGATAAAATGATTAAATATACTTCAAAATGAGAATGTTGAAAAAAAATATTGAATTTTGACTGTATGTGGGTCACAGTTGACGTTTTCCCTAGCACAGTCGATTTTTGGACATTTGAGCAATTGACTGAGCAAACTTTCTCTGCAAGGCTTGAAATTTGACATGGATGATCTTGAGAACA
Organism: Vicia faba; assembly: GCA_948472305.1. Lineage (NCBI taxonomy): Eukaryota > Viridiplantae > Streptophyta > Magnoliopsida > Fabales > Fabaceae > Vicia > Vicia faba. The sequence continues at coordinate 1,644,621,290 of OX451736.1, read as the reverse complement.
TATTAGGACATTGGTGAGCACTTGGGGTCACTTGGACTCAAGGATATTGATGCAATGTGAAACCCTAGTTTGGGGAAGACTGCCTTAGGAGAGAGCTTATCTGACCAACTCTTGGGCTATCTTGAGCAACTTGGAGATCTTTCTTGAAATGTTTTGAGAAATATGAGAGGGCAAATTTTGGGGTACAACAATATTGTGGCGGGATTTTAATTTAAATTTTTTTTTTCTTTCAAAACACCTAGAAAGAAGATTCATCTATTAGCCAAGGGAATACATCAGCTCTATGAGTTTATGTCTCGACTTCGCCTAGAGTCGGTGGAATTCTGTGAAAGGAATACGTATCAAGAGATGTCCTCTTGGGGGTAGGACTTTGGAATAAAAACTATTACTCTTTGTATAACCCCTAACCAAAATCTCATGGTGAGACCTTGTACGACCTTAGAGACAAAAGTTTTGGTCTACAATGAGGCTTCACTTAAGGGAGGCCCTTGTGTCTTTCTCTCTAGTGTTATCCATGATACCCTTAAGGAAACCATCTTATGTGGAAGGGTAGAAAAATTTAGAACCTTTATAGGAGATCTCCTATAGGTTATTCTATCAATATCATATCCTCTTAAACCGTAAGGGTATCCTCGTCTCTATATCTATCACATAACTGATATAGGGTATTCATATACCCTAAACCCATATAGGGTATTCACTACCCTAAGCCTACAAGGGTTTCTGTTTTTCAATTACAAACCTTAGGTCCATAGGTATTCCATTAAGTATGTTATAATCCTTAGGCCCGTAAGGACTTCCATGGGTCTTTTACAATCCCTAGCCTATAGGGGTTCCTTTTTGTGTCTCGCGATTCCTAGCCTACATGGATCCCATTTTGTATGTCACTATCTTTAGAACCTTAGTATCTTGACCTTCATATGAAACTTTATCACGAAAGACGTCCTCGCTAATGCATGCCAGGTGGTCTATATCAGGCCATGAGATTTGGTGACTGTTGACCGGTCACTGTGTGCTCTCTTCCATGTTATTCCATCAAGTCCAATCTTCATCTCAATCGTCCATTAATCTATCACAATTCCTAGCCTATAGGAATTCTCGTCCCTCTGTTACAATCCCTAGCTTGTAGGGATTCCTCTTTGTTTTTAATTGCCCATAATCCTTAAGGAGTTTCTGTATGTATCAATCTCTGAGTAAGTGTAGGTCAATAATCCTTAAGGAGTTCTTGTTTGTCTCAATCTCTGAGTCAGTATAGGGTATCATCATCTCCATATCTATAATTAAACTCGTATAGGGTACCCTTATGTTTACCTTCATACTACGTCTACGTCGCATATCCATGAAACTTTTTGCATACCATTAAAATCCATAAAATATTTTTGCATACCCATGGACTCACATACATTCATACATTTGCATCTCATGCATTTCCACCTTCGCCCTTATCCAACTATTACCCACATGCTAGTTGATTTCTTTGTACCCGCAAACGAACTTAAGAAAGTATGAAATTGTGGAAGGAAGAGATCAAGCATTGGAGATTGAATGGAGCTTGGTCCTACAAATCTTATTGTGGAGAAAAGGCATCCCTTCACCATGACAACTACAGGCCTACACAGTTCCTCAAATGCCACTACCATTGGTGATTCCTCTACATCAATATGAACTTCCCTATCAACGAAATAAGTATGCCCAAGAAAAGTCAAGGGTAACCCCCATGCTTTGACAAGTCCAAGAACACCCAGAAGCTCTCCTAAAGGCAAGTGAATGAAACTAAAAATCTCTTTGATATGATCATTAGACATTATCAATTTCAATTTGTAATTTCTAAGTTGCTAAGTTCTAATTTGTGTAAATTTGTATCTTTTGATTAGTAATACTAATAAAATGTGCATGCATGTTTTGAAATCAATCCATTCGTATTCACTCTTCTATCACTTTCCGTAAATAATCAACGACTTTCCATTTTCATTCTTTCTTTTCTATCTTCCATTGCACAACTTTAACAAACTCTGTGGGAGAATGATGTAAACTAAATTAACTAAATGGTGTTGATGTATGCTTTCAATGTAAGACCGAGCTGATGATGTAAGGTATTGTTTCAAATCCTAAACAGTGGAAAAATAAGGGATTTAATCCGTAGTCAACCCCCTCGAGCCAGGAGTTGGAGTTTTGTTTTATTTTCTAAAATAAAAAACCTTTAATTTCAACAAGGGGCAGGGTAGATTTCAATTAATTAAAAAATGTATTCAAATCCCAGGAGAATCAATCAATCCAAGCAAAGGTCAAGCACATCCTCTTCCTCGCGTTCATCATTCAAGATCGAGGAAACAATAAAGATAAAACTCTCAAGATCTTTTTCCTCACATACATCACCCAAGATCAGAAAAGAAATAAAGACAAAGTTCACAACATCTTCTTCCTTAGTGCATCATTCAAGATCGAGGAAACGATAAAGAAGAAGCTTAGAATATTAGCAAAGGCAGTCATAAATTTTCAAAATTAAAAGCAAAAAAATAGAAATTAAAAAAAAAAGCCTGCGGAGTCAAGTAATAATATAAAAAATTGACTTAGGCAAAAGTTAGGGCTTCCTGATGGACTAGAAAATTCAAAAAGAATTGGTCCATGTAAAAATAATGGATTAAAAACAAATAAATTGGAGAACAAGCTTGTGACTGCCACATCAAGGATTATCAGTGCTTGAGCTTTACCTACGCTTCTCATCATCTGCGCGACTATGAAATTTCTCTTTGAGATTTAATGCATCTGTTGCATTAATTGGATTTAAGATTGGTGAATATCAAGGAGAATGGGGTGGGATAAATAAATTTTGAGCTTTATAACCTTTGTTTCTTAAACCACGAACCAAGGCCACGTTACAACCTTCAAAATTCCTAATTGGAGCAAGGTTCACTATGAAATCATACTAGCAAAAATTATGTTAAATTGACTCCTATGTTTGTTAAATTTATTACTAACCACTTTGCTTCTTTGAATCTCTATCTCTAATCATCCATTTTTTCAAACTTCGATTTCAAAACTTGCATGTGCATCAAACATAATTACTTTTCAAAATATACAATTTTATCTACGAATTAATACTTAGCATCAAGGAGATCTCAAAATTGGTTTAATTAAAATCAATCCTTTCTAAGAAGCTCCTAACTAGGAACAAAGCATCTAAAGAAGAACCCTGTGATCATAAGCAAGACTATTGATCGTAGGGGTATATTGCATGAATATACTATTGAAAAGGGGTGATCATTCCAAGATTCAATCAACTTGGATCAAGTTTCAAAGCATCGTTCAATCAGGGGCATGACTTTTGAATGTGCATTCCTTAATTAAGTTCATATGATAACAGGGTATTACTCAGTTTCCTCGTTTCAACAAACTTCTCAAGGTCTTGATAATCAGAGGCAACCTTCCAAGATTCAAATGTTAGGGCAATACGTATCTAGTTCATCCTACTATATATAGGATCCAAGTTCCCTCTTAAACAACTACAAGAACAAAACTTTTCAAGCTTCGAATACTTGGGGAAATCCCTATCGGGTTTGCGTCACATCATGGTGAGATACAAACTCTTTCCAAGTGTACTTCGAGATTAGGGGCATATCTTTCAAAAATTCGAATGATGGGGCAACCCAATGCGAGGTTTGGTCAAAAGGAGTTGATTAAAAATAGTTCATCAGTGGCAAGTCATCCAAAAGTACCTCCTCCAATATCTGGAGATTGAGGGAATAATGTTTCAAAGTGAAAAATAGTAGGATCATTCATATTATGACCAAACTATTTCCAAGCTCATATCAATGAGAATCTCCTCCAAGACCCAACATATTCCACATAGGGGCGAGCTCTCTGTGTACTTTCATAATCTCCAGTGGATCTTTCTCCTACATCAATAATCTTCAAGTTTAAATCGAGTATCAGGAAATCATGATAGCATAAAATTCAACCATCATGTGACAAGAAACATTGTTGCATAGGAAACTTCTCTTCGTCTTAACCACCTGCATCAGTCAAAAGCATATGATTCGGCATAAATCATTGCCATACATTCATTAGGCTACTTCGATCCAGAATCAAGCTACACTTATCATCTCAGCCGGCTGACGAATTCCGACAGCATGGATCTAAAAAAGGGCCCAATCTCACTTGGCATCAACCCTTAAGCCCTATTGGCACCTCAAAGGTCCAACATCCATTGATATATATATATATATATATATATATATATATATATATATATATATATATATATATATATATATATATATATATATATATATATATATATATATATATATACATGATATATCATAAACCAAGACTAAGGACCTCCCGTAAAAATCCTAAGTCAATTTCCAGGGGAGTCACTATTCTCGTCCAAGTAAAATCTCCAACTAAGTCAGTAACATCTCTTTGACTATTCCTCCCAGTGAGTCTATCGTACAAGCATTCTTCGTCAAACTGAATTGTAAGCAGCCTTACGTACAACTGTCCAAAATGCCTTACGTACATCCATCAAAGTCGTGAGCAACCTCACACTTTCCAATCACCTAACCAACGTCTCCCGGTGACCTTACCGATGTTAGCAACCCTGCCATCTGACCCACCTTTCTAAGCTACCAAGTTAATACTATTCCAGTAGCCCTACTGGCATTGGTGTAAAATCTAGTTCTCATCTTGTAGTGTTCCAATTTTTGTTTGGAAGATAATCGTTATCACCAGTTCTCGTCTATTAGGCTACCTTAGGCACTAATTTCGCAGTTCAAATAAAATGGGCATTACATTTATCAATCATCACATCATTTCAACTGATAATATTATCATATTAAGCATACATACCATGCATCATGCATACATCAAGCATAATCATATCAAGCATGCATACCTACATTACATTACATCATATATGCCCATGAAAATTGCAGAAAAATCTTACAGCATGACTAGTATCTAAGACGAACTCAAATTTAAATCCAAGCTTAGCCCTATCCATTCATCTTGCTATCACTATAGCTACCTCAGTTGAGAACAGACATAACCGTCAAAGGTACCGCTATCAAAAGTTCACTAGGCAACTTACCTATGATTCATATCCAAGGCTAATCATCACCAGCCTACGGGTATTACACTTAAAATTATCAAATTCAAAATTTTCAAGTTCAAACATTTCAAAAACATTCAATTTCATTTGATTATCAAGCCTTGGTTAAGAGCAGACGCAACCTGCATCATCAGTGAAACTTCGGTTTCAATCTTTAAACCTAGCATTCTTAATGCTAAACAATACCTCAGCTGAGAACACAAACAACTAGTATAACTTCGATCTTATTCAGCAATTACCTTGGTTGAGAATAGACACAACCGGTAAAACTCTGATCTTATTGTTGATCTAGTTATCTGAGATTCAATCACCAAAACACTTTTTCAATCATCTACCCCCTAGGTTGTGGTAGGTGTGTGAATTACCAGATTCATATTATTCATTCCCTAGGTTGTAATGAATACGTGAATTCACCTTTGTGCCGGTTATCCCCTAGGTAGTGGTAAACATACAAATTCTTTAAATATTTATCCCCTAGGTTGCGATAGATATGCGAATTTTCAGGGTTATACTATTCATCCCCTAGGTTGCGATGAATAACATAAGCCCACTCCTGTTGTCTTTTATCCCCTAGGTTGTGATAAATGCACAGGTTCATCCTCGTACTATTTACTCCCTAGGTTATAGTAAACACGAAGAAATATGCAATTTAACTCATTGCGTCAGTCTCCATGCAGGGATTTTTTATCAAGCTTTTTCAATTATCTATTCCCTGGGTTGTGATAGGTATGTGAATTTTCAGGATTATATTATTCATACCCTAGGCTATGATGAATAATATAAGCCCACCCCCGATATCATTTATCCCCTAGGTCATGATAAAGGCACAAGTTCATCTTCTATTGTTTACTCTCTAGGTTGCAGTAAACATGAAGAAATCTGCGATATAACTCATCGCGTCAGTCTTCATGCAGCGATGTGCTATCAAGCTTTTTCAAATATATACCCCCTAGGTTGCGATAGATATGCGAATTTTCAGGGTTATACTATTCATCCCATAGGTTGTGATGAATAACATAAGCCCACCCATGTTGTCTTTTATCCCCTAGGTTGTGATAAACGCACATGTTCATCCTCGTACTATTTACTCCCTAGGTTGTAGTAAACATGATGAAATCTGCGATATAACACATTACATCAGTCTCCATGCAGCGATGTGTTATCAAGATTTTTCAAATATTTATTCCCTAGTGTTGTACCCCAAAATTTTCCTTCCCATTTTCTTCAATACATTCTTCTTGGGTTCTCAAATGCTCAAGGATGCTCAAGAGTTTATCAGACAAATTCTACTCATAAGCAATGGGTCCACAACTAGGGTTTTGTGTTTTTTAAGGAAGTTTGGGTTTCAAAAGTATCAAATGGTTTTAATGTTTCTCCATATTTATTCAAGGATACTCATATCAAGTTTCAAGTCTTGCATCACAAGTTTGCTCAGTCAATAGCTCAGATGATTGAAGATCAACTGTATTGGGTAAAAAGTCAACTATGGTCAACATACAATCAAACTTTAAGATTTTTAGTCAACATCAATATTTTGAAGTGATATTCATCATTTTATCAAGGGTTGATCATGATTCCTCAAGGAAATCTCTCTAATCATCAAAAGTCAAAAGTTGCCAAATTAGGGTTTCCTTAGGAGAAGTCAACTGAACTTTGACCAAGCATAACTTTCACATGTTTCATCAAAATTTCCCCAAACAAGCCCATTTTGAAGGAAATTCAATTCTCTACAACTTTGTATCTGTATGCTCGATTCCAAAAAATGCTTCATTTAAGAGATATAAGCCAATACATTACAGATCATTTCAAAAGTAAACAAAAAGACACTTTTTGTCAATGCAACTTACATCAAGATAAATTCTCCAAATGCAAAAATGATCAAAAGAGAAATTGAGGAGGACATATTTAGATTTCCAAAAAGTCATAGATAACCTTCAAAATATAACAATTGAGAGAGTTATGACCATTTCCAGTTGGGAAATTTTGGTAAAATGCATGAAGTGCAAAGTGAGCAAACTTAAAATTCTAGACTAATGGGCCTAACTTTTGATGTTCAAACATGTTCATAATGTGTTAGAGGACCTCTACATCCATTCAAATATTTTTTATGATTTTTATTTCTTTTATTTGAATTTTTATTCATTTAAATTCAAATTAAACCAAATAAAATACAAAATCAATTGACCAAGGCATGTGGGCTTGTTTTTTTGGATCAGTTCAGGCTCAAGACAACTCATGAAAGTCAAGAAACCGTGTGAGCTCAAAAAAATGGCAAAAATATCTAAATATGGAAGATTGGAAAACATGCTTGATTTTGTTTGATCATGGCCATGATTGCAAGATTTCTTCTCATATTTGTTGACCTATCCATTCCTCTATATAAGCATAGTAAAAGATCATATGTAACACACGAATTGCTTGCCTCAAAATTTGTCAAAAACATCAAAAAACTTACAAGAAACACTAGAGCTTCAAAACTCTCGTTACAAGACTCCTCACTGTGAAATCTCCATTCATTTCACTTCCAGGAATATTGAAGGGGAAGGATGGATTGGTTACCATGATCCTAAGGACTTGAATCAACATACATGCACCATCGTGTTTTTCATTCTTTCTTGATTTTCAAATTCTTGTTTTCATTAATGTTATTAACAGGTTTTTGAGTTATGTATGAACAGGTTTGGATTTGTATTATGATCCCATGCCGTCAGAATCGTGAGATACCACAGTTTTCTTCGATCAGTTTCATTTGATTCAAAACTCATGATACAAGGACCTATAACCAAAGCTAAGTCCATATTTGGATTCAGGAGGGTTGAATTAGGGGTACTAGGATATTTTTGATCACTAATGCATTGATTTCGCAGGTTCTATACGTTACAAGTTGCCAGAGAAGACGACCGGAGCTAGGGCATCGGCGCCTCTCCAGCCAATAGAATCATGTTGTATATTTATTATTATAGTTTGATTTATATGAACAGATGTAAAGACTGCTCCAGTGGTATAAGCAAGAATTATTAAGGCGTTAGTATACCAGGGCACGGGTTCGATCCCTGCCCCTGGTATTTTGAATTTTTCATATATTTTCTTTATTTACAGATCCAATACAAGCTAGCTCAGGGCGCTCGTTGTGCGTTCTCATGTCATAATCATCAGATCTCAATGGATCCAGATCCAGTGCCCCATATGTGTCCCCCTCACGGTGAACCTCATGGAACTATCCCCACTGGATCAAGTACAGGCATGTTGTGCCTTGTCATGTTGGGCCTAGCAAATTACTTTGCTATACTCCCCTTTTCGTCTGTTATGTTTCCAGGCCCAATTCTCTTTTTTTATAACTAATATTTCTTTTTTAGCATAATTAGATTAATTAATTTCTTTAAAATTAATTTAGACTTTAGGTTTTTTTAATTAATTTAACCAATCATTTTTTTTAATAATTAAATTAATTCCTTTTTTTTCTTAAATTAAAATTATTTTAGTCCTTTTTTAGGTTTTTATTAAACTTTTTTTAATTAAATATAATTTAGGATTTTATTTTAGGTTTTAATTAATTCCCTTTTATCAATTAAAATCAATTAATCATTAGGATAAATCATCAATTACTTTCCATTAAACAATTCCTCCACTCCTTTCCATGATATTTGCGCTTTTCTTATTTTCGCATTAGTTTTCGCAATTATGTATCTGCTGGAAGAATGTAATAACATAAATTAGATTTTATTGCTTTCTTTATTTTCCCATTTTTATGGTTTGTATCCCCTTCCCTGAAGCCCTGTAATAGTTTAGATTTCTTTTTTCTTCATTTTACCACTTTCCTTATAACTGCTAGATGTATACTAATAGGGTTTGTATAACAAGATCTAAAACCAATCATTAGATAACCCTAATCAAGATAAAATAATTGAATTGAAACACCATCCATACATGCACCTCTAGAATAATCTCACTTGTTGCCTCGAGAAATACAGTCATGTCCCTCAAACTTGGGATGATTTAGCAAAGACCCTCGGTTAAAAGATCGTAGTCCCTTGATGACCCTTCGATGTTGGCTTTGGTAAACGATCTTAGTCCCTTATGATAAATTGCTAAAGCGTCTTACAAGTTGCTTTTATTACTGTACGATGACCCACGCCTGTCCCTCACACATCCAATGATAGGGCTTCCTACTAATTAATGGTATGATAGCAATATCAAAAGGAAGAGGAAAATAATGTGAAAGACTTTTGAGTAGGTAGATAGCTCGTAATCGCTTTCTCACACAAAACATTTTTCACACAATAAACACTTTTCCAACAAATATTTTCAAAATAAACATTTTGTGTGCATTCTCATCAATCTGAGAATCGTTACAAAATTGCCGAACTTAGGCATTTTCAAAATATTTTCAAACACATTCACAAAGTATTTTCAAAAGTGAGATATCGATTAAGAGCCCGTAGATAACTACTGATGAAAAGGGTGCTAACACCTTCCCTTTTCATAACCTACCCCCCGAAATCAAAATCTTTAAAGGTCTTTCCTATTCTTTTCACCTTTTCCTTTATTGGATAAAAGAAAAGTAGATGGCGACTCTTTCTAACTGCAACATTTACGATAAAACGCTAAAACCAAAAGTCAGCTCTCCCACTGTATTACACATAGATTGCGATAGATATGCGAATTTTTAAGATTCATCCCCTAGGTTGTGATGAATAACGTAAGCCTGCCCCTGTTGTATTTTATCCCCTAGGTTGTGATAAAGGCACAGGTTCATCCTCGTACTATTTATTCTCTAGGTTGTAGTAAACATGATGAAATATGCAATATAACTCATTGCGTCAGTCTCGATGCAGCGATGTGTTATCAAACTTTGTTTTATTCATCCGCTAGGCTGTAATGAATAGAATTGGTGTCTTAAGCTTATTATGTTAGTCTCTATGCATTGGTAAAATATTTTTAACCCATATTGTCTACTCCTTAGGTTGTAGTAGATGTATGAAATCTGCAATATAACTCATTGTGTTAGTCTTAAAGCAGCAATAGGTTATTTGTCCATATGCAATATAATTCATTGTGTTAGTATCCATGCAGCAATGGATTATCAAACTCTATGTTATTCATCCTCTAAGACTATGATGAATATGCAAAATCTGTAGCTTACTATGTTAGTCTCGAAGCATTAGTAAGTCAAAATTCGAACTGGTATTGTTTACACTATAACTGCGATATAGCTCATTGCAGCAGTCTAAATGCAGCAATAAGTTATCAATTTTTCAACTTGTGTTATTTACCTACTAGGTTGTGGTAAATACGCAAAAATTTACGATCTCTTTTCTAGGTATTGGCGAGTTATCCGCGTTGTCATATCTAGGTCAATTCCATTTTTTGCTCTAACTCTGATAGGATGATACATCATCATATTTTCCTGTTTCTTTGTTCAAACTCTGGTAGGATGATACATCATCATCTTTGCTTATTTCTTTGTTCAAACTGTGGTAGGATGATACATCATCATATTTGCCTATTTCTCGGTGCTCTTTGGTATGCTATATTAGTTTATCCTTATTTAATAATGCTTTGGTCAAAATTTTGGGATCTTTTGTTATTTAATAACCCTCCAATTTGAATGTGCGAGACCTACATATTCTCGCACCATTCAATCGCAGAGTGATTAAATAGGGGCAGTTGTCATACCCCAAATTTTCCCACCCTTAGTGCTAACGTCAAATTTATTTTTAAACTTGGGTTTTAAAATTCCTTTGGTTTAATTACATTAACATTTTGGAGTTTTAATAAATATTCGCTTTCGAGTCTATTTAAAAATATAATTATTTGTATTTTAAAAAAAAGAAAATAATTATTCGTCTTCATATACTTTCAATTGGCTTTTTATTTCAAATAAATAACATAGCACAATAAGGAATCATAGCTTGGAAGCATAAGGTCACGGGTTCGAATCTCTTGTGGTGCACTTTTAACATTTTTTCTATTCATTTTTTTCATTAGTTTTCTTTCCTTTTTTGGAGATCAGGCTTTGGACTTTTCATTTATTTTGGATAACTTAGTCTCAGAGTATTTTTAACCTAATTCTAAGTCTATAAATAGGACTCATTATAGTCCTAATTTTTCATCAATAGTTAATCAACAAATTCTCACAATTACACTTCTATCAACAACTTCTTTTTAACATTTTCTCTCTACATGGATATCGTACTTCCGTGCATACATTAATAAGTGCAACTTCTTTCTCTCTGGTATATGGCATGGAGGCGGTACTCCCAGTTGAAATAAAAATTCTATCAATTTGATTTCTAATGGAAACAAAGCTTGAAGAGGCAGAGTGGGTTCAGACGTGACTTGATTAGCTCAACCCCATTAAAGAGAAACGCTTGACAGCTTTGTGCCACGGCCAATTATATCAGAAGTGGATGAAGAAAGCATTCGACAAGGAATTCCGCCCTCGAGTGTTCAAAGAAGGGGATTTGGTGCTCAAGAATATTCGGCTACCTTGCATCGATTCACGTGGTAAATGGACACCCAACTACGAAGGTCCATATATGGTGAAAATAGAATTCTTCGGTGGTGGTCCCTTCCTCACAGCAATGGATGGGGAAGAACTGCCACATCCGGAAAATTCAGATGCAATCAAAAAATACTATGTATAAAAGGCTTGCTAAGTTTGAACCCTAAACAGGAGACTTAGGCAAAAAGGAGCGTCCCGGTGGATTGAAAACCCTAAAGGGAGATCCAGGTAAAAATTAGGGACATTCACACAACAAATTGTCCTGGTGGATTAAAAACCTGAAAGAGAGATCCAGGAAAAAATTAGGGATCTTATCCAAAAAAATAAAGAACAAAAAGACTGCAATTTAATAACTACGACTGCAAACCACAAAGGAAGGAGTCGATCCAAATCATTTGACTCAGAAGCAAAGGAGATTGGAGCTATCAAAAGGACATTGGGGAAAAAGAAGTAGCAATTATCATTTTCATTTCCATTTTCAGTTTTAAAACTTTGTGCAATTACCTCTTTCAAGGAGTTACATCATGTACTCTCCCCTATTCAGAGGCATATTTTATCAATAAAACATTGACTTTTTCAAATCTTTCAATTGCATTTTTTAATTTTCAGTTTTGTTTGTAAAATACCACGATTATTTTTGTGAATATTGCGTTGAAATCATTTAGGGAATTTGACAAATAAAAGCATTTGATAAAAAATCAAAAATCATTATGGTTAGAAAAACATCGAAATAGAATCCACGCATAAGTCCATGTCCCCCCTATGTTCGCGTCTATGTCTACGCCCGCGTCCACGTCCACACCTACGCATGCGCCTACGATACAAATATCAAGATCATGTGGACACTTTTTCAAAGACACCACAATAACGCAACATCGGGGAGTTGGTAACACAAAATCATTGGTTTAAGAGGAGGAAATATTAAAAAAAAGTTTTTCATTACATTTTGGAACATATGCACACATTTGGCACATATGTAAAAATTTGGGGCATACATAACATACTTGACGCGCATACACTTTGGGTTCCATATCAATCCGGGACATTATGCATATACGTCACACATGGAATTTTTTTCAAATATACTTTGGACGAAACCAATATCTTGGGGCCCTTTGTCAGTTTAACAAAACAAGCATTTACCTTGGTTGAGAACAGACACAACCGGTAAAAATCTGATCTCATCTTTGATCTAGTTATCTAAGATTTGATCATCAAAAAACACTTTTTCAATCATCTATCCCCTAGGTTGTGGTAGGTGTGCGAATTACCAGATTCATATTATTCATTCCCTAGATTGTAATGAATACATGAATTCATCCCCATAGTGTTCACTCCCTAGGTTGTAGTAAACATGACAAAATTTACAATATAACTCATCGCGTCAGTCTCCATGCAACGATATGCTATCAAGCTTTTTCAAATATTTATCCCTAGGTTGCAATAGATATGCGAATTTTCAGGGTTATACTATTCATCCCCTAGGTTATGATGAATAACATAAGCTCGCCCCTGTTGTCTTTTATCCCCTAGGTTGTGATAAATGTATATGTTTATCCTCGTACTGTTTACTCTCTAGTTTATAGTAAACATGACGAAATCTATGATATAACTCATTGCGTCAGTCTCCATGCAGCAATGTATTATCAAGATTTTTAAATCATCTATCCCCTAGTTTGCAATAGATATGAGAATTTTTTCAGGGTTATATTATTCATCCCCTAGGTTGAGATGAGTAACGTAAGCCCACCCCTATTGTATTTTATCCCCTAGGTTGTGATAAATACACATGTTCATCATTGTACTGTGTACTCCCTAGGTTGTAGTAAACATAATGAAATCTATGTAATCCATTGCATCAGTCTTCATGCAGCAATGTGTTATCAAACTTTGTGTTATTCATCCCCTAGGTTGCGATGAATAGACAAAATTTATGTCATAAACTTACTATATTAGTCTCCAAGCATTAGTAAGTCAACTTTTCAAACTTGTATCATTTACCTCATAGGTTATGGTAAATATGCAAAAAATCAATTATCTCTTTTAGATACTGAGAGTTATTTGCGTCGTCATATCTAAGTCAAAACAAAACTTTGGTTCAAACGCTGGTAAGATGATACATCATCATCTATGCCTACTCTTCATACCCATGGGAACGCTGTACAACGTATCCTTATATTCTTTCGGACAAATTTTGGGGTCTTCCATTATTTAATAAACTTCTGATCAGAGCGTGTGAGACCTACGTATTCTTACACCATTCAATTGAAAGGTAATTAAATAGGGGCATCTATCATACCCCAAATTTTCCATGCTGGTTTATAATCTTTTTTTCCTAGAAATATCATTTTCATTATAATATATTATTGTCAAATGCAGGGGGTTTAAGTTTATAAAAGGGGATTTTATTCTATTAGAGAATTAATGGGCTTTTCTAAATCAGAAAATTCCATGAAAAATTGATGGTCCATTAGGTTTTTTAAAGGAGGTGTATAGACTTCTTAGCTCATTTTTGTTTTAAAACCCATTGCGTTTCAATTAAGGCTTTTTGGGCTCACTTTCATCCCTGTTTAATTTTTGAAGGGGTTTACACTATTAGGAATTCTTCGACCTTTCTAAATCAGAATAGCCCATGTAAAAGTTGAGGGCCCATTTACGTACAGAAAGGAGGGGGTATGTTTTTTTAGATAAGTGACCCAATAATTAAAAATTTGGTCCATTTCAAGTTTTTGCTTTAAATTGCATTTTGTTTTTACTAACATTATAAAGATTATAATTGTTAACGTTACTATTTTAGACTTAATTAAAAATTCTATTTTTTTTGTTATTTGAAAAAAACATTGACTACAAAGTCAAAATTGAAACCTTCAATCACATGGTCCGGCCCTTCACCATTTTTTCAAGCCCAAGACCAATAAAAAACACTCACTGTGGAAATCAAATAAAAGAAACATTTTGTTTCAAAGATAAAACGTTCAAATTAAGGAAAAGAAACGCTTGCTTTTGAGCTAAGAACAATTATTGTTCAAATCACATAAAATCAAATTCTTTCACATTTGGATTGTCCGAGAGTTTACAGTTGTAATTGCATAAAACTTTATAACATAATCAGAATCAATACAAAATAGAATCAAAATCTTAACAGAATCAAATCGTAATCCAACTTGTTATACAAATTCGCATCAAATTACAACCAAATCAGAAAAATCTCTAAAAAACCTTATCTAATTTATTCCTAAGCGTAATCTCCTATCAGTAACATAATTCAAACCCCCCTGCATTTTATTTAATTTCTTTTATTATTTTTATTATAATTTATTTTATATTTTAATATTTATAACTTTTAATATTATTTTATTATTATTATAAATAAAATATTTATTTTCTAAACTCATCCAAATATTTATTTATTTATTGCATTAAAATCATTTTTATCATACATTAATAAGATGTTTTATACATTAATACATTAAAAAAAAATTCAACAAACAATAAACTCTTTTTTTTAAAATCAAATTAAACTCAACAATTAATTTTCAAAAAGGATTACGAAAAATTTTTAATCGACTGCGCACTTCGTCTAACAAACTCCTCTATTCACACACCCAGGCTAAGTACACAGGAAATTTAAACATCGCATAAAAAAAACCAACCAACTGCAAACTACGAATTGCGACTCTGATTCCTCCTAAGAGGAAACATAGGTGTAACATGGTGGGAGAACTGACTTGGTGTTTTGTGTTCGATCGCAATTGTTGCGGATAGCAAGATTCGTAACTAACTTTTGTTTTATCCAATAAGGAAAGGGTGAAAAGAACAGGAAAGACCTTTGAGATTATTTTCTTGAGTTCGGGGGGTAAGTTATGAAAAGGGAAGGTATTAGCACCCTTATCATCCGTAGTTATCTATGGGCTCTAAGTTGCTTACTAGATCACTTGCTTTTGTTTGAAAATGAACTTGTGGTGTGGGTTTTGAAAGTATTTTAAAAATGTCTTTGTAATGGTTCCCGTTTCTATAAGAACACGTACAAAGTGTTGTTTTGAAAATAGTTCAAAAAGGTGTTTGTTGAATGTGTTTTTGAAAGTGATTTTGAAAAGTTTTTTTGTAATGGTACTCATTTCTATAAGAAAGCGTACAAAAAGCTTTGTCTTTTGAAAATGTTTCAAAATGAAAGTGTGGGTGTATAAAATGTCTTTGTTGTGAGCAAGCGAGCAACTAGGAGCATCCTACCTACTCAAAAGGTCTATGTTCTTTTCCTCCTCCTTAAGATGTTATTATCTTACCATTGATTTGATAAGAAGCCCCATAATTGGATGTGAAGGGACGGGCGTGGGACGTTCTTATATTCATAGAAGGTAACCTATGGGACGTTTTAGCAATGTCGTTTAGGGACTAGATCGTTTACCGGAGGCAACATTGAGGGTCATCGAGGGACCACGATCTTTTATCGAGGGTCTTTGCTAAAACGTCCATATTCGAGGGACGTGACTATGGTTCTGAGGCAACAAATGAGATTACCCTAAGGGTGCATGTGTGAATAGTGTGCTTGATTTGCATGTATTTAGTCTTTGATTAGGGGTTGTCTACTTGTTGATTTTTATCTTGCCATACATCCTACTTACTAGCATTTTATACAAAAGTAATAAAAATGCATAAAGATAAATCCTACACTATTACAACCATATTGAATAGCATAAAAATATAAAGGAAAAATGAAATAAAGGTGAGGAAAAAGGGTCTTTTGATTTAGGCAGAAGCAGTCTTTGATTCTGCTTCTCTGGTTCTTTTCAATTTGGCCTGGAAGTGGTGAAGGCGTGACTTTTGATTGGGGCCTGGAAGCTGGTGTGGTATGCCTTTCGACTGGGGCCTGGGAGTCAGCATGGTGTGCCTTTCGATTGGGGCCTGGGAGTTAGCATGGCATGGCTTTCTACTGGGACCTGGAGTCAATGAGGAAGCCTAAGGCTTCGTTTCATACTCCTAACTCCTGTTTCTTTCGTTTGAGTTTTTGAATAGCAACATGGCCTAAGGCCATGCTAGTATCACCTTGGGGTAAGGTTAGTTCTTAAAGCATGTTTAATAAAACAAAGAGAAAAACTAAAATGGTTAACCATGAAAACAAATTAAAAAGGTGGAAACAAAAGGAAAGAACAAATACTATGTACATGTTTGAAACGAAAAGGAAGTTTATTCACATGTCATGCTAGAAACGCGAGGTTCAAGGTTAAGAGTGACTTACCTTGTTTGAGGCTGGGACATATGGGCTGGACTTTGAGTGGCTGCTCTGAGTGCTTATGGATTCAAAGGGAAGAAACAAAGGTGATGTTTCTAATGCTGGATTCGAAGGAGAAGAACAAGTGTGGTGTTCTTTCTACTGGATTCGAAGGATGACAAGGTGTGGGGATGTTTCAGGTTCGGAGGGGACAAATGTTTAGATTCTGGGTTAGTATTTTGACGATGTGTTTAAGTGTTTGAGAGTATTTGAGTTTGATGATTTGTTCCACCCACAAGTCTCTGGATGTGTTGTCCAGCCAAAAAGTCCCCTAAACATGTTGTGGAGCCTCTTACTTATAGGAAAAGCTGGTTGAAGCTTTTGGAGAGAAAACAAAATAGTTTGAACAATTTGAGTAAACTGCTTTTGTAGCTTTTGAGAGGCAGTGTTTATATGCCATTTTGGTGCAAGGAATAAGGTAGTGTTGTAGGATTGCTATGCAGCAGTTTTTTGGAGATTTATGGCCAGTGTATTAGGCCTGAATCTGGAAACACATGGGACTTGATCAACAAGTACCTTTGGGCATCTCAACCTTTTGTCTTGACCCCTAGCCCTATCTTTCGATCAGACTCTTCAACAATCATTTCTTTTTTCAAATTGAAGTGTCCTTCGAATGGCTCATGTGGGTATCCTTTAAAGGGGCCCAAATAAATGTCTTTCGACCAGGCCCTTCATGGGTTCCTTCGAATGGTCCAAATACCTGCTCTTGGGGTGGGTCAGCAAAACATGTCATTTGATTGAGACATTCAAGCATGCCTGGAAAGTCCTTCAAATGTGCCACCATGGTACTTCTTTCGTACGAGACAATGGCATAGTGTAGAATTTGTGTGTTGAAGCAAGCCATTTCCAAGGGAGATACTGCTCATTTAAACTTGCCTGTAAGGGGTCATATGGCTAAACGAAAGGGTGTATGTAAGAGGTCCCTGCTTTGTAACTTCATGCAAACATGTTATAGATCCTTACTCAAATGAAGGCTTGTATGAAGGTGTTGTACCCCAAAATTTTCCCTCCCATATTCTTCAAGGGTTGTCAAGAATCATCTTCAAGTGGTTCAAGATTCCTCAAGGATTGCACAGTCCAAATGCCTCCTAAGCCAGTCAAAATTAGGGTTTTGATTCTTTCCAGGAATTTTAGGTTTTCAATGGTCCAATCAAGTCCCATAGTCCTATATACATTGTTAAGCATCTACATGTCAAGTCTCAAGACTCACAATGTCAAATTGCACAGTCAAAAGCTCCAGTTGCTTCACAGTCAACTGCAAGGGAAAAATGGTCATTTGGCAGTCAAAAGTCAGTATTTTTGGACAACATCTTATTTTGAGGCCACAATCATCATTTGATCAAGCCTTGATCATGATTCCACAAGAATGGCTCAAAAATCATCAAGGATGCAAACCTTACTATTTTTGGATAGTAGAAAAGTCAATTGTATCTTGACCAGGGCATAACTTTTTCTTGGTTCATCAGAAAAATCCCATCCAATGCTCATTTTGAAGGGGATGACATTTCCTACAACTCATCTTCACACTCCAAGACCAAGAAATGCTCTCACAAAAAGTTATCAATTTCTACATTATAGGTCAATTTCAAAAGTCAACAAAAATGCACTTTAAGTCAAAGACCATAACTTGAGATTGGTAAATCCAAATGACATGGACCAGAGGCATTGGTTAGAGAACTTCAAGACCTTTCCAAAATGTCCAAGAACATGTTCATATGATCAAAATTGAGCAAGATATGCATTGGAGAAGTTGGGAAATTTTTATGAATTTGCAAAAGTCAACTTTGCCCAAAACATCTTGTTTTTGCTAATGGGCCTCAAATTGCTTCTTGAAACTTTATTCAAAGCTTATGCACGACCCATTGAGATTATTTGAATTTATTTTCTTATTTTTTTATTAATTAATTGGATTTTTAATTGATTTTAATTCATTTAATTAATTTAAATTGTAGGAAATATCAAGATATGTTTTTTCAATCTTTTCATGAAGCAAATATGACCTAAAAGAGCTGGCAAATTCGTGTGCGCATCAAGGGGACAAAAATCTCCAAGTTTGGCAAGTTTTTCCAATCAAAAAAGATTGAAAAATATTTGATTTTCAATCAAATATACAAACATCAATTCCATGGATTTCTTGGCCAAGATTTAACCTAATTCTCTTCTACTATATATACACAAGCTAAACCTAATGCCATGGACGAGAATTTGCTGCAAGAAAGCCATAATCACATTCAAAAAAATCCAAGAAAAAGTGAAAATTGTTCTTTGCATTCCAGCACGACTCAAAGCATTTTATTGTTTCTAATACCTTGCAGGAACTCTCAGAGACATATTGCAATCAGAACCAAGTGCTAAAGCTCAAAGAATACGCAAGAACAGTCGCACGGTTTGCTTGACTTTTCCATAATCGAAACTCATATTTCATGCATAATTAACATGTTTTAATCATTGTTTTGCATTGCTTGAATCTATACAAAGCTAATGGTATTGGTTAATTGGATTAAAATGCCCAGAATCACAAATTGCCATTGAAGAAATTTAGGGTTCTTGAGCTTCCAGATTGGGGCTTTACAGCCCAGAAAAAATTGAGACCTCTAATGCCTATGGTTGAATTCGTCAAGGCCAGACAAACACAGTGACATACTCGCGAAATATTTATATAGCCTGTGGGGCTATTCGTTATTTTTCCTCATGATGCTTTGTGGGGGTTAAAAACCCCTGCTATCCATTTGATCTTTTTGCAGGCATAAGGAAGAAGACGAATACGTGTTATCACATGATTAGCCAATTCAAAACTACGCGTTTTTTTGTTGCTTCCAGCATGATTATTATTTTCTATATATTATATTTGTTTCTCATTATAATAACCAAAGCAAGCAAACAGTGGAGTGGTGGATGCGCTGTCTATTGATCATTGGGACCTGGGTTCGATTCCCAGGTCCACCCAAAATATTTCTATTGTTTTTCATAACGTGATTGTATGCAGGCTTTCCAATGTATTCCACCATATACCTCCAAACATCAGCATGCCATGTGTCTTGAAGCAGCAATCCAGTGGCCATGAGGTGATGACCATGGTACTCTCAGTCAACCAACAAACACCTGATCCAGAAAGTCAAACGTGGCTGAATGTACAAATGGGCCCAGAATTGCTTTCTAACCTCCAAAAGGCCAGCACACCCCCCTGGTTTCTTCTTTTCTTATTTTCTTTCTTTTTAATTTCTTTTATTAATTATTATTATTATTTAATTAACTTAATTAATAATAAATTCAGAATTAAAAAAAATGTAAACCTTTTTATTATTATTATTATTATTATTATTATTAATTTCACCTTAATTTAATTATTTTGTAAATAAAATGCTAACAAATTAATTTAGTTTAATTAGGTTTAATTTTGACTTTTTCATAATAAATGAATAAATTAGAATTAGGTTTTACTAACTTTTGACTTTATTTTATTTTATTTTTATTTTTATTAAAACATAAAAAACATAAAAAATACTTTTTCTTTTAATTATTTAATTAATTAGTTTTAGGTTAAATATTAATTAAATGCAAAAAAGGACCAAAATTCATTCTTTCTCAAAAAAGGGTCCAAACCCTAAGACTTTTCCCGATTCAATTTCTATTCGCGCGTATTATTATTTTGATCATATTTATGTAACTGTTCTGGGGATGTAATAGATAATTAGGACTTTTATCGCTTTCATTTAATTTCTCGCAATTTATCTTTTCAAGGGTTATGTTTTTGGTGATGTAAATACCCGACGCCTTGTAATAGCGTAGATTCACTTTCCGTAATTTACTTTGCGCAAATTATTAACTGTTAATTATGCATGCAAGACTTACCTGAAAAATAAAATCAACTCGTAGCTCACCATAACACATGTGCAAAGATAATATGAACTGAATCCTGACACACTCGCACATGCCACTCCTAGGGTACGCCTCACTTGGTTGCCTCGAGGTGGTCATTAAGTATAGGGTATTTTAGAGGTCGCCCTCCTGTCTAAAGATCCAGTTGCCTCGAAACGGTTGCCTCGGATAAAAAAGGATCTAGGACATTAGGGTTACCGCTAAGGTGTCCTACTATTGCTTTGGTGACCACATGTCCCTATAATCGAATTGACCCGACAAACTCCAACGACGGTGCTACCTACTTCTCAATAGTGGGATAGTACTGTCTAAAGGACATTTACACAGCTTAATTCCTTAGAGTAGGTAGATTTCTCCTGGGTACTTGCTCTTTCAAAACAAAACAACTTTTCGCACCTACACTTTCAAAAAGTTTTCAAACAAACACTTCATACACTCTTGAGGACTGATACAAGAGTTACCTAGAAGTTTTCAAAACGAAACTTTTTCAAAACCCACAAACACAAGAAAAGCAAATCTTTTGAAAACATAGTGAGCAAGTACCTAAGAGCCCGTGGATAACCACGGATAGAAAGGGTGCTAACACCTTCCCTTTCCATAATCTACCTCCCGAACCCGAGAAACATCTCGAAAAGGAATTTTGCTGTGCTTTTGTCCTTTCCTCGTTGGAGAAAATAAAAGACAATGGCGACCCTTGCTTACCGCAACATTTCGCGAACCAGTATTTCAAAACAGTCAGTTCTATTTCCATCGATCACAGAACTGGCGACTCTGTTGGGGATCAAAATAATAAGTGAGGTGCACCTTAGGATTAGATCATTCTATGTTTTCAATTGTATGCCTTGTTTGCTTTTATATTGTGGTCTTGCATCGGAGTTTCATAGATCCTAACCCGGATCTGGGGAATACCCTTTAGGTAGCAATAAGCTGTGAGGGACCTGTCCGGCATAGACCGACACGGGTGAAGCAGTAGCTACGTTGGTGTGACACCTTGGTCTGTACCGATATCCCTTGTGTTGGAACAAGGATAATATGGGTCTTCTGAGGAGTCATTAAGCACCAACTGACCTTAGAACCCTACATTGACCTAACTTGGCCATAGAACAGTAGCAGTATGCTACACTCATTGAGGCTAAACTCTCGCGATGGTTCCGGCCGCAAGAAAAGGTTGTGAAGCTGGAGTTATGACCGATTGAGGGTAGTCAGTGATATTGAGATCCTCTAGAACCCGGTTACTATTTTCTAGGACAGGGCTTAACCAACTGAAACTGAAAGAGGGTAGTACCTAAACTTCATGCCGGCCTAAACTTAAGGCTATATGTGTGACTTGTGTGCTTTCAAACTTGAACTACTTGCACATGCTTGTTATCTGACAACATGAGTTCCTTGCAGGTTATGTTTACAGTCCTTAATCTGGGCTTATAACAGGGTTTACTTACATCACTCCCCGCATAGCATAACATCATACCATCATACCATTGCATACATCCTGCATAAGGACTAACCCATTTCAAGGATCTCAAGGGTTTGTGATGCAGGTCATGATGAACCAAATGTCTAGCAAGGGGCAAAGGGGATTTATTTTCCTCTAGACAAGGTTGTTTGGAGATCAAAACATGATAACTTGAGTCAGGGGCTATGACCCACTCGATATGGTGAGCTTTGACTCTTGAAGAAGGACTCTCAACAACATGAAGTTCCTTCAATCAAGCTACCCAAATTCAAATTCTAACAAGTTCCTCTGTTTACCCCGCGAGATCCTTGAAAACATTGCATGCATTCATACATATCATTGCATTACAGGTACACTTTTTACAGGTCACTTATCTTCTTCGCTGTTTATTTCAGCAATCATCATGTCTACCGAACCTACTACCTGATAAGCTATCAAGGCCCTCCAGGCCCAGAATGCCCAGTTCCAAGAGTTGGTTATGAGCCTAGCCTAGGGTCAACAGGACTTGAAAACTCTGATTCTGAAAGAGAGGAAGAAGAAGAAGAAGAGGACTGTTTTGTTAAACACTAGACGCAGATATGGGAATGGACTACAGAATGAGGCTGAGCTGACTACCTCATCTGTAGGCAAGGACAGTCCCCAAGAGAGAAGGGTTCCTAGTCCCGTGGTCTCCGACAACGAGACAGATTATAATGATGAACAATACCCTCCTGCTGAGGATAAGTACAAACAGCTGGAAGACCGTCTGAGCGCCATGGAAATACAGAAGGTTCCCGGTCTGGATTTCGGAGACCTAGGCTTATCCTCTGGGGTGGTGATCCCACATAAATTCAAAGCACCTGCCTTTGCAAAGTACGACGGAGCTTCCTGTCCTAAACTCCAGCTCCGGTCATATGTGAGGAAGATCCAACCCTATACTGCTGATAGAGATCTCTGGGTTCATTTCTTCCAGGATAGTCTTTCAGGGACTCAACTCGAATGGTTCTGTGATACGGTGGGAGAACTGACTATGGTTTTGCGTTTGTTTTCGCAAATGTTTCGGTTGAGCAAGAGTCGCCACGGACTTTTTATTTTATCCTAAGGAAAGGTTTAAAAAGCACAGTAAAAACCTTTGATATTTTTTTTCTTGGGTTCGGGGAGTAGATTATAGAAAGGGAAGGTATTAGCACCCTTTCTATCCATGGTTATCCATGGGTTCTTAGGTACTTGCTTAGATCAACTTGCCTTGGTTTTCAATTGTTTGAAATGGTGCTTTGTGTGTGGTTTTGAAAATGTTTTGAAAAAGATGCCTTGTCTAGGCTACCCTTGTAACAATTCTTTACTCGAATGTTTTACAAAAGGTGTTTGTCTTTTTGAAAAGATGTTTCAAGGTTTTTGAAAGTTTGTTTTGAAAGTATTTGTGAAGTGTGGTTTGAAAAATAGGCAAGTGTTTTTGTTTTGCAAGTTGACAGGTACTTAAGAGCTATCTACCCTAAAGTTCTCAAAGATTTTTGCTATGTTTTAACCCTTTTAACAATTTTGTTCCACCATTGCATTTGGTACACAATCTTGTGTTAGGATGTGAAAGGGACGGGCGTGGGTCATCGTTTAGACCAAAATTGCAATGGTGCCAAGTTTCTTTGGGCAATTTTCCTTTAAGGGACTTGATCATTTTTTAGGCAACTTTCGAAAGCGTCATTGAGGGACTATGATCATTTGATTTTGTATTTGTTTTGCCCAAAGAGACCTAACATGCAATATGGCCCATTTATTGAAGGCAACAAGTGGAATACCCTAGGGGTGCAAGTGTGATTAGTGTTGTCCATTTTCATGCTTGATTATCTTGAAATTAGGTCAAACTATTTTTGTTGTTTTTATTTGCATACAAACCCTAATTCTATCATGGTATATTTAGAAAAACTTTAAAGTGCGAAAATTAAAGTTCCTAAGCTATTACAACACAATATGGGAAGGGGGGTACAAATGTTCAAATGGGGGGTATTTGACAAGGAATTTAAACCTAGCTATTACATCAATTTGGAATTATTTACAAGATATTCAATTGCACAAATTAAATAGGAATAAAATAAATATGCAAGATGCAAAAGATGTTTTTATATGTATGAAAAAAAAAGTATTTTTTATGTCAAACAAACAAAAATAAAAAGTATTATTTTTTGGAGTTTTTATGTTTAGGGCAAAACCCTAATTTTATTAAGTAAATGCATTAATTATTTAATATGTACAACGTTTATTTATTATATACAAAAATAAAATAAAAATGAAATACATTTGTAAAAAAAAGGTATTTTTAATGTCAAATATTAATAAAAATAAAATGTATATATTTTTGTATTTTTGCCCTAAATATTCTAATAAATATATATATATATATATATATATATATATATATATATTTGTATTATTTACTAAATATGTATTATATATATAAAATAATAATATTTAATATTTATAAAAAAAGTATATTTTATATAAAATATTTTCAGAAGATAAAATAAAATAAAAATCAGAAAATAAATGTGTTTGCATTATTTTTTCCTAATTATTCTAAAAAAGGTATTATGTATTTATTTACATACAAATATCAATATAAACAAATAAATGCCTAAAAAATATAAAAATGGTGTGAAAAATATTTTTTATATTTTTAATATTATTAGAAAAAATAAATAAGTCAGAACAAAAAAGAAAAAGTCAAAAAAACATAAAAATAAACATAATGGGCCAAGGGGGTGTGAAAGTAAAAACATGGTGTGAAAAGAAATAACAAAACAGGCCCAGCCCACGTGGAGCTTCTTCAACCTCCAGCCAGAAACTTTGTCAAAAACGCGCGCTTGGAACACTGATTCAAACACCTGGATTCTTGGACTTTTAGCACAAACTTACAACATAAGAAATGTTAATCATCAAGCCACGATTCTGGACATGTATAGAACTCATCCTAACTCTCAGAAATGAGAGAGAATTTCATCATTCACAAATCTTAACCTAACTTTTTATCAATGTTCAGACCTTAAATTCTCACAACATATGCAAAATAAATGGAAAGTAAAGGTATGTACAGTTTCAAGGGCATGAGTAGAACACTTCTTATTCACAAACTTAGAGCTAATGATGTCTACATTGAGAGATAGAAGTTCAAGAATATACATGTTCAGTTGGAATCGTGTCTGGCAATGGGGGAGCTTTCAGGGCAAGATGATGATTTGTACAACTTCCTTGAAGTGTGAGGATGCTATTCCAATACTTGGTATGCTTTGAAACCTTCTATACCAAGCTGCAGAAGTCAACCTGCAAGAGGAAGAAATGAAAATGGCCAAACTGGTTAGGGGAATTACAGTCCACTTCTAATGCTTTGGATAGTTTGGATTGATGGTAAGGAAAGTATTTGAACTGGTTTTGGCCAAGATGCACGATGGAAATGAGTTGTGGGATTCAAGTTGCAGAATGTGCCCTGTTTTGCCACAAAGCTGTGATTTTCTGTAACTGGATGGATGAAGGGTTGTTTGGTCGTGTTTGAGGTCAGTTAGGGAGTGTGCAATGTGAGGACAAAGTTTGCTTAGGTTGGTCTTTGCTGAGATGAGAGTTGTTGTACAAAATGCAAGTTTGCTTCTTACTTAAGCAAAAGTTGTCAAGTTGGTTCTTAGGCCAAGGCAGGTCCCTCCTAATGTGCTGAACACTTAGTCTTGATCAGTGTAATTAGTTTCATAACTTGTGTCAAGAAGATATGCACTGTACTTGCTTGGATTGTTAATTGACATAAAGTTCACTTTTGCAAAAATGGTTAAAATGCTTTATCTATTTTGGGACTAAACCATTATGCAATGCTTGAACACAAAAAATATGGTCTTGGCACAATGAGTTTGCATTAAATTTATGAGTGTAAAAGAGGTTTAGGGCCTGTAATTAAGAAATGCATGCTGATTTGAAAATTGCCTAAATGTATGAACATGGAAATTGGCCATAACAAAAGTGAGTTTTTCCCATATTGCCAAATTCGATTCTCTCTAACCATGAGGTTTTTTGATGAGTTCTTGGACATTTTGGAAATATTGGAATGTGTAATTCAATCCATCTTTGAAATGCAAATTGAAATTCCAAGTGGAAGTATGTGAAAAATGGTCTTGAAGTTAGGCAAAAATCCTGCCTAAAATAGGTCAAATTTTCTCTAAGTTAAGAATGGTTTGGTACCCTTGTTCCAAAAATTGTAACTTGAGATACAAGCTTCTTTTGGGAAAACTTTTTGAATCAAAGTTGTAGATTTTGCAATAGGCTACAACTTTCATGTTTTGACTTTTGCTTGAATCCAAATGAATCTTGGTGAGAAAGTGGGGCAAAGTTAGGAAAAAATTAGGGTTTTTCATAACTTAGAAAAATTCTAAGTTATGAAAAATCTTCATTTCAAACCCTAATTTGCAATTCTTGATTTCTTGATGAACAAGTTTCATGATTTGGCATGTTTTGATGAAAAATGAATCTTGACACTTGATTTTGACCAAAAAGTCAAAGTTTGATTTTTCAGTGTACAGTCAAAATTGATCAATTGACTAGGAAATTCAACTGTCAATCCTGTGCATTTGGGATCTTTTGAACTTGTTGAGCATGTCAAGATAATTCCATGGTGTCCTTGAGTCCATATGTGAGCTTGGTTTGCCATTGTCTAGGTCAAACAGTCAAAAAATTGCCTTTGTGCAGTCAAAACCCTAAAAATGACCATTTTACCCTTTTGGTGATCTGATCAAATTTCTTGTGGAATTGTGATCCAAACTTGATCAAATGGTCCATGTGAGTTCATAATGTTGATGTGGGTCAATTTTCATGAGGTTTGACTGTCAATTGGCCACAGTTGACTTTTTCCCCAATACAGTTGATTTCTAGGTCAACTGTCCAATTGACTGGGCAAAATTTGGAATCAAGACTTGAAACTTGGTATGGATAAACTTGGGAGTCCAATATGAAGCATGAAAGTCATCTTAGGCATTTTGGTCAAAACATATTTGTGCAAACACAAACCCTAATTTGGGTCAACAGTGTAAGGAGAAGTCTTGAGCAGAGGAAACCCTAACTGGATCTTGGGCTCCAAGGGCTTTGTGATGAGAAAATGTTGAGAAAATGGGAGGGAAAATTTTGGGGTACAACAGTTGCCCCTGTTCAATCTTCTTGAACCTGAAGAGTTAGATTGGCAAGTTTGCCTTTCGCGACTCGAGGGTAGAAGGAGATTGGACACTAGAGTGCCCTTATATTTGCACTCGTCAAAGCAATGGATGCGGGAATGGGCTTAGAGATGCCATTAGGAGGAGTGACAGGAACTTGTCGGGGATGGGCTTAAAGATGCCATCTGGAATGAGTATCAGCAAGGTATCCATGTTTAGGACCATCTCTGAATTGGGGGTCTGAACAAGCAATAGATTGACATCCGTATCTGGAGGCATCTGTAAACTGTTTTCAGAAGTTTGAGAAGAGTCTGAACAAGCGATAGGTTAACATCCGTTACTTGGAGAACCCGTGAACTGTTTTCAGAAATCTTGAAGTTGAATAAGCAATAGAGCAGCATCCGTTGTTGGGAAGCGTCCGTAAACTGTTTTCAAAAGTTGCATCTGAACAAGTTGATAGATTAACATCCGTTGTTGGGAAGAATCCATAAACTGTTTTCAGAAGTCTTGAGAAGAAACTGAACAAGCGATAGGTTAGCATCCGTTACTTGGAGAACCCGTGAACTGTTTTCAGAAATATTGAGAAGAAACTGAACAAGCGATAGGTTAACATCCGTTACTTGGAGAACCCGTGAACTGTTTTCAGAAATCTTGGAGTTGAATAAGCAATAGAGCAGCATCCGTTGTTGGGAAACGTCCGTAAACTGTTTTCAAAAGTTGCATCTGAACAAGCGATAGATTAACATCCGTTGTTGGGAAGAATCCATAAACTGTTTTCAGAAGTCTTGAGAAGAAACTGAACAAGCGATAGGTTAACATCCGTTACTTGGAGAACCCGTGAACTGTTTTCAGAAATCTTGGAGTTGAGGAGGAACCGGTGTAGGGTTTCTTGATGATGAGCTCGTGTAAAACTGTATCTGGATGAACCTGGAATAAGCATCAGAATGTTGCCATGTCTGGGTCACATCTGAACTATTCCTGGAAAGAATCTCGGCAGATAATGATTTTTGTCTGTCGACTGATCTTACCTGAAAAGGTAAAGAGTTAGTTATATGCAATGTCATGATGCATGATACAATGTATGTTATATGATATGAATGTAAATGAATGTGCATATAAGCTGGAGAGTTGTCTTGCGGAGGATAAATGAATCCTAGATGGCTGAAGATAAAAGCATCTTGACTGCTGCCGGGAAGAATAATTCCTTGGCTGTTGCTGGGGAATAAGGAGCTTGGGTTGTATACCAATCTTCTGGGGAATTCCTGTCTTGAGGAGATCTTCACTGGAGAATTTTCGAATATACAATGAGAAACTGAGAACTGAGAGTCTTCAGACTTGCTTGGGGAATACCAGACCTTCAATCGTTGAGGGGCCTTAGAACCACTTGCGGGGACTTGGAATTCCCTTGGTGACTTGCAGGGTAAGAGAATTTATGATGATGTCTACTGGGGATTTTAGAACCTGGTAGACTTAATCTGGGGAGGTAAGACTGAGAATCTCTAGTCTAGTAAGAAGCATTTCTGTGGGGAGAAGGTTCACTAGTCTGGCTCCGCTGGGGATCGATAGTTTGAAGTTTTAGCTCTGCTGGGGATACTGAAACTTAAACTCTGAGGGGAATTGAGTTCTGGAGGATTCTCTGGCTGGGGATAACAAAGATAAACTCCTCTGTGGATTGTATTGATAAGTTATGTTGGGGAACTCTGATGAACTCCGCTGGGGATAGGAAGAAATTTGCCGAGTGCGATCTTCCGTGGGAATTAGCTGAGGATAACCCAGTTATAAGCCCTTATGAGGAATAACTTTGAATAAAGCTCGGGAGAGACGTCCGTACTCTGCAGGGGATAAGCTTCCAGAATCTATTGGGGATAAGCTTCAAGACTTGCTGGGGATATGGATTCCAAGTCTCCTGGGGGTTTCCTTTGAAAGGGTGTCAAGATATCCAACTGCACCTTCAACCTATCAGTAATCCTTTTTCTTGATTCATAAGGAAATGATTATGTTCAAATGCATATGCCTATTTAACAAAACATTGGACGTTTCTCAAAATAAAACAAATAGTGCAAGAGAAAAGAAAAAGGAAATGACACAAATTTCTGGGAAAAGTATTTGTATTGACTTTCTATGAGTATATTTGTACAAAGGAGACAATCATCCTAGTAAGAGGATTTCGTCGTAAATATTGAAAGATTTATACAAAATAAAGATGGCTATGTGAAATAATTCCATGGGATTCCATTCCGCTATAGCCTTCACAAGTCTGAATATCTGTCCATTCAATGCTTCGTCTGCCGATGACTGGATTGATCAGGAGCCTGGAACTGGTTGATGAAGAGATTGTCTTTGAAGTGATCCGACGAGACATAGTCATACGCTTTAATTCCTTAACTTTTTCCTGAATCGCCCTTTCGGGTTTTCGATCCACCGGGAAACCCCTTTTTGCCCAAGCCGCCCTTTCGGGTTTTCAACTTGCCGGGTGTACAGATTTTTTTTTATTTTTATCCCTAAC
Source organism: Vicia faba (assembly GCA_948472305.1). Classification (NCBI taxonomy): domain Eukaryota; kingdom Viridiplantae; phylum Streptophyta; class Magnoliopsida; order Fabales; family Fabaceae; genus Vicia; species Vicia faba. The sequence goes on along the minus strand of OX451736.1, from coordinate 1,644,591,412 downwards.
TTTTTCCTGAACCGCCCTTTCGGGTTTTCGGTTCACCGGGATGCCCATTTTTGCCCAAGCCGCCCTTTCGGGTTTTCGACTTGTCGGGTTATTTTATGCGTAGTATCTTTTAACTATGTCTGCGTTCGCAGGGTGCGGTAAATCGTCGCCGTCCATGGTGGTCAGAATCATTGCACCACCAGAAAATATGCTCTTGATCACAAATGGTCCTTCATATGTAGGAGTCCATTTGCCCCTGGGATCACTTTGCGGCAAGATAATCCGCTTGATTACGAGATCTCCGACTTGATACACTTGACGTCTGACTTTCTTATTGAAGGCCTTGATCATCCGTTTTTGATACGTCTGACCATGGCATATAGCAGCGAGTCGCTTCTCGTCGATCAAATTGAGTTGATCAAGTCGGGTCTGAATCCAATCATCTTCATTCAAACTTGTGTCCTTCATAATCCTTAGAGAAGGAATCTGAACCTCCATAGGTAGGACAGCTTCCATGCCATATACCAAAGAAAATGGTGTTGCGCCGGTTGAAGTACGTGCCGTCGTACGATATCCATGTAGAGCAAACGATAACATCTCATGCCAGTCTTTGTAAGTGACCGTCATTTTCTGAATGATCTTCTTAATGTTTTTGTTCGCAACTTCAACAGCACCGTTCATCTTTGGCCGATAGGGAGATGAATTGTGATGATAAATCTTGAACTGTTGGCACAAAGCGGTGATCATCGTGTTATTCAGATTTGTACCATTGTCTGTGATGATCCTGTCTGGAACACCATACCGGCATATGAGATTTTGTTTGATGAAGCGGGCAACCACATTTTTAGTAACAGAGGCGAAGGAAGCTGCCTCGACCCATTTGGTGAAATAGTCAATGGCAACCAGGATGAAACGATGTCCGTTGGAAGCCGTGGGCTTGATCTCTCCAATCATGTCAATGCCCCACATTGCAAATGGCCAAGGAGCAGTCAGAACGTTGAGAGGAACCGGAGGGATATGAACTTTGTCAGCATAGACCTGACATTTGTGGCAAGTACGGGAATGTTGATGGAAGTCAGCTTCCATGGTAGACCAGTAATAGCCTGCCCTTAGGATCTTCTTAGCCATTGTATGCCCGCTCAAGTGAGTGCCAAATGTGCCGCTGTGTATCTCAGTCATGATTAACTCTGCTTCAGCTTTGTCTACACATCAGAGTAATACACAATCATGGCTTCGTTTGTAAAGGATGTCGTTGCTCAGGAAGAATTTGGCAGCAAATTTCCTTAAGAACTTCTTGTCATTCACGGAAGCTCCTTCGGGATAATCTCTAGTCTGGAGATACCTTTTGATCTCATGGAACCAGGGTTGTTCCACTACTTCCTCGGTATTAATCTCGTGACAATGTGTCGGTTCATCCATTCGCTCGATGGTGATTTGGGGAGCCTCGTTATCCCAGTTGAGTTTAAACATGGAGGACATTGTAGCTAGAGCATCTGCTAACTGATTCTCTTCTCGCGGGAAATGCTCGATGGTAATTTGCTCGAAATGAGGCAACAATGTCAAGACATGTTCTTTGTATGGGATAAGATTAGGATGCTTGGTATCCCACTCTCCTTTGATTTGACTGATAACCAAGGCCGAATCCCCAAATACGATCAAAGATTTGATCCCCAAGTCTATAGCAGCCTTGAGACCAAAGATGCAAGCTTCATATTCAGCCATGTTGTTTGTGCAGCTGAAGCAAAGTCGGGCCGTGAAAGGTGTGTGACAACCCTCCGGAGAAATGAGTACTGCGCCGATACCGTTTCCAAGTGCGTTTGAAGCACCATCAAAGTACAGGGTCCATCGGGATCCCTTTTCGGGTCAGTCATACGGTCCATTACCTTCAATGTTGTCCAAATTCATGATGTCCTCGTCTGGGAAGTCAAATCTCATGGGTTGGTAATCTTCGATAGCTTGATGAGCCAGATGGTCAGTTAGTACACTCCCTTTTATAGCTTTTTGGGTGGTGTATTGGATGTCATACTCAGTTAGGATCATTTGCCATCTAGCTATTCTTCCAGATAAAGCGGGCTTTTCGAAGATATACTTGATAGGATCCATTTTGGAAATCAACAGGTTAGTATGAGTCAACATATACTGCCTTAGTCGGCGAGCAGCCCATACCAAAGCGCAGCAAGTTTTCTCGAGCAGTGAGTAGCAAGTCTCACAGTCGGTAAACTTTTTGCTAAGGTAATAAATAGCATGCTCTTTTCGACCAGACTCGTCATGCTGGCCCAAAACACACCCCATTGAGTTATCCAAGACGGTCAGATACATGATCAATGGCCTTCCTTCGACGGGTGGCATCAGAATAGGAGGTTCTAGCAAATACTCCTTGATCTTATCAAAAGCAGCTTGGCAATCATCGTTCCATTCGACTACCTGATCTTTCTTTAAGAGTTTGAAAATTGGCTCACAGGTAGAAGTCAGATGAGAGATGAATCTGGCAATATAGTTCAAGCGCCCCAAGAACCCTCTAACCTCCTTTTCAGTATGGGGAGCAGGCATCTCTTGTATTGCTTTCACTTTTTCCGGATCGACTTCAATGCCTTTGTTGCTTACAATGAATCCTAGAAGTTTACCAGACCTAACTCCAAAAGTGCACTTACTTGGATTCAGCCTGAGTTTGTATTCTTTCAATCTGGAAAACAGCTTTTCTATATGTTCAAGGTGCTCCTCCTCTGTTTGTGACCGAGCTATCATATCGTCTACGTAAACTTCAATCTCATGATGTATCATATCATGAAACAAAGCTACCATGGCGCGTTGATAAGTTGCCCATGCGTTCTTCAGCCCGAACGGCATCACCTTGTAACAGAAAGTGCCCCATTGTGTGACAAAAGTTGTTTTCTCCATATCCTCGGGGGCCATTTTGATTTGATTGTAGCCCGAGAATCCATCCATGAAGGAAAACACTTTGTGATGAGCTGTATTGTCGATCAAAATGTCAATGTGTGGAAGTGGAAAATCATCTTTGGGGCTGGCCCTATTCAAATCCCGGTAGTCCATACACATCCTGACTTTGCCATCTTTTTTAGGTACTGGAACGATGTTAGCGACCCATTGAGGATAGGACGTAACAGCCAGAAATCCAGCGTCGAATTGCTTCATCACGTCTGCTTTGATCTTTTCAGACATGTCAGGCCTCATTCGTCGGACTTTTTGCTTGATCGGTGGACAATCCTCTCTTGTGGGGAGACGGTGAACCACGATGTCTATGTCTAAACCCGGCATGTCTTCATAAGACCAAGCGAAGATTTCAACATACTCATTCAACAACTGTATTAGGCGTTCCTTGACACTTGGTTCCAGATTGGCACCCACTTGCACCTCCTTCCGGTCTTCCTCGGTCCCTAAGTTGACAGTTTCCAATGACTCTTCGTGAGGTAAGATGGCCCTTTCCTCTTGCTGTAGGAGTCTGGCTAGTTCCCCTGGTACTTCACAACCTTCGTCATCTTCATACTCGGCTTGATTGACCAGATCTTCAGAGTTATTGAAGGATATAGCAGAATAGTCACCCATGGAATCCGGAGTGGATGGGTACCTGCATTTGTGAGTGTGGGTGTGTGTAAGGGATAGCCATCCTTAAACAAAAATGCAAAAGGAAAGAAAATGAACACAGCAGTTTATCAAATGAAAAACGTCCAATGAATCATTAAACATGGCATATGGATATGAAAGTAATCAAAACCCTTACAAATGGACCTACATGCCCCGGGTAAGGCATGAGGTAAAAAGATAGTGTACGGATTGTTCGAAAATAAATATTACAGACCAAATAGGAAAATGTTTGACAGATAAATTACTGATGAATAAAAGTGATGGGGACAAAGTCTTTTGCCTCCCAGTTGCACAATCCTCCTTTGACAGTTGGGTAAATCCACTCTTCGATGCTGCTCTCTTTGTCTTCATCCTCCAAAGCGTTGATTCCATAGGGGGAAATTTTGATTGGGGCTCTTCCAATCTTCGAACGGCGCATAGCTTTCTGGCCCGCGGTAGTGAATCCTAATCCAAATTTGTCTATTTTATGTGGAATATCAGGCAACTGCCCCCATGCTGAATTCTTCCCCTCTTTTATTGCGGCCTTTGCATCCTCCAGAGATGCCATCCTGGCCATCTGCCTTGGTACTTCAGCTGCCAACTTTGCTACTGTTATTTCAGGAAGGACTTCTTCGAAATGTTGGAAAGGCGTCTCAATGAACTCCCCCTCTACCTCTACATATCGGAAGGAGTTCAAGTGGCTGATCATGTACTCCTCTTCGCCATGGACGGTAATGGTCTTTCCCTTGACAGGGTACTTCAACATTTGATGTAAGGAGGAGGTGACTGCCCCGACATGGTGTATCCAAGGCCTACCCAACAAGCAAGAGTAAGACGGACGGATGTCCATCACATAGAAAGTAGACTTAAACACCTCAGTGCCCACCTTGATGGGAATATCAACCTCCCCATGGACCATCCTCTTCGAACCATCGAAAGATCTGACAACAATATCACTCGGCTTCAACTCTAACCCTTCACAATCTAGTCGGTCCAAGGCCTTCTTAGGCAGTACATTCAGCGACGAACCAGTGTCGACCAAGACATGTGCGAGAGTAGTTCCTCGGCACTCGACTGAAATGTGCAAAGCATCATTGTGGTTTCTACCTTTAGGAGTTAGGTCGGCATCAGAGAAACCTAATCCATTGTCCGCAGTAAGGCTAGCCACACAATTTTGGAATTGATCTGCAGAGGTTTCCTGGGGCACATGGGCTGCCTTCAGGAATTTTATCAGAGCTTTAGCGTGCGCTTCCGAGCAAAGTAGTAGTGCCAGCATGGAGATCTTTGAGGGGGTTTGCCCCAGTTGTTCTACCACATCGTAATCACTCCTTTTGATTATCTTCAAGATCTCATCCATTTCTTTCTTGGAGGTTTCCGGGATGACCATGGGTTGAGCCCTCGTCCTGACGAGCTCATCTTGGATTCCCTTACCTTTATCAGCAGCGGTAGGAGGGACAATACTAGGAACAACAACATCTTCAATCAATGGGGTTCTAGCGGAGAGTTTTATTGGTGCAGGGATAACCTTGTCAGTAGATGAGGGTCCAAAGATTGCTCTTGGAGGGGCAATCTCTGGAGAAAATATTCTCCCGCTCCGGGTGATTCTGCTCGTGCCTGCATTGTTTCCAATGCTGGCTTCTTCATCATTCGAACTTTCTTCAGTTATTTCGATTTGTTTAATACCATGGTAGTAGACGTCACCGCCATAGTTCCATGGTATTGACTTCTCAGAAACATAGGGGACAGGCCCTGGCATTGTTATCTTCAAAGGAACAGATTTCGCAGCTGGTGTAATCTTAAGAGGCTTTCTGACGGCCTTGGAGAGATTGGCGTGAATGGTTATGATTGAGACATCTTCAGTATGGGTTGGAGTAGCAGAAACTTTTTCAAACAAAATTTGTCGACTGTTCATTAGGCCTTGGATGCCTTTCTTCAGTAACGGACAATCAAACGGCAGAGAGTAACAACAATAGCAGTCTTCTTTACATCCTGGGAAGATCCCGGCCCTTAACAGATTCAACTTGATGGTTAGCAACGGAGTTATCAGATCATTGACATCAGCAACATACAAATCTTCTTCAATGGCATTGACATTTCGGCCGTGCTTCGGCATTGGAGCAGATATCACGTTCGGCTTCTCTGGAGCATCGAACTCCACCTCCTTCGCCTCTATCAGGTCTTGGATTTTATGCTTGAGTGCCCAACAATCATTGGTGTCGTGCCCGACACTGTCAGAATGGTAGGAGCATTTAGCATTAGGATGATAATGCGGAGAGGACGTATTCACATTTTTTGGTGCCTCTTTGATAGTGGCGAGATTCAACTTTAACAGATGGGGAAGCACTTGCGCTGGCGTCATATTAATGCGGGTGAACTGCCGTTGTGGCCGTTCCACCCGTTGTTGATTTGGTCTGGACTGGTTATAGCGAGGCTGCTCACTTGAAGGGTTTTGAATCATCACGGCCCCCACAGTTGGCCGGCGCTCAGTCTTCCCTGCTCTTCTCTGGGAGTATACCACAGCCGTTTCCTTCTTAAAAGGTTTCTTCTCAACACTTGCAGCAACACCCTTCTGAATCTTCCCTGACTTGATGCCAGCTTCTATTCTTTCGCCTGTTAAGATCAAATCGGTAAACCCCGCGGAAGAGTTACCAATCAGATGATTGAAAAATGGCTCAGATAGGGTCCCTAGAAACATATCGACAAGTTCACGGTCGGTTAAAGGAGGCTGCACCCTGCCAGCCAAATCCCTCCATTTTTGTGCATATTCTTTGAATCCTTCGCCGGTTCCCAGTGACATACCCTGAAGTTGGGTACGTGTGGGAGCAAGGTCAGAATTATACTGATATTGTTTGTAAAAAGCGGTGGCCAAGTCTTCCCAGTTTCGGACGCTGGTTCCCTCTAGCTGATAAAACCACTCCAGTTGAGCCCCAGAAAGGTTGTCTTGAAAGAAATGGATCCAAAGGTTCTTATCTGCCGTATAAGGTTGGATCTTTCTTACGTAGGACCTGAGATGCATTTTTGGACAAGACAGCCCGTCATACCTCACAAAAACTGGCACTTTGAACTTTGGGGGAATCACAATCCCGGCAACTAAACCCAAGTCTTCGAAATCCAATCCCGGTACTCTCTGTAGCTCCATGGCGGCCAACCTGTCTTCTAAACCTTTGTATTTATCATCAGCTGGAGGGCATTGTTAATCAGAGTAGTCTTCATCCTCTTCGACCTCCTCTTCTTCCATATCGGATTCGGAAGGTACCGCAACCCCACCTCCTTTACTGGTCCCTTCATCAGAAGTAGGAGGAAATTCAAGCACTCTCCTGGCCTCTCCTTCAAATCTTCTCCCTAAAGTAGCCACCCCGAGTCTTTTTTTCTTCTTTTTCACTGGGTCTTTATTCCCCAGCAAGGTCTTTAGATCCTCCTGACCCTTAGCCAAGGTCATCAGGAGTTGATGGAACTGTGCATTTTGAGCTTGCAGGTCTTTGACTGTTTGCTCGAGATCCATCCTACTGAAATAAACAGCAGACAGATAAGGAAACCTGGCGTGAGACCTGCTTATGCACATGATGAATGGTATGCTTATGTATGCAATGCATTCAAGGATTTAGAATATTCAAAATTGTTGTAGACAAAAAGGAACGCACGTCATATTAATAAGAAGAAATTTGTTAGTACATAAATGCCCCATGGGCCAAATATTACAAAAACAACTTCTCAAGGCAAAAAGACGTTGCGCATCCTCTTTGGCGCAATGTAGGTGTTGAGGGCCTCTTGCTCATGGAGTCGGCGGGTAAGCTCTAGAACCTTCTTCTCGCTGGCGTAGAAGCTGGCTTCAAAAGTGTTCCGTTCCTCCTTGAGCTGAATCCAACTCTTCTGCATTTCCTCCAACGATGTAGGCATGTCAGGATATAGGATGGTGTAAGGAACCTCTCCTTCCTTGACGGGCTCTTTAATCACAGGGAGTACATGAGGATAAGGCATCATTAGACTCTGGGCTCGGGCTCGTACCCACTTGAGATACGGTTCAAGAGGGATGGAGTTCTTGTGTCCCAGTGTCTTGCTATCAACCTTGTTGGGCATCCTCCAAGCTCTGATGAATCTTTGGCGAAGTCCTTGCACATCGTTGTCGAAGTCAAAAACTAGGTCAGGAATCAACATGTCGTGAGGGCCATCCCTCCGTGCATATCCAAATTGCCTCAAAGCTAGGCAAGGGTTGTAGGTGATACCTCCTCTGATTCCAAGTAAAGGAACATTAGGAAACTCTCCACAACGATCGATGATGATGACATTTTCTCTGGACCGAGAACACCAATGTACATCAGAGTGAGTAAGAGTCATCAATCGTTGGGACCACCTTGAGCCTTGGTCATTCTTCAAGACAAATTGTGGAAGGTGCAAAATAAACCACCTTGCAAGGAGAGGAGTACAACACATGAGAACACCCCTCTTTCTCATTGTTCGTGTGTAAAATGAGTGAAGGATGTCTCCAAGCAATGTTGGTATTGGATTTCTGGACAAGAAGATTTTGACGGCGTTGACATCTACCAATTGGTCAGAATTTGGGAATAGGACCAACCCATAGATAAGGAGTGCCAGAATTTCTTCAAAGGCTTGTAGGTCCAATGAATTCCAACACTCTTGTGCTTTCTCAAACAAGAATTTTGCTAAGAATCCTTTGACGCCGCTTCTGGTTTCCCAATGCACCTTGATGTCGGATGGTTGTAGATGTAATGCTTGAGCAACATCTTCCGCTTTGGTTCCTTTTCCGTACCGTTGAAGGGTAGTTGATTAAGGATAGGGATTCTTATGAGTTGAGAAAACTCCTCCAAAGTGGGCACCAACTGGTAATCGGGGAAAGTGAAACAGTGGTGAAGAGGGTCAAAGAACTGGAATAGCACTTTCATCATGTCTTCTTCAATGTTGGTGTTGACTAAGCTGAGCAGTCTACCATGTCTTTCACTGAAGGATGAGCTTTCCAGAATTCTTGATGTGAGCTCCTTGAGTTGAGGAGAGATTCTCACAAGGTTGACTTGGATGGTTTTTCTGTGAGGAATTTCCATGACCTACAAAACAAGAACAAAGATGAAGATCCAAACCCTTGAAATGGTTAGTGAATGCATATGATGCTTTATGATGTTTATGATGTATGCACAAAACATATGTACAAGCAATTCACACCAAACCCTAGTTTCAGGCTTGCATGGGGTTTCATAGGTAGGTACCCTCTTGAGTGTAGTTGGCTTAAAAACCTGTCCTATAAATAGTAACCGGGTTCTAAGGAGCTCAATATCATTGGATTGTTTTCAATGTTCATTGTTTTGGTTTAGCCACTTAACTAGCGACCAAAATATTCCAAGAAAACAACCCTCAATGAGTGTAGTATCGAGTATCTACCAACTTCGGACTGCACCAAAGCCGGTCATCTCACTACCCCTAATAAAAGGCCAAGATGGTCAAGTAAGGTTCTAGGTCATTAGTGCTTAGTGACATCACTCAGCGGCCCCGTACTCTCCTTGATTGAACTCAAGTGTTACCGGTACTCACAAATATGGCGCACTAATATAGCTATTGCTTCGACCGTGTCGGTATACCCCGCACAGTTTCCACAATGTATTGCTATCTATGAATGTTTCCCCAAAATCCGGGTGTAGGATTGCAAACCCAAACAAGAGAGCCAAAATATAAAGCAATCAAATCAAACAATTAGTCATGCAAGAGGGTGATCTAAGCCCTAAGGTTACTCCACTTTTAAAATTATCCCCAGCAGAGTCGCCAGTTCTGTGATACGGTGGGAGAACTGACTATGGTTTTGCGTTTGTTTTCGCAAATGTTTTGGTTGAGCAAGAGTCGCCACCGACTTTTTATTTTATCCTAAGGAAAGGTTTAAAAAGCACAGCAAAAACCTTTGAGATTTTTTTTCTTGGGTTCGGGGAGTAGATTATAGAAAGGGAAGGTATTAGCACCCTTTCTATCCATGGTTATCCATGGGCTCTAAGGTACTTTCTTAGATCAACTTGCCTTGGTTTTCAATTGTTTGAAATGGTGCTTTGTGTGTGGTTTTGAAAATGTTTTGAAAAAGATGCCTTGTCTCGGCTACCCTTGCAACAATTCTTTACTCGAATGTTTTACAAAAGGTGTTTGTCTTTTTGAAAAGATGTTTCAAGGTTTTTGAAAGTTTGTTTTGAAAGTGTTTGTGAAGTGTGGTTTGAAAAATAGGCAAGTGTTTTTGTTTTGCAAGTTGACAGGTACTTAAGAGCTATCTACCCTAAAGTTCTCAAAGATTTTTGCTATGTTTTAACCCTTTTAACAATTTTGTTCCACCATTACATTTGGTGGACAATCTTGTGTTAGGATGTGAAAGGGACGGGCGCGGGTCATCGTTTAGACCAAAATTGCAATGGTGCCAAGTATCTTTGGGCAATTTTCCTTTAAGGGACTTGATCATTTTTTAGGCAACTTTCAAAAGCGTCATTGAGGGACTATGATCATTTGATTTTGTATTTGTTTTGCCCAAAGAGACCTAACATGCAATATGGCCCATTTATTGAAGGCAACAAGTGGAATACCCTAGGGGTGCAAGTGTGATTAGTGTTGTCCATTTTCATGCTTGATTATCTTGAAATTAGGTCAAACTATTTTTGTTGTTTTTATTTGCATACAAACCCTAATTCTATCATGGTATATTTAGAAAAACTTTAAAGTGCGAAAATTAAAGTTCCTAAGCTATTACAACACAATATGGGAAGGGGGGTACAAATGTTCAAATGGGGGGTATTTGACAAGGAATTTAAACCTAGCTATTACATCAATTTGGAATTATTTACAAGATATTCAATTGCACAAATTAAATAGGAATAAAATAAATATGCAAGATGCAAAAGATGTTTTTATATGTATGGAAAAAAAGTATTTTTTATGTCAAATAAACAAAAATAAAAAGTATTATTTTTTGGAGTTTTTATGTTTAGGGCAAAACCCTAATTTTATTAAGTAAATGCATTAATTATTTAATATGTAAAACGTTTATTTATTATATACAAAAATAAAATAAAAATGAAATACATTTGTAAAAAAAGGTATTTTTAATGTCAAATATTAATAAAAATAAAATGTATATATTTTTGTATTTTTGCCCTAAATATTCTAATAAATATATATATATTTGTATTATTTACTAAATATGTATTATATATATAAAATAATAATATTTAATATTTATAAAAAAAGTATATTTTATATAAAATATTTTCAGAAGATAAAATAAAATAAAAATCAGAAAATAAATGTGTTTGCATTATTTTTTCCTAATTATTCTAAAAAAGGTATTTTGTATTTATTTACATACAAATATCAATATAAACAAATAAATGCCTAAAAAATATAAAAATGGTGTGAAAAATATTTTTTATATTTTTAATATTATAGAAAAAATAAATAAGTCAGAACAAAAAAGAAAAAGTCAGAACAAAAAAGAAAAAGTCAAAAAAACATAAAAATAAACATAATGGCCCAAGGGGGTGTGAAAGTAAAAACATGGTGTGAAAAGAAATAACAAAACAGGCCCAGCCCACGTGGAGCTTCTTCAACCTCCAGCCAGAAACTTTGTCAAAAACGCGCGCTTGGAACACTGATTCAAACACCTGGATTCTTGGACTTTTAGCACAAACTTACAACATAAGAAATGTTAATCATCAAGCCACGATTCCGGACATGTAAAGAACTCATCCTAACTCTCAGAAATGAGAGAGAATTTCATCATTCCCAAATCTTAACCTAACTTTTTATCAATGTTCAGACCTTAAATTCTCACAACATATGCAAAATAAATGGAAAGTAAAGGTATGTACAGTTTCAAGGGCATGAGTAGAACACTTCTTATTCACAAACTTAGAGCTAATGATGTCTACATTGAGAGATAGAAGTTCAAGAATATACCTGTTCATTTGGAATCGTGTCTGGCAATGGGGGAGCTTTCAGGGCAAGATGATGATTTGTACAGCTTCCTTGAAGTGTGAGGATGCTATTCCAATACTTGGTATGCTTTGAAACCTTCTATACCAAGCTGCAGAAGTCAACCTGCAAGAGGAAGAAATGAAAATGGCCAAACTGGTTAGGGGAATTACAGTCCACTTCTAATGCTTTGGATAGTTTGGATTGATGGTAAGGAAAGTATTTGAACTGGTTTTGGCCAAGATGCACGATGGAAATGAGTTGTGGGATTCAAGTTGCAGAATGTGCCCTATTTTGCCACAAAGCTGTGATTTTCTGTAACTGGATGGATGAAGGGTTGTTTGGTCGTGTTTGAGGTCAGTTAGGGAGTGTGAAATGTGAGGACAAAGTTTTCTTAGGTTGGTCTTTGCTGAGATGAGAGTTGTTGTACAAAATGCAAGTTTGCTTCTTACTTAAGCAAAAGTTGTCAAGTTGGTTCTTAGGCCAAGGCAGGTCCCTCCTAATGTGTTGCACACTTAGTCTTGATCAGTGTAATTAGTCTCATAACTTGTGTCAAGAAGATATGCATTGTACTTGCTTGGATTGTTAATAGACATAAAGTTCACTTTTGTAAAAATGGTTAAAATGCTTTATCTATTTTGGGACTAAACCATTATGCAATGCTTGAACACAAAAAATATGGTCTTGGAACAATGAGTTTGCATTAAATTTATGAGTGTAAAAGAGGTTTAGGGCCTGTAATCAAGAAATTCATGCTGATTTGAAAATTGCCTAAATGTATGAACATGGAAATTGGCCATAACAAAAGTGAGTTTTTCCCATATTGCCAAATTCGATTCTCTCTAACCATGAGGTTGTTTGATGAGTTCTTGGACATTTTGGAAAGCTTGGAATGTGTAATTCAATCCATCTTTGAAATGAAAATTGAAATTCCAAGTGGAAGTATGTGAAAAATGGTCTTGAAGTTAGGCAAAAATCCTGCCTAAAATAGGTCAAATTTTCTCTAAGTTAAGAATGGTTTGGTACCCTTGTTCCAAAAATTGTAACTTGAGATACAAGCTTCTTTTGGGAAAACTTTTTGAATCAAAGTTGTAGATTTTTCAATAGGCTACAACTTTCATGTTTTGACTTTTGCTTGAATCCAAATGAATCTTGGTGAGAAAGTGGGGCAAAGTTAGAAAAAAATTAGGGTTTTTCATAACTTAGAAAAATTCTAAGTTATGAAAAATCTTCATTTCAAACCCTAATTTGCAATTCTTGATTTCTTGATGAACAAGTTTCATGATTTGGCATGTTTTGATGAAAAATGAATCTTGACACTTGATTTTGACCAAAAAGTCAAAGTTTGACTTTTCAGTGTACAGTCAAAATTGATCAATTGATTGGGAAATTCAACTGTCAATCCTGTGCATTTGGGATCTTTTGAACTTGTTGAGCATGTCAAGATAATTACAAGGTGTCCTTGAGTCCATATGTGAGCTTGGTTTGCCATTGGCTAGGTCAAACAGTCAAAAAATTGCCTTTGTGCAGTCAAAACCCTAAAAATGACCATTTTGCCCTTTTGGTGATCTGATCAAATTTCTTGTGGAATTGTGATCCAAACTTGATCAAATGGTCCATGTGAGTTCATAATGTTGATGTGGGTCAATTTTCATGAGGTTTGACTGTCAATTGGCCACAGTTGACTTTTTCCCCAATACAGTTGATTTCTAGGTCAACTGTCCAATTGACTGGGCAAAATTTGGAATCAAGACTTGAAACTTGGTATGGATAAACTTGGGAGTCCAATATGAAGCATGAAAGTCATCTTAGGCATTTTGGTCAAAACATCTATGTGCAAACACAAACCCTAATTTGGGTCAACAGTGCAAGGAGAAGTCTTGAGCAGAGGAAACCCTAACTGGATCTTGGGCTCCAAGGGCTTTGTGATGAGAAAATGTTGAGAAAATGGGAGGGCAAATTTTGGGGTACAACAGGTTCTATCAACTGGATGGAGCCAGTATTCGTAACTGGGAGGACTTGGCTATCGCGTTCTATAAGCAGTATCAATAAAATTCCGACCTCGCTCGTATGCGTACCCAACTCCAGGGTATGTCAATAGGGACGAGTGAAGGATTTAAAGAATATGCTCAAAAATGGAGAGACCTTGCTGGAAGGGTGCAACCACCTTTAACTAACCGTGAGCTTGTGGATATGTTCCTGGGGACCCTGTCTGGTCTGTTCTTCAACCATTTGATTAGAAATTCTTCAGCCGGGTTTACAGACCTTATCTTGACTGGGGAGAGAATTGAAGCTGGTATCAAAAGTGGGAAGATTCCAGAAGCTGCACCTTTTGATGTTCATAAAAAGCCTTACAGTGGGAAGAAAGAGTCCAATGCTGCGTACAGTCAAAAGAGTCGTCGTGACCAACACGTAGGGGCAGTCCTGATCTCTGGTTCTGCGCCACGCTGACAACAGCAAAAGGGAAATCAGTGAAGGCCAGACGAGCCTAAAAGACAGTTCACCAACATCAACATGCCATTGTCATAAGCATTGCAGCACATGTTGAAGATGAATCTGATTGCGGTGATAAACCCTCCTGCGAATCCTAAGACTTCTTCTCCAAACTACAACCCAGATGCGAGGTGTATTTATCATTCTGGTAGCCCGGGGCACGATACTGATGATTGTTGGGCGCTGAAATACAAGATCCAGAATATGATTGACGCTAAGGAGATCGAATTCGAGCCTTCTGAGACTCCCAATGTGATCACTGCTCCCTTTCCAAAACATGGCTAGGATTGAGAGACTTTTGTTCATTTGAATTCTGATATTGTATTTTTCTTTGCTTATTCAAACAATTATCATGTCAAACTCTTTTATTTCATTAATGCATTACACATGTCTGTTTTGAATTAATTGTTTTCACTATGCTTAAAATTGCTTCCATTTTTGATGTTCAACTCTCGATTAAAAAATTTCTAAGCCTTTTGAGGGAGGATGAAGAAAACAATACCATGATCTTTACAATATGCTTTTGAACAGACCCCGCTGATGAAGTACATGCATTGTTTCAAATCCTAAACAGTGGAGTTATAAGGAAGATAATCCCTCGTCAACCCCTTTGAGCCAAAGAATTTGGAGTTTTTCTTTTCGCAAAAATTAAATCCCTTAATTATAACCTGGGGCAGGGTAGTCTTCTCAGTTGATCCAGGTGCACAATGAATGGCATCAAAGAAGTCCTTCCAAAATAAAAAATGGTGATGGTTCCCTATAATCATAAGGACATGCAATCGTTGTCTTTCAAAACAAAAGCCCAATAAGTCAAAACCTATGAAGGAGACTTACAAAAACGGGGGCATCCCGCTGACTGTAATCTCAAAAGAAACAGTTCAGGAAAAAAACAGGGATAAAGAAATCAAAATAAAGAGGTCATATAAACCCTCAACAAAAAGAAATGACTGCCTATTCAAAATAAATTGTCAATATCCGAACCATCACTGGTATATCAAAGCAAAGAATCAAGTAAGATCTAATGCACGATTAGCTGAGTTTAGGATCGAAGAACATCACGAAGAGCGGGTGGGTACAAATATACTTTGAGCCTTTATCCTTTGTTTCTTAAACCGTGAACCAGGCCACGTTATAACCCTTAAAAGTCCTAGTTGAAGCATCGGTTAGTTCGAAAGCATACTGTTACAAAAGGTATCCTGACTCCTGTAGGGTTTGCTGTAAAATCTTGAGTTGACATCACATTTTATAAAAAATCACTTGTTTTATTGAAAACTGCATTTTCAAAAAAAAATTCAAGACAGACATAAGCTTTGCATTCTTAAAATAACTTTGTTTGCATATGACTATTTGTTCGAACAGCAGAGAAATTCGCACGACGAATATCTAGTGAACAAACGCCTTATCAACAAAAAGAGTCACCTCAAGTGGAAAAACACTTCCAATCAAGGGGCAGACAAGATCATTTTCTATCATCTGGGGAAGTTAAGTCAAGATTCATTGAATCTCTCAAAATGCCAAATAGCCAGGGGAAAATCTCCGCCTGAATCACTTGGGGCATTAGACATGGATTCCCGCAACTAATCTTGCACGATCAGACATCTTCTGGTGGTATGGCAACACAACACTACTGACAGTGACACCTCTCTACATCCTGAGGGAATGGACATAGTCGAAAAAATACTACGCATAATCAAAGACCCGCTAGGTCAACTGGCCTAGGCAAAAATAAGGGCTTCCCAGCGAACCAAAAGGGTTCGGGCAAAAATAAGGGATGAAAATGAAAAAATTTGTACACCCGGCAAGTCGAAAACCTGAAAGGCGGCTTGGGCAAAAATGGGTATCCCAGTGGACTGAAATCACAAAAGAAACGGTCCGGGCAAAAATTAGGGATCAAAAGCGTACGACTATGTCCCTTCATCTCGTCACTTGCCTACCAGAAGAAGATTTGTCAATCGGAAGTCCTCAAGCACCTCATAGGCCTTTTTCTCCCGCATAAAAGCTGGGGAAATAAGAGTTGTCCAAACTGTACAGCTGCTTTGCTCACCGGGTACAAAGGTAGATTCAGCTGAAGAGTATGATCAAGATACCTTCGCTCCCCGCAGAGTAAGGCAAGATCCAGTAATACTCTCCCCAAGCAGAGTTGGTCTCCCATCAGCCCCAAAAAGGCACAGTATCCCTAGCAAGTCAGCAACACTCTCCCCAAGCAGAGTTAGGCTACCGTCAGCCCTAAGGAAGTTGGGTATCCCCAGAAAATCTCAATATTCTCCAGCAGAGTATACAGATATTCCTCAGCAAGCATCTCCGGCAGTTTTAATATTCCTCGACAGAAATATAAGATTGTTCTCCGGCGGAATACAGGATACCCCCAGTGGAGCCCTGTCCTCAAAAGTTTCCCCAGGAAAGTTGAACCACCTCCCCAGTAGATTCTGGAAGCTTATCCCCTGCAGAGTATAAATGCATCTCCTCAGCCATATTTAAAGGTTATTCCCCACCATAGTCTAACTGGGTTATCCTTAGCGAATTGCAACGGAAAGATCGTCCTCAGCGAAGTTCTTTCTATCCCCAGCGGAGTTCATCAAGATCCCCCAACAGAGTTTATCAACGGAATCTCCAGCGGAGTTATCGTTAAGATCTCAGCGAAGTATCTCTTCCCTACAGAGTAATTCCCCGCAGAGTAATCTCTTCATCAAGTTTATTCCCCAACGGAGTCATCTTCTCTTACCGGTTTATTCTTGCAAACATATTCGTTCATCATCGCCAACGAAAACGAAGGACTCTACTCTTCAACATCAGCCCAGGATTCAACGAACTTCCCGGCATTCGTCAAGGATTTATTTTCCCAAGACGAAAATACATTCATAAACATATCACATTTCATATCTCTTATTTACATACATGATAAAGTGCATACGACACGATCTCATTTATTTTTGAGAACATCATGACATCATGCATTTCATACATCATGACATTGCATACAACTAATGTTTTGCCTTTCCAGGAAAAGGTCAATCAAAAGATGATTACCATCTACCTTTGCAGTTCCAGATCAACACCTGTAACAGGCCAGGAAAATTCTATGGACGACTGATCATGGGTTAATACCTGAAACTAGACAGGACAATTATCTACTTGATCATCATGAAGCAACCCTACACCGGTTCCTTCTCCCTTTCAGATGAAGTTTTACACGGACTCATCATCAGGAAACCCTACACCGGTTCCTTCTACTTTCAAGATGAAGTTTTACACGGACTCATAATCAGGAAACCCTACACTGGTTCCTTCTCTCTCCCAGATGCAGTTTTACACGGGCTCATCAACAAGAAACCCTACACCGGTTCCTTCCTTTAAGGCGAAGTTTTACACGGACTCGTCCTCAGGCGACCCTACACTGGTTCCTCCTCAGTTCCAAGGCGAAGTTTTACACGGACTCGTCCTCAGGCAACCCTACACCGGTTCCTCCTCAGTTCCAAGGCGAAGTTTTACACGGACTCGTCCTCAGGCAACCCTACACCGGTTCCTCCTCAGTTCCAAGACGAAGTTTTACATGAACTCATCGTCAAGATAACCTTACCTTGGTTCATCCAGAAGTCTTACACGGACTTATTCCAAAGTAACCTCACCCCGATTCATCCAGAAGTCTTACACGGACTTATTACAAAGTAACCTTACCCTGGTTCATCCTGAAGTTTCACACGAACTTATCACAGTAACCTTACCCCGGTTCATCCAGAAGTTTTACACGAACTTATCCCGAAGTAACCCTACACCGGTTCCTTCTCAACTCCAGATGAAGTTTTAGACAGACTCCTCATCAGGCAACCCTACACCGGTTCCCTCTCTTCCAAGGATGCAGTTTTACACGGACTCGTCATCAAGAAACCCTACACAGGTTCTCTCTTTCCAAAGATGAAGTTTTACACGGACTCCTCATCAGGCAACCCTACACCGGTTCCCTCTCTTCCAAGGATGCAGTTTTACACGTACTCGTCATCAAGAAACCCTACACAGGTTCTCTCTTTCCAAAGATGAAGTTTTACACGGGCTCATCATCAGTCAACCCTACACAGGTTTCCTTCATTCCAAGATGCAGTTTCACACGGGCTCATCATCAGTCAACCCTACACAGGTTTCCTTCCTTCAAAGATGCAGCGTCACACAGGCTCATCATCAGTCAACCCTACACAGGTTTCCTTCCTTCAAATATGCAGTTTCATACAGGCTCATCATCAGTCAACCCTACACAGGTTTCATTCTTTCCAAGATGCAGTTTTACACGAGCTCATCATCAGGCAACCCTACACAGGTTCCCTCGTTCAACTTACAAGATCATAATGCTACCAACAATCTCCAGATGGCATCTATAAGCCCATCCTCCTATCCGTCATCTCTCCAAATGGCATCTGTAAGCCCATTCCCGACATCACATTGCTGATACTACACTATGCGAGTGCAAATTTCTAGGCACTCTAGTGTTCAATCATCTTCCACCTTCGGATCACGAAAGGCACACAAGCCAATCTACATCCTCAGGTTTAAGAAGATTGAACAGGGGCAACTGTTGTACCCCAAAATTTGCCCTCCCATATTCTTCAAGGGTTGTCAAGAATCATCTTCAAGTGGTTCAAGATTCCTCAAGGATTGCACAGTCCAAATGCCTCCTACGCCAGTCAAAATTAGGGTTTTGATTCTTTCCAGGAATTTGAGGTTTTCAATGGTCCAATCAAGTCCCATAGGCCTATATACATTGTTAAGCATCTACATGTCAAGTCTCAAGACTCACAATGTCAAATTGCACAGTCAAAAGCTCCATTTGCTTCACAGTCAACTGCAAGGGCAAAATGGTCATTTGGCAGTCAAAAGTCAGTATTTTTGGTCAACATCTTATTTTGAGGCCACAATCATCATTTGATCAAGCCTTGATCATGATTCCACAAGAATGGCTCAAAAATCATCAAGGATGCAAAACTTACTATTTTTGGACAGTAGAAAAGTCAACTGTATCTTGACCAGGGCATAACTTTTTCATGGTTCATCAATAAAATCCCATCCAATGCTCATTTTGAAGGGGATGACATTTCCTACAACTCATCTTCACACTCCAACACCAAGAAATGCTCTCATAAAAATTTATCAATTTCTACATTATAGGTCAATTTCAAAAGTCAACAAAAATGCACTTTAAGTCAAAGACCATAACTTGAGATTGGTAAATCCAAATGACATGGACCAAAGGAATTGGTTAGAGGACTTCAAGACCTTTCCAAAATGTCCAAGAACATGTTCATATGATCAAAATTGAGCAAGATATGCATTGGAGAAGTTGGGAAATTTTTATGAATTTGCAAAAGTCAACTTTGCCCAAAACATCTTGTTTTTGCTAATGGGCCTCAAATTGCTTCTTGAAACTTTATTCAAAGCTTATGCACGACCCATTGAGATTATTTGAATTTATTTTCTTATTCTTTATTAATTAATTGGATTTTTAATTGATTTTAATTCATTTAACTAATTTAAATTGTAGGAAATATCAAGATATGTTTTTTCAATCTTTTCATGAAGCAAATATGACCTAAAAGAGCTGGAAAATTCGTGTGCACATCAAGGGGACAAAAATCTCCAAGTTTCGCAAGTTTTTCCAATAAAAAAGATTGAAAAATATTTTATTTTCAATCAAATATACAAACATCATGTCCATGGATTTCTTGGCCAAGATTTAACCTAATTCTCTTCTACTATATATACACAAGCTAAACCTAATGCCATGGATGAGAATTTGCTGCAAGAAAGCCATAATCACATTCAAAAAAATCCAAGAAAAAGTGAAAACTGTTCTTTGCATTCCAGCACGATTCAAAGCATTTTATTGTTTCTAATACCTTGCAGGAACTCTCAGAGACATATTGCAATCAGAACCAAGTTCTAAAGCTCAAAGAATACGCAAGAACAGTCGCACGGTTTGCTTGACTTTTCCATAATCGAAACTCATATTTCATGCATAATTAACATGTTTTAATCATTTTTTTGCATTGCTTGAATCTATACAAAGCTAATGGTATTGGTTAATTGGATTAAAATGCCCAGAATCACAAATTGCCATTGAAGAAATTTAGGGTTCTTGAGCTTCCAGATTGGGGCTTTACAGCCCAGGAAAAATTGAGACCTCTAATGCCTATGGTTGAATTCGTCAAGGCCAGACAAACACAGTGACATACTCGCGAAATATTTATATAGCCTGTGGGGCTATTCGTTATTTTTCCTCATGATGCTTTGTGGGGGTTAAAAAACCCCGCTATTCATTTGTTCTTTTTGCAGGCATAAGGAAGAAGATGAATACGTGTTATCACATGATTAGCCAATTCAAAACTACGCGCGTTTTTTGTTGCTTCCAGCATGATTATTATTTTCTATATATTATATTTGTTTCTTATTATAATAACCAAAGCAAGCAAACGGTGGAGTGGTGGATGTGCTGTCTATTGATCGTTGGGACCTGGGTTCGATTCCCAGGTCCACCCAAAATATTTCTATTGTTTTTCATAACGTGATTGTATGCAGGCTTTCCAATGTATTCCACCATATACCTCCAAACATCAGCATGCCATGTGTCTTGAAGCAGCAATCCAGTGGCCATGAGGTGATGACCATGGTACTCTCAGTCAACCAACAAACACCTGATCCAGAAAGTCAAATGTGGTTGAATGTACAAATAGGCCCAAAATTGCTTTCTAACCTCCAAAAGGCCAGCACACCCCCCTGGTTTCTTCTTTTCTTATTTTCTTTCTTTTTAATTTCTTTTATTAACTATTATTATTATTTAATTAACTTAATTAATAATAAATTCAGAATTAAAAAAAATGTAAACCTTTTTATTATTATTATTATTATTATTATTAATTTCACCTTAATTTAATTATTTTGTAAATAAAATGCTAACAAATTAATTTAGTTTAATTAGGTTTAATTTTGACTTTTTCATAATAAATGAATAAATTAGAATTAGGTTTTACTAACTTTTGACTTTATTTTATTTTATTTTTATTTTTATTAAAACATAAAAAACATAAAAAAATACTTTTTCTTTTAATTATTTAATTAATTAGTTTTAGGTTAAATATTAATTAAATGCAAAAAAGGACCAAAATTCATTCTTTTCTCAAAAAAGGGTCCAAACCCTAAGACTTTTCCCGATTCAATTTCTATTCGCGCGTATTATTATTTTGATCATATTTATGTAACTGTTCCGGAGATGCAATAGATAATTAGGACTTTTATCGCTTTCATTTAATTTCTCGCAATTTATCTTTTCAAGGGTTATGTTTTTGGCGATGTAAATACCCGACGCCTTGTAATAGTGTAGATTCACTTTCCACAATTTACTTTCCGCAAATTATTAACTGTTAATTATGCATGCAAGACTTACCTGAAAAATAAAATCAACTCGTAGCTCACCATAACACATGTGCAAAGATAATATGAACTGAATCCTGACACACTCGCACATGCCACTCCTAGGGTACGCCTCACTTGGTTGCCTCGAGGTGGTCATTAAGTATAGGGTGTTTTAGAGGTCGCCCTCCTGTCTAAAGATCCAGTTTCCTCGAAACGGTTGCCTCGGATAAAAAAGGATCTAGGACATTAGGGTTACCGCTAAGGCGTCCTACTATTGCTTTGGTGACCACATGTCCCTATAATCGAATTGACCCGACAAACTCCAACGACGGTGCTACCTACTTCTCAATAGTGGGATAGTACTGTCTAAAGGACATTTACACAGCTTAATTCCTTAGAGTAGGTAGATTTCTCCTGGGTACTTGCTCTTTCAAAACAAAACAACTTTTCGCACCTACACTTTCAAAAAGTTTTCAAACAAACACTTCATACACTCTTGAGGACTGATACAAGAGTTACCTAGAAGTTTTCAAAACGAAACTTTTTCAAAACCCACAAATACAAGAAAAGCAAATCTTTTGAAAACATAGTGAGCAAGTACCTAAGAGCCCGTGGATAACCACGGATAGAAAGGGTGCTAACACCTTCCCTTTCTATAATCTACCTCCTGAACCCGAGAAACATCTCGAAAAGGAATTTTGCTGTGCTTTTGTCCTTTCCTTGTTGGAGAAAATAAAAGACGGTGGAGACTCTTGCTTACCGCGACATTTCGCGAACCAGCATTTCAAAACAGTCAGTTCTATTTCCACCGATCACAGAAGGGAACCATAAGCCCAAACAAAAAGTGTGACCAAAAACTTGTACTGAAGGATTCACACACCCCAAACAAAGAATGCATGCAGAGGATGAAGGGAACAATCGAAGCTTGCAACACAGGGAAGGCCATATGCCCCAAACTAAGGAGTCTCGTAGGAGGAAAGATATGTAATCGAAAGAGACCAGAAGAGAGGCTTTTTCCTCCTGAATCGAAGGACATCATCAGAAGGCTTTTTGCCTTGTGAATTGAAGCTAGTTGAAGATAAGTGTTACCCTGTCGAAGCTTGTAAAAAGTTATTTTAAAAGGGTGACTTTGGCCTTGCGCATGCTAGTATAGTTAGGAATTCTGCCTTGTAAATCTTGGCTAACACGCAGGAAATATGCTATATGGCCAAACGAAAGATTTGCACAAAGAGAATAAAACATTCAAATGAAGTCCAATGCCCCAACGAAGCAGGAAATGAACTTGCCCAAACGAAGGATACAACCAAAGCCTATATCGAAGGAGCCAAAGTGCCCAATCGAAGATGTAAAAACAAAGAGAATTTATTTTTCCTTCAATTTTGTCAAAAATAGTATTTTCATCTGTTTGGCACTCTTTAGCAATTTCCTCTTTAAATCTTGATGCTGAGAAATCCAAATATATTTGTGTAAGCTTGAATTTTTTGGAGCCCCTTGTGAGAAATGCCTTGAGAAAAGAGAAGGAAAATTTTGGGGTACAATAGCTTCCCCTGTTCAATCTTCTTAAACCTGAAGAGTTAGATTGACAAATCTGCCATTCGTGACTTGAAGGTGGAAGATGATTGAACACTAGAGTGCCCAGAAATTTGCACTTGATGATGTTGTGGTTGAGGTGTAGGGAATGGGCTTAAATATGCCATTTAGAGAAATGGTGGATAGTTGTTGGATATGGGCTTATAGATGTCGTCCAAAGGTAATTGTTGACATAAATTAGACTAAGTCTAAGCTTGACTTTGACTGGAAAAGAATCAGAATAAATTATTGATCGATTTAAACTGAACCAGTAGAAGTCTGGAAAGTTCTTTCATTTATGATAGGCCTGTGTAGGTCTGCTTTAGGAGACATATGAGAGGAAGGCCTGGATAGGGCTGCTTCAGGATGAATCCATGTGAAACTTCATCTAGAATTTAAGAGAAGGATTCTATGTAGAGTTACTTCAGGATGAGTCTGTGTGAAACTTCATCTGGAATTTAAGAGAAGGAACCTGGGTAGGATTGCTTCAAGACGAGTCCGTGTAAAAACGTATTTGGGAATGAGAAGGAACCTGGGTAGGGTTGCTTCATGATGAGTCTATGTAAAACTGCATCTGAAAATGTCTGAGAAGGAACCTGGGTAAGGTTACTTCATGATGAGTCAGTGTAAAACTTCATCTGGAAATGAGAAGGAACCTGGGTAGTGTTGCTTCATGATGAGTCTGTGTTAAACTTCATTTGGAAATATATGAGAGGGAACCTGGGTAGGGTTACTTCATGATGAATCAGTGTGAAACTGCATCTGGAAATGTATGAGAAGGAATCTGTGTAGGATTACTTCATGATAAGTCTGTGTAAAACTGCATTTGGAAATGAGAAGGAACCTGGGTAGGGTTGCTTCAGGATGAGTCTGTGTTTAGACTTTATCTGGGAATGAGAAGGAACCTGGGTAGGGTTGCTTCATGATGAGTTTGTGTAAAAATGCATCTGGAAATGTCTGAGAAGGAATCTGGGTAGGGTTACTTTAGGATGAGTCTGTGTAAAAACTACATCTGGGAATGAGAAGGAACCTGGGTAGGGTTGCTTCAGCTGGTCGTGTAGATAATTGTCCTGGCTTGTTTTAGGTATTGATCTTTGACCTTAGAAAGATAATTCTCCTGGCTTGTTACAGGTATTAATCTTGAACGGTTGAAAATTGTTAACGATAGTTATCTGTTGTTTGATCTTTTCTGAAAAGGTAAAGAGTTAGTTGTATGCAATGTCATGATGTATGAAATGCATGGCATAATGATGTTCTCAAAATAAATGAGATTATGTTGTATGCATTTATCATGTATGTAAATATGATGCATGGAATGTTGTTGGAATGTATTTTTGTCTTGGAAAATAAATCCTTGACAAATGTTGGGGATTTTTGGGAAGTTGATTCCCAGATTACTGTTGGGGATGAAGAGTATGCCCATCTTCAACCTTATTTTTTTAGAATGTTTCCGCTGGAGATTCTCATTTTTGTTGTTTTAGGAGAACTCTGCTGGGGGATATTGACTTTGCTTGAGGAAAACTCTATGGAGAATGTTGACTTTGCTTGGGTACAAGAGTTTAGGAGTCTTAGTTGTCTGTTGCATTACTGGGGAGTTATCTCTTGATGGAAGAGAAAGGAAGTTAACAACTTGTTGGGGACAAAGAAATTAACTGTTATCTGGTTGTCTCCCAGGTTTTGCAGCAACTCACTAAGGATTGTAGAGCAGTCTACTGGGGAACAGGAGTTGTGGTCCCTTGATTTGTAGTAGTTGGAGAGGCAAATTCAAGCTGGGGAATCTTACTGTTTGTTGGGGAAATAAACCATGTCGCCAATCAGTTGGAGAGATGTTTTCTTTTGGCAGAACTCCTCAGGGATTCTTGAGATCAAACCAGTTGGGGAGAAGTTTTTAGAGATTGAAACTCTAGCTGGGGACCACCCTATGAAAAGGACTTTGTGGGGGATTTATCATTGCCCCTAATAGCAAGTGTTTGTAGCACTGACAAGAAATGTTTACTTGACCTTATACAACCCTTTGTCGGGGTTTATATTCAATGCCCCAAGTGATTCAGATACAGACCTGCCCCTTGGTTATTCAACATTTCTTGGGAGATTTCTTGGAATCTTGACTTGACTACCCCCAGACGAGTTGGACAGTGACATGTCATTCCCCCTTGTTTATAGGAGATTTGTCACTGGAAGTGTCATCCCGTTTGAAGTGATTTTGTTCACTAAGAAAGTTTTTGTTCGTTGGATATTCGTCGTGTGAATTTATCCACTGTCAAATAATTAGCCATATGCAAACAACGATATTCGAATAATGCAAAGTTTATGCTTGGCTTGAAGTTTTGAAAATGCGTTTTAGCAGATAAAAGAATTTTGTAAGAATGTTTAACTCAGGATTTAGAGTAAGCCTTGCAGAAATTAGGATACCTTTTGTAACAGTGTGCTTTCGAACTTACCCATGCTTCAATTAGGACTTTTGAAAGGTTGTAGCATGGTCTGGTTCACGGTTTAAGAAACAAAGGATAAGCCTCAAAGTGTATTTGTACCCGCATGTTCTTCGTGATGTTCTCTAGTCTTAAGCTCAGTCAATTATGCGTTTGAACTCCTATTGAGTCTAGAATGATGGTTCAGATATTTTTATAACACTTTTCATGTTGTCGAGGATTTGTAGCGTTCTCTTTTTTGATTTACTATCCTTGATTTTTCGCCTGACTGTTCTTATTTTGAGATTACGGTCAGCGAGATGCTCCAGTTTTTTTTTAAAGTCTCCTTCGTATGTTTTGACTTAGTGGGCTTTTTCTATTGAGAGATAATGACTTCCTATTTGGTAAGGAACCATCGCCATCTTTTGGTTCAGAAGGACATTTTTGATTTCCACTCATTGTATACAAGGTGAAAGTTTGCGACTGACGCACACTTGAATTAACTGAGAGACTACCCTGCCCCAGATTTTGATTAAAGGTTTCAATTTGTGTGAAAAAGAAAACTCTTACTTCTTTGGCTCAAAGGGGTTTACTTGGGATTATCTTCCTTATAACTCCAGTGTTTAGGAATTAAAACAAACACCTGTACATCGTCATAAAGGTCTGTCCAAAAGCATATTGTATGAGATTATGGCATTGTTTTCGTCATCCTCCCTCTAAAGGCTTGCAACTTTTGAAACAAGAGTTGAATATTATAAAAGTATTAAAGACAACAAAGTTTAAATATAATGAAAACAAATGGATGAATTCAAGACAAACATATGCGGTGCATTAATGAAACAAAGTTTAGCATTAATAGATAAGTGTTTGAATAATAAAAGAAATTACAATTGAAAATTCAAAATGAACTGGAACGCTCAATGATTTGGCATGGGGGTGGTCATCACGTTGGGAGTCTCTGGAGGGTCGAACTCGATCTCCTTGGCGTCAATCATGTTTTGAATCTTGTATTTTAGTGCCCAATAATTGTTAGTATCATGCCCAGGACTGCCGGAATGATATGCATATATTGCATCAGGATTGTAGTTAGGAGAAGAAGTTTTGGGGTTTGGACGAGGTCCTATCAACGTAATCAGATTTATCTTCAACAAGTGTTGCAGTGCTTGAGACAGAGGCATGTTGATTTTATTGAACTGTATTTTGGGCTCGTCTTGCCTTCACTGATTTCCCCTTTGTTGTTGTCGCTGCGATGCAGGACAGGAGATCAGGACTGCCCTCACATGTTGGTCGTGGTTGCTCTTGTTATGACCCTTTTGGTTGTACACATCATTGGACTCTTTCTTCCCATTGTATGGCTTTTTCTGAGTATCAGAGGGTGTAGCTCCTTGGATCTTTCCGCTTTTGATGCCAGCCTTGACTCTTTCGCCAGTCAGTATTAGCTCAGTGAACCCGGCTGAAGAGCTTCCGATTAGGTGATTAAAGAAAGGTCCCGTTAAGGTTCCCATAAAGATGTAAATCAGCTCCCTGTCAGTTAAGGGTGGCTGCATTCTTCCTGCCAAGTCCGTCACTTTTGGGCGTATTCTTTGAAGCTCTCGTTGGAACGCATGGTCATACTCTGCAATTGCACACGAGTTGGTGAAAGATCGGTGTTGTATTGGTACTTCTTATAGAAAGTAACATCCAAGTCCTCCAAGGTATGAATGTCAGTTCTTTCTAACTGATAGAACCACTCTAGTTGAGTTCCAGCCAAACTTTCTTGGAAAAAATGGACCCATAGCTTCCGGTCAGTAGTGTGAGGCTGAATCTTGCGGACATAAGATCTCAGATGCATCTTAGGACAAGAGATCTGTCATACTTGACAAAGGTAGGGATTTTGAACTTTGGTGGGATGGCCACTCTGGAAACCAACCCTAACTCTTCAAAGTCTAAGCCAGATTTCTGCTGAATCTCCATAGCATTAAGGCAACCCTCCAACTGTTCGCATTTATCATCAGCGAGAGGATATTGTTCCTCAGAGAAATCAGCTTCATCTTCATCAGTCCCAGGGTTGTTATCTTCTTCGTGATTATTCCCCTTATTTGATGGAGTTGAGAGATCTATAGCTCTCTTAACTGGTCCTCTAAGTCTTCTTCCCAAATTCAGGACACCCCTTGACTTCTTTGTATTTTTCTTCTTGTCTTTGAGAAGAAGAGTCTTCGGGTCCTCTTTCCCCTTAGCCATAGCCAGGAACATTTGTTGGAATTGGGCATTTTGTGCTTAAAGATCCTTCACCGTCTGTTCCATATTCATCTTAATGAAATAAACAGTAGGAAGATAAGGAGACCTGTATGGGAGAAACCTGTCATGATATGATGCATGGTATGTGGATGCATGTTTTCAAGGATCTCGCGGAGTAAGCACGAGAAGATGTTAGAAATTGAATTTTTCTTACATCTTTGATTGGAGAACTTCGTATCGGTGGATGTCCTTTCACGGGAATCAAGCTCACCATGTCAACTAGGTCATAGCCCTTGAATCAAGTTGTTGTGCTTTGATCTTTGACGGTGTTTGGTTAGAGGAAAATAAATCCTCTTTCCCCTTGATAGACGTGACCCTGCATCATAGGCCCTCGATATCCTTGAAATGGCTATTAAAAATGCTATGTTATGATGTCATGATGTTATGTATAAGTATGCAAAGCAAGCAAGTTGTTATGTACATACAAAGCAGACAAGTCCTTAGGTTTAGGCTTGCATGGAGTTTGTAGGTAAGTACCCTCTTGAAGTTTAGACGGCTCAACCTGTCCTAGACAGTAACCGGGTTCTAAGGGACCTCAATATCACTGATCTTTCTCACAAGTTTCATTTCAATCGACAACTGACTTGCCACCAAACAAAGCTCGGGAGTCAAATGTCAATGAGTGTAATATTGAGTATCAACCAATCTTCGGTCAGAACCAAAGTCGGCTATCTCACTACTTCCTAATGGCTAAGGATGAGTCAATTTAAAGGTTCTAAAGGTCAGTTAGCGCTTAATGACACTAAGGAAGCCTAATGTTATCCTTGACTGACTCAAAGAACATTAGTACAAGCCAAAGTATCACGCCAACATAGCTATCACTTCGTCCATATCGGTATACACCGTATAGTTCCCATGATGTATTGCTACTTACCTAAAAGGTGCCCCAGATCCGGGTGTAGGATCTTTAACAATAACCCAAATAAGGACCCAAAATATGTAAAGCAAGCAAGTGAAACAAAGAAATCAAGTAAATGTGATCTAGCCCTAAGGTAACCCCACTTTTAAGTATCCTCCCTAACAGAGTCGCCAGTTCTGTAACACGATAGGAGAACTGACTTGGTGTTTTACGTTTGATCGCAATTGTTGTGGATAGCAAGAGTCACCACTGACTTTTCTTTTATCCAATAAGGAAAGGGTGAAAAGAACATGAAAGACCTTTGAGATTATTTTCTTGAGTTCGGGGGGTAAGATATGAAAAGGGAAGGTATTAGAAACCTTTTCATCCATAGCTATCTACGGGCTCTTAATTTCTTGCTAGATCACTTGCTTTTGTGTGAAAATGAGCTTGTGGTGTGGGTTTTGAAAGTATTTTAAAAATGTCTTTGTAGTGGTTCTCGTTTCTATAAGAACACGTACAGAGTGTTGTTTTGAAAATAGTTCAAATAGGTGTTTGTGGAATGTGTTTTTGAAAGTGATTTTGAAAAGTGTTTTTGTAATGGTTCTCGTTTATATAAGAATGCGTACAAAAAACTTTGTCTTTTGAAAATGTTTCAAAATGAAAGTGTGGGTGTATAAAATGTTTTTGTTGTGAGCAAGCGAGAAACTAGGAGCATCCTACCTACTCAAAAGGTCTATGTTCTTTTCCTCCTCCTTAAGATGTTGTTATCTTACCATTGATTTGATAAGAAGCCCCATCATTGGATGTGAAGGGACGGGCGTGGGACGTTTGTATATTCATAGAAGGTAACCTATGGGATGTTTTAATAATTTTTTTAGGGACTAGATCGTTTACCGGGGGCAACATTGAGGGTCATCGAGGGACCACGATCTTTTATCGAGGGTCTTTGCTAAAACGCCCATATTCGAGGGACATGACTATAGTTCTGAGGCAACAAATGAGATTACCCTATGGGTACATGTGTGAATAGTGTGTTTGATTTGCATGCATTTAGTCTTTGATTAGGGGTTGTCTACTTGTTGATTTTTATCTTGCCATACATCCTAATTACTAGCATTTTATACAAAAGTAATAAAAATGCAGAAAGATAAATCCTACACTATTACAACCATATTGAATAGCATGAAAATATAAAGGCAAAATGAAATAAAGGTGAGGAAAAGGGGTCTTTCAATTTAGGCAGAAGCACTCTTCGATTCTTCTTCTTTGGCTCTTTTCGATTTGGCCTGGAAGTGGTGAAGGCGTGACTTTCGATTGGGGCCTGAAAGCTGGTGTGGTATGCCTTTCGACTGGGGCCTGGGAGTCAGCATGGTGTGCCTTTCGATTGAGGCCTGGGAGTCAGCATGGTGTGTGTTGTACCCCAAAATTTCCCCTCTTATTTTATCAAGATTTCTCCTCACAAGACTCTTTGAACTCAAGACCAAGCTAGGGTTTGCTCTGCTCAAGACATCTCCTTACACTGATGACCTGAAATTAGGGTTTGAGTTTGCACATGGACTTTTGGACTTCTAATGCCCCATTTGACTTTCATACTTCATGTTGGACTTATAAGATTGCTCATACCAAGTTTCAAGCCTTGAATCAAATTTTTGCCCAGTCAATTGGACAGTTGACCTAGAAATCAATTGTAGTGGGGAAAATGTCAACTGTGGCCAATTTACAGTCAAACCTCATAAATTTTGATCCACATCAATATTATAGACTCATTTGGACCATTTGATCAAGTTTGGATCACAACTCCTCAAGAAATTTGATCAGATCATCAAAAGGGCAAAATGGTCATTTTTAGGGTTTTGACTGTAGAGGGGCAATTTCTGATTTTTGACCTAGCCAATGGCAAATTGGGTTCAACCATGGATTCAATGAATCAATGGCATCATCTTGAACTATTCACAAGGTTCAAAAGATCTCAAATGCATTGGATTGACAGATGAATTTTCCAGTCAACTAATCAAAAATCAACTGTACACTGAAAAGTCAAACTTTGACTATTTGGTCAAAATCAAGGGCCAAAGGTCATTTTTCATCAAGATGTGTCAAAACATGAATCTTGTTCATCAAGAAACCTAATTTTGCAAATTAGGGTTTAAGTTGAAAAAATTTCATAACTTAGAATTTTTCTAAGTTATAAAATTTTCTTAATTTTTCCCAACTTTGCCCAACATTTTCACCAGGATGAAATTGGATTCAAACAAAAATTCCAACATGAAAGTTGTAGTACTCCACAAAATCTACAACTTTTATTCACAAAGTTTTCTCAAAAGAAGCTTGGATCTCAAGTTATGATTTTTGGAACAAGGGTCCATGAAACTTTTAACTTAGTGAAATTTTGCCCTAGTTTAAGCAGGATTTTGACCTATCTTCATGGAAATTTTTCACCTAGTTCCACTTGGAATCTCAAAATTCATTTCAAAGATGGATTGTATAGCATGCAACAAGCTTTCCAAAATTTCAAATAACACTCCAAAATCATTTGTGATTAGGGAGAATCGAAGGTTTGAATTTGGCAAAAACTCACTTTGATCCATGGCATGTTTCATGTTGACACAAGTTGCAATTTCCATCCAGCATTGTTTATACTTGCTTACAGGTATCTAAACCCTGCCACACTCAAGAATTAAATGCAAACACAATGGATTGAAGCTTTGTTCTGATCATTAGAGGTTTACACAAGGGATTAATCCAAAAATAGCAAAAAGGCAACATTGCCATTTTTGTCAAAACTTGCTTTATGTCAAATTGCATCCCTTGAGCCTTGAACCAAATCTTGGACAGCGAACAAAATCCACAAACTTTAGGGGCCAAGCTCACCAAGTGCATGCTGGAAGATAGACTGTACAGGCTTGTCTTGTATCACTTCATACTTTTACTTAAAAAACAAGTAAACTTCAAATGAGCTAGATCTTGGAAACCTGATAAGAACAAAGTTTGCAAGCATTTGAAACAACTTTTGCACATTGCCTTGAGCCAGAAGCACGATCTATCCAGCCCTCAAGCCTTCCAAAACACAAAAACACCTTCTTCTTGCAAAACAGGGCAGCTTCTGCATTTTGATTGCAAGATCACAAACCACTCGTGCGTTTTGTCCCAAACCAGTTCCAATATCTTCCATATAACCCACCTAAGCTATCCCAATCATTGGCCATTGACTGTAACTCCATTTACAAGCTTCACCATTTCTGATTTCAGCTTGTGCAGGTTGACTTCTACATGCTTATTCAAGCAAGCTCAAAGCAAATAAAGCATTGGGGAAGGTCAGAGGAAGTTCAGGCAAGCTCACAAACATCTCAGGCCTCATTGAAAACCTCCACATTGCCATACAAGAGTTCAACTGAAACAGGTATTTTCCAACTTTCTATCTCTCTATTTAGGAATCATTAGGCTTAGGTTTGTGAATAAAAAATGTAGTACTCATAGCCCTTAAGTTGTACATATGCATAGATTTCATTTAAGTTATGTGTGCTGAGAGAATTTGATTGATGAAACATTCTGAAAAAGTTAGGTTAGAAATTAGGGCCAGAGAAATCCTCTCTGGTCTTTGAGAGTTAGATTAAGTTTTTTATATGGTTAGAATCGTATGATCATGCTCTATAACTTTCATGTTGCAAGTTTTCGTTTTTAAGCACAAATGCAGGAGATACGAGTTGTACATCAGAACGCGCGTTTTTTGTTCAAAGGTTGAAGACGAAGCTGTAACTGGGCTGGGCTTGGCTTGGCATGACTTTTTGCACCCCCTTGATTTGCTTCTTGCACCCCCTTGGCCCATTGTTTTATATTTTTATATTTTTCATTTCTTTTTTTAGTTTCTGATTTTATTTCATTTTTCTAAACACTAAAAAATACCAAAAACATTTTCATAAATTTTCACATTTTATTTTATTATTTTTTATTATTTTTTAGACATAGAAATAATTATTAAAAAATATATACTTTTATTTTCTTTAATAAAAACTTGAAAATAATACATAAAAATATTTTATTTTTATTTTTATTATTTGCATACTTAAATAATATTTTTTTCTAATATATTTTTATTTTTTGACATTTGTACATATTTTTATTTTATTATACATAAACAAATATTATAATATATACATATTCTTAAACCAAAAAAATTAGGGTTTTTACCCTTAATAAAAATAATATTTTATTTTATTTTCTTATTTTTTTAATACATTAAATATTATATTTTTACATACATAAAAGTAAACAAAAACATTTCTTTTTGCATATTTATAATACATTGCATATTTATTTAATTGTCTATTTAAATATTTGTTTATTTATTGTTTGATACAAAGAATTCAATTTGGATGTAATAGTTAATCTTAGGGCTTTATTTTCTTGCAAATACCCTCCACTTAAAATTGTATCCCACTCCCCATATCAATGTTGTAATAACTTAGATTACTTTTACGCATTTATTGCTTTCAAATATGCCATGATAGAGATTAGGGTTTGTATGCAAAATCCAAAATCAAAACAAATAGCTAGACCTAATACAAGACATAAAAGCATGTAAATTGACAACACAATGCCCACATGCACCCCTAGGGTTTCATCCACTTGTTGCCTTTAAAATGGCCATGGTATGCATGTTGAGTATCTTGGCAAAACAAAATAAAACAAAAGATCATAGTCCCTCGATGATGCTATCTTGGTTGCCTATACAAAGTGATCTAGTCCCTCAAAAATTTGCTAAAGATACTTAGCACAATTGCTATCATGGTCAATGCGATGACTCGCGCCTGTCCCATTTAACATCCAAACACAAGGTTGTTTACCAAATGCAATGGTAAAACAACATTGTCTAAAGGGTTAAAAATGTGTAGGAAAGATCTTTGAGTAGATAGGGTAGATGCTCCTAGTTACTTGATCAAAACTTGCAAAAAACATCCTTGCTATTTTCAAACACACATCACAACACAATTTCAAAACATTTCCAAAACAAACTTTCAAACATTGAAACATCTTTTCAAAAGACAAACACCTTTGTATATATTCAAACAAGAATCATTACAAAGGTTGCCACAACGATGGCCTCTTTTCAAAACATTTTCAAGACCACACACAAAGCACCATTTCAAACAATTGAAAAGCAAAAGCAAGTGATTTAAACAAGTAACTAAGAGCCCATGGAAAACCATGGATGAAAAGGGTGCTTGCACCTTCCCTTTTCATAATCTACCCCCCGAACCCAAGAAAACATCTCAAAGGTATTTCCTGTGCTTTTTGACCTTTCCTTTGGATAAAATAAAAAGTCGGTGGCGACTCTTGCTAAACCGAAACATTTGCAAACACAAACGCAAAACCTCAAGTCAATTCTCCCACCGTATCACAGAACTGGCGACTCTGCTGGGGATCATTCTAAAAGTGGGGTTACCTTAGGGTTTAGATCACCTTTACATGCTTACCTTGTTTGTTTTGATTGCTTTACACTTGGTTCTATTGTTTTCGTTTGAAATCCTCTACCCGGATTTGGGAAACATTCATAGGTAAATAGCAATACGTTGTGGAAACTGTGCGGGGTATACCGACATGGTTGAAGAAATAGCTATATTAGTGCGACATATTTGTGGGTACCAGTAGCCTTTGAGTCAATCAAAGAGAATACGGGGCCGCTGAGTGATGTCATGAAGTCCGAAGTTGGTAGATACTCGATACTACACTCATTGAGGGTTGTTTTCTTAGAATACTTCGGTCGCCAGTAAAGTGGCTAAACTGAAACAATGAACACAAAATAATTCAGTGATATTGAGCTCCTTAGAACCCGGTTACTATTTATAGGACAGGTTGAGCCAACTAAACTTCAAGAGGGTACTTACCTATGAAACCCCATGCAAGCCTGAAACTAGGAACTTGTGTGATTTGTTTGTACATATACTTGTGCATACATCATGAACATCATGAAGCATCATTTGCATCCACTAACCATTTCAAGGGTTTGGATCTTCATCTTTGTTCCTATTTTGTAGGTAATAGATTCACTTCGCCAGAAAACTATTCAGGTTAACCTTGTGAGGATACCTCCTCAACTCAAGGAGCTTGTTTCCAAGATTCCAGAGAATTCTCCCTTCACTGAAAGACATGGTAGACTTCTCAACTTGGT
This sequence comes from Vicia faba, assembly GCA_948472305.1. Taxonomy (NCBI): domain Eukaryota; kingdom Viridiplantae; phylum Streptophyta; class Magnoliopsida; order Fabales; family Fabaceae; genus Vicia; species Vicia faba. The sequence continues at coordinate 1,644,556,752 of OX451736.1, read as the reverse complement.
CAACTCCAACATTGAAGAAGACATGGTGAAAGTTCTCTTCCATTTCTTTGACCCCCTACACCATTGCTTTACATTTCCTGATTACCAACTAGTGCCTACTTTGGAGGAATTTTCTCAACTCCTGAGGATTCCTATTCTCCATCAACTACCCTACAACGGTATGGAAAGAGAACCAAAGCCTGAAGATGTTGCTCAAGCCTTACACTTTCAACCATCTGATATCAAAGGTCATTGGGAAACCAGAAGTGGTGTCAAGGGTTTCTTGGCAAAGTTTCTGTTTGAGAAAGCACAAGACTGCTGGAATTCTCTAGATCTACAAGCTTTTGAGGAGATTGTAGCACTTCTCATCTATGGGTTGGTCTTGTTCCTAAACCCTGATCAGCTTATAGATGTGAATGCTGTCAAAATTTTCATATCTCGGAATCCTGTGCCTACATTGCTTGGGGACATCCTCCACTCATTTTACACATGAACAATGAGGAAAAGAGGTGTTCTCATGTGTTGTACTCCTCTTCTAGCAAGGTGGTTTATTTCTCACCTTCCCCAGTCAGTCTTGAAGAATGAATAAGGCTTAAGGTGGTCACAACGGTTGATGGCTCTCACGCATTCTGATGTTCATTGGTGTTCTCGGCCAGAGAAAATGTCATCATCATTGATCGTTGTGGGGAATTCCCTAATGTCCCATTACTTGGCATTAGGGGAGGCATTACCTACAACCCCTGTTTAGCTCTGAGACAATTTGGGTATGTCCGAAGGGATGGACCTCATGACATGCTGATTCCGGACTTGGTTTTTGACTTTGACAATGACACTCAAGGACTTCGACAAAGGTTTATCCGAGCTTGGAGGATGCCCAACAAAGTGGACAGTAAGACATTGGGACACAAGAATTCTATCCCCCTTGAGCCTTACCTCAAGTGGGTACGATCCCGCACCCAGAGTCTTATGATGCCTTACCCCTACATTCTCCCTGTGATCAAAGAGCCTGTTATGGAAGGAGAGGTTCCATACACCCTCCTACATCCTGACATGCCAACATCATTGGAAGATTTGCAAAAGAGTTGGATACAACTCAAGGAAGAAAGGAACACTTTTGAAGCCAGCTTTTACGCCAGTGAGAAGAAGGTTTTGGAACTTACTCGTCGACTCCATGAAGAGCAGACTCTCAACACCTACATCGCACCAAAGAGGATGCGCAACGTCTTTTTACATTAGAATTTTGTATTTATTTTGCCCATGGGGAACTTATGTACTAACAAATTTTATCTTATTAATATGACGTGTGTTCTTTTTGTTTGCAACAACTTTGAATTTCTGAATCCTTGAATGCATTACATGAATACATATCATTCATCATATGTATAAACAGGTCTTCACACCAGGTTTCCTTATCTCTCTGCTGTTTATTTCAGCAATATGGATATAGAGCAGACAGTCAAAGACTTACAAGCGCAGAATTCACAGTTCCAACAACTCCTCGTGACCTTGGCAAAGGGTCAGGAGGATCTTAAAGCACTGTTAGAGAAGGAAAAGGAAAAAGAGAAAAAGAAAAAGAAAAGAGTTGGTGTGGCTACTCTGGGTAGAAGATTTGAGAACCAAGCTAGAAGGGTCCTGGATTTCCCCTCAACATCTGATGAAGGGGTAGGTAAAGGAAAGGAACTGCAGTACCATCTGAGTCTGAGGCTGAAGAAGAAGAAGAGGAGGAGGAGGATGAAGACTATTCAGAACAGCAGTACCCTCCTGCAGATGACAAGTACAAGAATCTGGAGGAACGTCTGACAGCTATGGAGGTACAAAGAGTGCTTAGGCTGGACTTCGAAGAGCTAGGGTTGGTTGCTGGGATTATGATTCCCCCTAAATTCAAGTTGCCTACATTTGCTAAATACGATGGTTTGTCTTGTCCGAAGGTGCACCTACGGTCTTACGTCAGAAAGATCCAACCTCATTCTTCTGATAAGGATCTGTGGGTCCACTTTTTTCAAGATAGTTTGTCGGGTATGCAATTGGATTGGTTCTACCAGCTTGAAAGATCTGATGTGCATAATTGGGAGGATTTGGCTGCTGCCTTCTACAGAAAATATCAATATAATGTAGACTTAGAACCTACTCGTACTCAACTATAGAGTATGGGTATGGTCTCTAATGAAGGCTTTAAGGAGTATGCCCAAAAGTGGAGGGACTTGGCTGGAAGGGTGCAGCCACCATTGTCTGAAAGGGAGCTTGTTAATATGTTTTTGGGGACGCTGTCAGGTCCATTCTTTAATCACCTGATAGGGAGTTCGTCTGCGGGGTTCACCGAGTTAATTCTGACTGGTGAAAGAGTCGAAGCTGGCATCAAGAGCGGTAAAATTCAAAAAGATACATCTGCTACCGCTGCCATTAAAAAACCTTTTCCAGCCAAGAAGGAGGTGTCAGCTGTTTATTCTCAAAGAGGTCAAGGAAGAGTGGAGCGTCAGCCAGCGGTGAAGGCTGTAATGATTCAAAAGACTGCAGCTGATCAGCCTAGAAACGGTCAACCTAGAACCAACCAGCAAAGAATGGAAAGGCCACAACGGTAATATACCCGGATAAACATGACACCTGCTCAGGTTCTCCCCCATCTCCTGAAGTTAAACCTTACAACCTTGAGAGAGGCACCGAAGAATACAAATACCACTTCTCCGCATTACCATCCCAACGCCAAGTGTGCTTATCACTCAGATAGCATAAGGCACGACACCAACAATTGTTGGGCCCTCAAAAACAAGATCCAGGATTTAATAGATGCCAAGGAGGTAGAATTCGACGTGCCCGAAAAGCCGAATGTGATCTCTGCCCCAATGCCAAAGCATGGTCACAATGCCCATGCTATTGAAGAGAATCTGTATGTTGCTGCTGTTGATAATTTGATGACCCCTTTACCAATAATCAAGATGAATCTGTTGAAAGCCTGGATTTTCCTAGGCTGTGAGAAAGATTGTTACCTTTGTTCGTCCCTACAATCCGACTGTCCGTTATTGAAGTTAGGCATCCAACGCCTAATGGATAATCAAGAAATCTTCTTTGAGAAAACTCATGTTACTCCTGTTACTCCAACTCCTATCAACGATGTTGCTATAATTACCATTTTCGCCAGTCTTTCCAAGGTATCCAAAAGACCTGTTAAGATTACACCCAATCCAAAGTTTGTACCTCTGAAGATAACTATGCCGGGGCCTATCCCATACAAGTCCAACAAGACAATACCATGGAATTATGGAGGAGAGATCTTCTACCACGGTGTTAAGCAGATTAAACCAGTGGAAGAAAATTCCGATGAAGAGACTCCTAACATAGGAAATATTGCGGGGACGAGTAAGATCACCCGCAGCGGAAGAATTTTCTATCCGGAGATTGCTCCTCTAAGGGAAATCTTCGGACCCTCAAATGCTTCTAAGGTTACTCCTGTGCCAGTCAACACATCTGTGCGAACTCCAGTGATTGAAGAAATTGTTACTCCCGAAGTTGTACCCTCTGTTGTTACTGCTGATAAAGGTAAGGGGATCCAAGAAGCGCCCATCAGGATGAGGGCTCAGCCTTTGGTCATCCCCGAGACCACTCAAAAGGAAATGGAGGAGATTTTAAAAATAATTAAGAAAAGCAACTATGATGTCGTAGAACAACTGGGGAAAACCCCTTCAAAAATATCTATGTTGGCCCTATTGCTCTGTTCCGAGGCTCATGCCAAAGCCTTGATCAAATTCTTGAAGACGGCCCACGTGCCTCAGGAAACCTCCGCGGACCAGTTCCAGGAGTATGTAGCCAGCCTAACCGCCGACAATGGTCTTGGCTTCTCCGATGTCGATCTAACATCTAAGGGGAGAAAGCATAATGACGCGCTGCATGTCTCGGTGGAATGTAGAGGGACTACTCTTGCTCACGTTCTGGTTGATACCGGGTCGTCTTTAAATGTCCTGACAAAGAAAGCATTGGACAGATTGGACTGTGAAGGTTTGACCCTAAAGTCCAGCAATATCATTGTTAGAGCCTTTGACGATTCTAAGAGGATGGTCCACGGGGAGGTGGACATCCCAATTAAAGTGGGAATGGAAATTTTCAACTCTACATTTTATGTGATGGACATCCGTCCTTCATATTCTTGCTTGTTGGGAAGACCATGGATCCACAACACTGGGGCAGTCACTTCTTCTCTACACCAAATGCTCAAATACCCAGTTTGGGGGAAAATCATAACGGTTCATGGCGAGGAGGAGTATATGATAAGCCATCTTAATTCTTTCCCCTATGTGGAGTTAGATAGTGAATTCATAGAAACCCATTTCCAACACTTTGAAGAGGTTTCTCCTGAAGTTGCGGCAGCTAAGACAATGACTTCTGTACCCATCATTACCAAGCCTGTGTCCCAGATGTCATCCCTTAAAGATGCGAAGGCTGTGATCGAGGAAGGAGGAAGTACAGTATGGGGTCAGCTACCAGATTTTCCTTTCAAGATAGATAAGTTCGGTTTGGGTTTCACTGCTTCTAGTCAAAAGGTTGTGTGTCGCTCTCGGGCTGGAGGGCCACCATTAAAGATCACTCATCATGGAGTTCATGGTTTGGAGGATTTTGAAGATGAGAGCAACTTTGAAGATTGGATTTTCCCGACTATTGAAGGAGGACTGAACAACTGGGAGGCGAAAGACTTTGTTCCCATTACTTTCATAAATTAATAATTTATCTTTCGAACATTTCTGTTGGTCTGTAATAATTATTAAACAATTCTTACACTCTTTTTGCCTTGTGCCTTACCCGGGGCATATAGGTCCATTTGTAAGGGCTTGATTTTTTCATCTTCATATGCCATTTTTAATGAATCATGGACGTTTTCATATATAAACTTTTGTGTTCATTTTCTTTCTTTTTACATTTTATTTTGTTTAAAAGTGGCTATCCCTTACACACACCCACACTCACGAAATGCAGGTACCCATCCACTCCGGATTCCATGGGTAACAATTCTGCTATGGCCTTCAGTGACTCTGAAGATCTGGTCAATCATGCCGAATACGAAGGTGATGAAGACTGTGAAGTGCCTAGAGAGTTGGCTAGACTTCTACAACAGGAAGAAAGAGCTATTCTGCCCCATGAAGAGCTATTAGAGACTATCAACTTGGGTACTGCCGAAGACAGAAAAGAGGTTAAAGTGGGTGCCAACCTTGAGTCTAGTGTCAAACAGCGTTTAGTTCAGTTGTTGAATGAATATGTTGAGATCTTCGCCTGGTCCTATGAAGACATGCCAGGACTCGAAACAGATATTGTGGTTCACCGTCCCCCTACTAGAGAAGACTGTCCACCAATTAAATAGAAAGTCCGTCGAATGAGGCCAGATATGTCCGAAAAGATCAAAGTTGAAGTAATGAAGCAGTTCAATGCTGGCTTTCTTGCTGTTACTTCCTATCCATAATGGGTTGCTAACATTGTGCCCGTACCTAAGAAGGACGGCAAAGTGAGAATGTGCATGGATTACAGAGACTTAAACAGGGCTAGCCCTAAAGATGACTTTCCACTACCGCACATTGACATCTTGGTTGACAATACAGCTCGGCATAAGGTATTTTCCTTCATGGATGGATTTTCAGGGTACAACCAGATCAAAATGGCCCCCGAAGACATGGAGAATACTACTTTTGTTACGCAGTAGGGTACCTTCTACTATAAAGTGATGCCATTCGGACTGAAGAATTTCGGGGCAACCTATCAACGAGCCATGGTAGCTTTGTTTCATGACATGATACATCATGAGATTGAAGTCTATGTAGACGACATGATAGCCCGTTCACAAACAGAAGAAGAACACCTCGACCATCTACAAAAGCTGTTTTTCAGATTGAAGGAGTATAAGCTCAGACTGAACCCTAGCAAGTGCACCTTAGGAGTCAGGTCCAGTAAACTCTTGGGATTCATCGTCAGTAACAAAGGCATTGAGGTTGATCCTGCTAAAGTCAAAGCCATATAAGAAATGCCTGCCCCCCACACTAAAAAGGAGGTCAGAGGTTTCTTAGGACGCATAAACTACATTGCAAGGTTCATTTCTCACCTAACATCTACCTGTGAACCAATCTTTAAGCTGTTGAAGAAAGATCAGGTGGTTGAATGGAATGATGACTGTCAAGTTGCTTTCGATAAAATCAAGGAGTATTTGCTAGAACCTCCTATCTTGATGCCACCCGTCGAAGGAAGGCCGCTAATCATGTATTTAACTGTTTTGGATAATTCAATGGGGTGCGTACTGGGCCAACATGACGAGTCTGGCCGAAAAGAGCATGCCATTTATTACCTTAGCAAAAAGTTTACCGACTATGAGACTCGCTACTCACTGCTCTAGAAAAATTGTTGCGCTTTGGTATGGGCTGCTCGCCGGCTAAGGCAGTATATGTTGACACATACCACTCTGTTGATTTCTAAAATGGATCTGATCAAGTACATCTTCGAAAAGCCTGCTTTATCTGGAAGAATCGCTAGATGGAAAATGATCTTGACTGAGTATGATATCCAGTACACAACCCAAAAAGCTATAAAGGGGAGTGTACTAACTGACCATCTAGCTCATCAAGCTGTCAAAGATTACCAATCCATGAAGTTCGACTTCCCCAACGAAGACATTATGACATTGGACAACATTGAAGGTAACGGACCGTATATCGGACCTAAACAAGGATCCCGATGGACTCTGTACTTTGATGGTGCCTTTAACCCACTTGGGAATGGTATCGGCGCTGTGCTCATTTCTCCACAAGGTTGCCATACCCCTTTCACTGCAAGACTTTGCTTCAGCTGCACCAACAACATGGCCGAGTATGAAGCTTGTATCTTTGGTCTCAAGGCTGCAATTTACTTGGGAATCAAATCTTTGGTTGTGTTTGGAGACTCCGCTTTGGTCATCAGTCAGATCAAAGGAGAGTGGGACACTAAACATCCCAATCTCATCCCTTACAAAGAACATGTCCTGACATTGTTACCTCATTGCGAGCAGATTACCTTCGAGCACTTCCCGCGAGAAGAAAATTAGCTAGCAGATGCTCTAGCTACAATGTCTTCCATGTTTAAACTTAACTGGGATAATGAGGCTCCCCAAATCACCATTGAGCGGATGGACGAACCTGCACATTTTCACGAGATTAATACCAAAGAAGTAGTGGACCGACCTTGGTTTCATGAAGTCAAAAGGTATCTCGAGACTCGAGAATGCCCTGAAGGAGCTTCAGTCAACGACAAAAAGTTCTTAAGGAGATTTTCTGCCAAGTTCTTCCTGAGCAATGGTATCTTATACAAGCGCAACCATGATTGTGTTCTGCTTCGTTGTATGGACAAGGTTGAAGTTGAGCAGATCATGGCTGAACTACATAATGGTACATTTGGCACCACTTGAGCGGACATACGATCGCTAAGAAGATTCTACGGGCAGGCTACTACTGGTCTACCATGGAAACTGATTGTCATCAATATTCCCATACTTGTCACAAATGCCAAATTTATGCGGACAAGGTATATATTCCTCCAGTTCCTCTCAATATCCTAACAGCTCCTTGGCCATTCGTAATGTGGGGAATCGACATGATCGGAGAGATCAAGCCTACAGCATCCAATGGACACCGCTTCATCTTGGTGTCTATTGATTACTTTACCAAGTGGGTCGAAGCAGCTTCCTTCGCCTCTGTTACAAACAATGTGGTTGCCCGCTTCATCAAGCAGAACCTCATTTGCCGGTACGGTATCCCCGACAGGATCATCACGGACAACTGTACAAACCTGAACAACACTATGATCACCGCTCTGTGTGAGCAGTTCAAGATTCAACATCACAATTCATCTCCCTATCGGCCAAAGATGAACGGTGCTGTCGAAGCTGCAAACAAAAATATCAAGAAGATCATTCAAAAGATGACAGTCACCTACAAGGGCTGGCATGAGATGTTACCGTTTTCTCTGCATGGATACCGTACCACGGCGCGTACTTCAACTGGGACAACCCCTTTTTCTTTGGTATATGGCATGGAAGCTGTTTTACCTATGGAAATTCAGATTCCTTCCCTGAGAATCATGAAGGATGCTGGTTTGAGTGAAGACGATTGGATTCAGACCCGACTTGATCAACTTAACTTGATTGACGAAAAGCGACTTACTGCTGTTTGTCATGGTCAGACGAATCAAAAACAGATGATAAAGGCTTTCAACAAGAAAGTCAGACGCCAGGTATATCAAGTCGGAGATCTTGTAATCAAGTGGATCATCTTGCCGCAAAGTGATCCCAGGGGCAAATGGACTCCTACCTATGAAGGACCATTTGTGATCAAAAACATCTTTTCTGGTGGGGCTATGATTCTAACCACCATGGACGGCGACGACCTGCCGCACCCTGCAAACGCAGACATAGTCAAAAGATACTATGCATAAACGACCCGACAAGTTGAAAACCCGAAAGGGCGACTTGGGCAAGAATGGGCATCCCGGTGAATCGAAAACCTGAAAGGGTGGTTCAGGCAAAAATTAGGAATAAAACAAAAAAATCTGTACACCCGGCAAGTTGAAAACCCGAAAGGGTGACTTGGGCAAAAAGGGGTTTCCCGGTGGATCGAAAACCCGAAAGGGCGATCCAGGCAAAAGTTAGGGAATTAAAGCGTATGACTATGTCTCGTCGGATCACTTTAAGGACAATCTCTTCACGAACAAGCTCCAAGCTTCCGATCAATCCAATCACCTGCGGACGAAGCAACGAATGGACAAGATACTCAGAGTTACGAAGGCTATAGCAGAATGGGAATCCCATGGAATTATTACACATAGCCATCTTTATTTGTATAAATTTTTCTCAATTTTTATGACAACATTCTCTTACTAGGATGTATGTCTCCTTTGTACAAAATACTTACACAAAGTTAATACGAAGATACTTCAAAGTGCAATAAACTATTTGCCTTTTCTTTTCTTTTTACACTTGCGTTTTATTTGAAAACGTCCAATAATTTATTAAATGAGCATATGCATTTAAATATAATCACTACTTACAAATAAAACGAAATGAGAAAGAATAATTACTGACAGATTGAGAGTATGGGAAAACGTCTTTAGGCTATTCCAGGAAAAATCCATTGAAGTACATCATCTAGATCCCCGGCGGAACTAAAGCCTTGAAATACATATCCCCAGCGGAGTTAAGTTTCAAAAATCCCCATCAGAGTTGAGTTTTCAATCTCCCAATCCCCAGCGAAGCAAAACTTTGAACTACAAACCCTCAGTGAAGATGAAACTTTCTTCCCCAAACGGAGTCAAACCTTCAACCTTTGAACATCATTGGAAACCATCCAGTTTCCTCCAATATCCCCGGAGAGTTGCTTTAAAACCAGATAATTCCCCAGAGAGTTATTTTTAAAACCTTCTTCCTCAACGGAGTCAAGTTTCCATACATGATAAAATCAGCACGTCATTAAGATCCCCGACGGAGGTGAAACTTTAAGCTACCAATCCCCAGCGGAAACCATTCAGTTTTCCCCTGATATCCCCAACAGAACGAAGATCCTCATTCTTGAAGTCTCAGTAGATTGGCTTACAACCCAAACTCCTGATCTCCCCATCAGTATAGCTTCTCCCCACAGAGGTTGTCAAAGATCTTGAATTTCCAACAGTGGTCCAGGATTTATTTTCCCCGACAGCAGTCAAAGATTTTATTATCTACAGCTATCCAGGATTTATTTTCCTCAGCAAGACAGCTAATCAGCTTACATGCATATACATTGCATTCATATATCATAAACATTGATAAAACACATATATTGCATCATACATTTCATGCAACATAACTTTGTGTTTCAGCTAATATTTTACCCTTTTTAGGATAAGATTAACAAAGCTACCATTCAAGGATCATGAAAATAGTTTACGGATGCTCCAGACATGGATGCTAGTCTATCGCTTGTTCAGATTCAGCTCAGAAAACAGCCTAGAGATGCTCCAGACACAGATGCTAATCTATTTCTTATTCAAATTCAAGGATCATGAAAATAGTTTATGGATGCTCCAGACATGGATGCTAATCTATCGCTTGTTCAGATTCAGCTCGGAAAACAGCCTAGAGATGCTCCAGACACGGATGCTAATCTATTGCTTATTCAAATTCAAGGATCATGAAAACAGTTTACGGATGCTCCAAACATGGATGCTAATCTATCGCTTGTTTAGATTCAGCTCGGAAAACAGCCTAGAGATGCTCCAGACACGGATGCCAATCTATTGCTTATTCAAATTCAAGGATCATGAAAACAGTTTACGGATGCTCCAGACATGGATGCTAATCTATCGCTTGTTCAGATTAAGCTCATGAAAACAGTTTACGGATGCTCCATACACGGATGCTAATCTATTGCTTATTTAGATCCCCAACTCAGAGATGCTCCAGACGCGGATACCATTCTGACGCTCACCTATAACTTACAATTCAACAAAAAAAATTGGATGGCATCTTTTAAGCCCATCTCCGAAAAAATTCTGTCACATCTCCAAATGGCATCTTTAAGCCCATTCCCTCAACCATGCTTCGACGAGTGCAAATTTATGGGCACTCTAGTGTCCAATCATCTTTTACCTTCGAGTCACGAAAGGAAAACTCGCCAATCTAACTCTTCAGGTTCAAGAAGATTGAACAGGGGAAGCTTTTGTACCCCAAAATTTTTCCTCTTATTTTATCAAGATTTCTCCTCACAGGACTCTTTGAACTCAAGACCAAGCTAGGGTTTGCTCTGCTTAAGACATCTCCTTGCACTGATGACCTGAAATTAGGGTTTGAGTTTTCACATGGATTTTTGGATTTATAATGCCCCATTTGACTTTCATACTTCATGTTGGACTTATAAGATTGCTCATACCAAGTTTCAAGCCTTGAATCAAATTTTTGCCCAGTCAATTGGATAGTTGAACTAGAAATCAGTTGTAGTGGGGAAAAAGTCAACTGTGGCCAATTTACAGTCAAACCTCATAAAATTTGATCCACGTCAACATTATAGACTCATTTGAATCATTTGATCAAGTTTGGATCATAACTCCTCAAGAAATTTGATCAGATCATCAAAAGGGCAAAATGGTCATTTTTAGGGTTTTGATTGTAGAAAGGCAATTTCTGATTTTTGACCTAGCCAATGGAAAATTGGGTTCAAGCATGGATTCAAGGACTCAATGGAATCATCTTGATCTATTCACAAGGTTCAAAAGATCTCAAATGCATTGGATTGACAGATGAATTTTCCAGTCAACTGATCAAAAATCAACTATACACTGAAAAGTCAAACTTTGACTTTTTGGTCAAAATCAAGTGCCAAAGGTCATTTTTCATCAAGATGTGTCAAAACATGAAACTTGTTCATCAAGAAACCTAATTTTGCAAATTAGGGTTTAAGATTGAAAAAATTTCATAACTTAGAATTTTTCTAAGTTATGAAATTTTCTTAATTTTTCCCAACTTTGCCCAACATTTTCACCATGATGCAATTGGATTAAAACAAAACTTCCAAAATGAAAGTTGTAGTACTCCACAAAATCTACAACTTTGATTCACAAAGTTTTCTCAAAATAAGCTTGGATCTCAAGTTATGATTTTTGGAACAAGGGTCCATGAAACTTTTAACTTAGTGAAATTTTGCCCTAGTTTAGGCAGGATTTTGACCTATCTTCATGGAAAATTTTCACCTAGTTCCACTTGGAATCTCAAAATACATTTTAAAGATGGATTGTAGAGCATGCAACAAGATTTCCAAAATGTCTAAGAGCTCTCCAAAATCATTTGTGGTTAGGGAGAATCGAAGGTTTGAATTTGGCAAAAACTCACTTTGATCCATGGCATGTTTCATGTTGACACAAGTTGCAATTTCCATCCAACATTGTTTATACTTGCTTACATGTATCTAAACCCTGCCACACTCAAGAATTAAATGCAAACACAATGGATTGAAGCTTTGTTCTGATCATTATAGGTTTACACAAGGGATTAATCCAAAAATAGCAAGTGCATGCTGGAAGATAGCATGTACATGCCTGTCTTGTATCACTTCATACTTTTAATTAAAAAACAAGTAAACTTGCAAATGAGCCAGATCTTGGAAACCTGATAAGAACAAAGTTTGTAAGCATTTGAAACAACTTTTGCACATTTCCTTGAGTCAGAAGCACGAGCTATCCAGCCCTCAAGCCTTCCAAAACACAAAAACACCTTCTTCTTGCAAAATAGGGCAGCTTCTGCATTTTGATTGCAAGATCACAAACCACTCGTGCGTTTTGTCCCAAACCAGTTCCAATACCTTCCATATAACCCACCTAAGTTATCCCAATAATTGGCCATTGACTGTAACTCCATTTGCAAGCTTCACCATTTCTGATTTCAGCTTGTGCAGGTTGACTTCTACATGCTTATTCAAGCAAGCTCAAAGCAAACAAAGCATTGGGGAAGGTCAGAGGAAGTTCAGGAAAGCTCACAAACATCTCAGGCCTCATTGAAAACCTCCACATTGCCATACAAGAGTTCAACTGAAACAGGTATTTTCCAACTTTCTATCTCTCTATTTAGGAATCATTAGGCTTAGGTTTGTGAATAAAAAATGTAGTACTCATAGCCCTTAAGTTGTACATATGCATAGATTTCATTTAAGTTATGTGTGCTGAGAGAATTTGATTGATGAACATTCTGAAAAAGTTAGGTTAGAAATTAGGGCCAGAGAAATTCTCTCTGGTCTTTGAGAGTTAGATTAAGTTTTTTATATGGTTAGAATCGTATGATCATGCTCTATAACTTTCATGTTGCAAGTTTTCGTTTTTAAGCACAAATGCAGGAGATACGAGTTGTACATCAGAATGCGTGTTTTTTGTTCAAAGGTTGAAGACGAAGCTGTAACTGGGCTAGGCTTGGCTTGGCATGACTTTTTGCACCCCCTTGATCTGCTTCTTGCACCCCCTTGGCCCATTGTTTTATATTTTTATATTTTTTTCATTTCTTTTTTTAGTTTCTGATTTTATTTCATTTTTCTAAACACTAAAAAATACCAAAAACATTTTCATAAATTTTCACATTTTATTTTATTATTTTTTATTATTTTTTAGACATAGAAATAATTATTAAAAAATATATACTTTTATTTTCTTTAATAAAAACTTGAAAATAATACATAAAAATATTTTATTTTTATTTTTATTATTTGCATACTTAAATAATATTTTTTTCTGATATATTTTTATTTTTTGACATTTGTACATATTTTTATTTTATTATACATAAACAAATATTATAATATATACATATTCTTAAACCAAAAAAATTAGGGTTTTTACCCTTAATAAAAATAATATTTTATTTTATTTTCTTATTTTTTTAATACATTAAATATTATATTTTTACATACATAAAAGTAAACAAAAACATTTCTTTTTGCATATTTATAATACATTGCATATTTATTTAATTGTCTATTTAAATATTTGTTTATTTATTGTTTGATACAAAGAATTCAATTTGGATGTAATAGTTAATCTTAGGGCTTTATTTTCTTGCAAATACCCTCCATTTAAAATTGTATCCCACTCCCCATATCAATGTTGTAATAGCTTAGATTACTTTTACGTATTTATTGCTTTCAAATATGCCATGATAGAGATTAGGGTTTGTATGCAAAATCCAAAATCAAAACAAATAGCTAGACCTAATACAAGACATAAAAGCATGTAAATTGACAACACAATGCACACATGCACCCCTAGAGTTTCATCCACTTGTTGCCTTTAAAATGGCCATGGTATGCATGTTGAGTATCTTGGCAAAACAAAACAAAACAAAAGATCATAGTCCCTCGATGACGCTATCTTGGTTGCCTATACAAAGTGATCTAGTCCCTCAAAAATTTGCTAAAGATACTTAGCACAATTGCTATCATGGTCAATACGATGACCCGCGCCTGTCCCATTTAACATCCAAACACAAGGTTGTTTACCAAATGCAATGGTAAAACAACACTGTCAAAAGGGTTAAAAATGTGTAGGAAAGATCTTTGAGTAGATAGGGTAGATGCTCCTAGTTACTTGATCAAAACTTGCAAAAAACATCCTTGCTATTTTCAAACACACTTCACAACACAATTTCAAAACATTTCCCAAAATAAACTTTCAAACATTGAAACATCTTTTCAAAAGACAAACACCTTTGTATATATTCAAACAAGAATCATTACAAAGGTTGCCACAACGATGGCCTCTTTTCAAAACATTTTCAAAACCATACACAAAGCACCATTTCAAACAATTGAAAAGCAAAAGCAAGTGATTTAAACAAGTAACAAAGAGCCCATGGAAAACCATGGATGAAAAGGGTGCTTGCACCTTCCGTTTTCATAATCTACCCCCCGAACCCAAGAAAACATCTCAAAGGTCTTTCCTGTGCTTTTTGACCTTTCCTTTGGATAAAATAAAAAGTCGGTGGCGACTCTTGCTAAACCGAAACATTTGCAAACACAAACGCAAAACCTCAAGTCATTTCTCCCACCGTATCACAGTGTTCCTTTCGACTGGGACCCGGAGTCAGTGAGGAATCCTAAGGCTTCGTTTCATACTCATATCTCCCGTTTCTTTCATTTGAGTTTTTGAATAGCAACATGGCCTAAGGCCATGCTAGTATCACCTTGGGGACATGTTAGTTCTTAAAGCATGTTTAATAAAACAAAGAGCAAAGCTAAAAGGGTTAACCATGAAAATTAATTTAAAAGGTTGAAACAAAAGGAAAGAACAAATACTATGTACATATTTAAAACGAAAAGGAAGTTTATTCACATGTCATGCTAGAAACGAAAGGTTCAAGGTTAAGAGTGACTTACCTTACTTGAGGCTGGGACGTATGGGTTGGACTTTGAGTGACTTCTCTGAGTGCTTTTGGATTCGAAGGGAAGAAACGAAGGTGATGTTTCTAATGCTAGATTTTAAGGAGAAGAACAAGTATGATGTTCTTTCTACTAAATTCGAATGGTAAGAAGGTGTGGGGATGTTTCAGGTTCGAAGGGGACAAATGTTTAGATTCTGGGTTGGTATTTTGACAATGTGTTTAAGTGTTTAAGAGTGTTTGAGTTTGATGATTCGTTCCACCCACAAGTCTCTGGATGTGTTGTTCAGCCAAAAAGGTCCCTAAACATGTTGTGGAGCCTCTTACTTATAGGCAAAGTTGGTTGAAACTTTTGGAGGGAAAACAAAATAGTTTGAAAAATTTGAGTAAACTACTTTTGTAGCTTTCAAGGGGCAGTGTTTATATGCCATTTTGGTCCAAGGAATAAGGCAGTGTTGTAGGACTGCTATGCAACAGTTTTTTTGGAGTTTTATGGCCAGTGTATTAGGCCTGAACCTGGAAACGCATGGGACTTGGTCAACAAGTACCTTTGGGCATCTCAACCTTTTGTCTTGACCCCCTAGCCCTATCTTTCGACCAGACTCTTCAACAATCATTTCTTTTTTTCAAATTGAAGTGTCCTTCGAATGGCTCATGTTGGTATCCTTTGAAGGGGCCCAAATAAGTGTCTTTCAACCAGGCCCTTCATGGATTCCTTCAAATGGTCCAAATACCTGCTCTTAGGGTGGGTCAGCAAAACATGTCATTCGATTGGGACATTCAGACATGTTTGGCAAGTCCTTCGAATGTGCCACCATGGTACTTCTTTCGCACGAGACAATGGCATAGTGTAGAATTTGTGTGTTAAAGCAAGCCATTTCCAAGGGAGATATTGCCCATTTAAACTTGCATGTAAGGGGGTCATATGGCCAAACGAAAGGGTGTATATAGGAGGTCCCTGCTTTGTGACTTCATGCAAACATGTGATAGATTCTTACCTGAACGAAGGCTTGTATGAAGGGAACCATATGCCCAAACGAAAAGTGTGACCAAAAACTTGTACTGAAGGATTCACACACCCTAAACGAAGAATGCATGCAGAGGATGAAGGGCACAATCGAAGGTTGCAACACAGGGGAAGGCCATATGCCCCAAACGAAGGAGGCCTGCAGGAGGCAAGATGTGTAATCGAAAGAGACCAGAAGAGAGGCTTTTGCCTCCTGAATCGAAGGACATCATCAGGAGGCTTTTTGCCTTGTGAATTGAAGCTAGTTGAAGATAAGTGTTACCATGTCGAAGCTTGTAACAAGTTGTTTTAAAAGGGTGACTTTGGCCTTGTGCATGCTAGTATGGTAAGGATTTCTGCCTTATAAATCTTGGCTAACACGTAGGAAATATGCTATATGGCCAAACGAAAGATTTTCACGAAGAGAATAAAACATTCAAACAAGGTCCAATGCCCCAACGAAGCAGGAAATGAACTTTCCCAAAAGGAGTCTAGCGCTCAAACGAAGGATGCAACCAAAACCTACATCGAAGGAACCAAAGTGCCCAATCGAAGGATGTAAAATCAAAGAGAGTTTATTTTTCCTTCAATTTTGTCAAAAAGAGTATTTTCATCTGTTTGGACCTCTTTAGCAATTTCCTCTTTAAATCTTGATGCTGAGAAATCCAAATATATTTGTGTAAGCTTGAATTTTTGGGAGCCCCTTGTGAGAAATGCCTTGAGAAATGAGAGGGAAAATTTTGCGGTACAACAATAGGCATACGACTAAAATCAGTGTGAGTTCCCCTAATAAAAAACCAAAACCCTATTTCTTAAAGATTGTGCTTCTAAACCCTAGTATCCTTGGGAACAAGGTAGATGAGGGGTGTCTAACATCTTCCTTTCGTCTAAGAACGAGTCCAATAACCTAGAATCCCTGACTTATTTAGGGTTAAACTTTATATTTCCTTCCTTAGAATAAAAATTAAGGGTGGCGACTCTATATTTTAAACCGGTTATAACACTTTTCAGAAGATCTTTCTAAATTGTGGCCTCTAGCAGTGCTTTTTAAAAGTGCTCTCATATGTATGGCCTTTAGCAGCGCTTTTCAGAAGCATTTTCTAAAGTTAGCCTTTAATAGCGCTTTTCTCAATTTAGTATATAGTTTTAATTTTTTTTAAACTTATAGTAGCGCTTTTCAGAAGTGCTTGCATGGGAAGACAATGATATGGAATCCTTATACGATGAAGACGAAGAAAAAAGTCAACATCTATATCATGGCAAATCATCATGACAATGAAGTAACCTTTTGCTTCTCTTATCATGATCTTCTTCAAATATGTAAGAAACTAACAAAATAAACAAGTAAAATAGAATAAATTATTTCTACATCTAAGGAAACTATCTCCTCTATTGAAATTAAAAATAGAAAACTTGAAAGAGAGATAAAAATTTTTAGAGAAACATAATGATTCAGTTCAACATCTTTTCACCTCAAGCGAGAATGATGAATCTGACAAATTCAATAAATGTGATAATTTAGAAAATGAAATTTTTAATCTTCAAAAAACACTTGTTAATTTCACCAAAGGAAGAGATAGCCTGAATCTTTTGTTAGGAAATCAAAGAGCCATTTACAACAGAGTCAACCTTGGCTATGAACCAAATAATAATAGTAAAAACTTTGACAATATTGTAATTCCAAAACCACCTCTCATTTTAAAATTTTAAATGCAACTGTTGTAATAAATAAGGACACATCGCCATGTTTTTTCTTTAAGAAGAGTCATGAGATTAAATAAGTTCAACCCCCATCATATTTTTACAAAAAAACACTGTGAACATAAAGCAACAAATTAATCTGCATGCACCAAAAGATATGTTGATACCACCTGTAAATGCCAATATCTCTAAGATTAATAAGAAGGATTTTTATGAAACTAAAAACAAAGGACCCAAGATGACATGGATATCTAAATTTAATACCTAACCCTTTCTTTGCAAGAATGCCCTACAGTCTCAAACACCAAATTTCATCTTGATAGTGGATGTTTAAAGCATATGACTCGGGAAAAAAAACCATATTCTCCACTTTTTTCCTAAAAAGAAGGATTTTTCTCTTATGGAGATAATAATAAGGAAAAAATTCTAGGGTTTGGCACTGTTGGTAAGTCTTCAAATCCAACGATTGGGGAAGTTCTCTTGGTTAAAGGGCTTAAGAAAAATTTACTTAGCATAAGTCAATCATGTGAAAAACTTAACAATGTAATATTTGATTCTTCTGGTTGCAGGGTTATAAATCTAAAATCAAACAAAAATCTATTTACAAACTCAAGAAGTGGAAACAACTACACAATAAATTTAAACAAAATTCGTTTAATTCATGTATGTATCTTGAGTAATGAGGATTAATCTTGGCTATGGCATATAAGAATAGCTCACATCCACATGAATCACCTAAACAAGCTGGTTAGCAAAAATCTCATTGACAACCTGTCAAACTTACATTTTAAAAAGAACAAATTATGTGATGCGTACCAAAAAGGCAAGCAAGTAAGGGTCTCTTCCAAATATAAAAATATTATTTATATTGATAGGCCCTTACATTTTCTTTGGAATTTATCTCTATATTCTCTCTCTCTCTCTCTCTCTCTCTCTCTCTCTCTCTCTCTCTCTCTCTCTCTCTCTCTCTCTCTCTCTCTCTCTCTCTCTCTCTCTCTCTCTCTCTCTCTCTCTCTCTCTCTCTCTCTCTCTAGAAATAATTCTTTCTTTCACTTAGTTTTCTTGATGCTTTTGAGTGAAATATTACTTGTGAGGAAGATATTATATTGTTCGTGATACTGTTTTAATTCTTGAGAATGAGATACTCTTAAGAAATTGAGTTTGGTTCGTGAGGTAAACCAGTTAAAAATCCCCGCTTTGGTTTCTTGAACTTTTTTGGAAAAAGTTATGTTTGGTTATTGAGATAAGCACAAAAACCTCTAAACAGTTTGTTAGCTTAGCCATGGGTAAAAGCTATCATTGGTTGGGGATAAACCTCTAAAATCTCATGATCAGATTGTATTAAAGTTTGTGAGCATAACCTATAAAAGCTCAAAGTGTATAGTCAAAATATCAAGAATATCTCTTGGGGACAGGAGTAGGTCAATGCTCGGCTAAACTTGGATAAATCTATGGTGCAATCTTTCTAACCCTTATCCTCTTTAATTTATGCTATTTATTTTACTGTTTCATTTTCGCTGTTGTTGTACCCCAAAATTTTCCCTCTTATTTCATCAACATTTTCTCACCACAAGACTCTTGAAACTCCAAATCAAGTTAGGGTTTGCTCTGCTCAACACCCCTTCTTGCACTGTTGACCCAAATTAGGGTTTGAGTTTGCATGGGGATGTTTTGACCTAAAATGCCCAAAGTGACTTTCATGCTTCATGTTGGACTTACAAGTTTATCCATACCAAGTTTCAAGCCTTGATTCAAATCTTTGCCCAATCAATTGGACAGTTGACCTAGAAATCAGCTGTATTGGGGAAAAAGTCAATTGTGGCCAATTGACAGTCAAACCTCATGATTTTTGACCCACATCAACATTATGAACTCATATGAACCATTTGCTCAAGTTTGGATCACAATTCCACAAGAAATTTGATCAGATCACCAAAAGGGCAAAATGGTCATTTTTAGGGTTTTGACTGCACAAAGGCAATTTTTGACTGTTTGACCTAACCAATGGCAAATCAAGCTCACACATGGACTCAAGGATTCAATGACATTGTCTTGACACATTCAACAAGTTCAAAAGATCTCAAATGCATAGGATTGACAGATGAATTTTCCAGTCAACTGATCAAAATTTGACTGTATACTGAAAAGTCAAACTTTGACTTTTTGGTCAAAATCAAGTGTCAAGGTTCATTTTTCATCAAGAAATGTCAAATTATGAAACTTGTTCATCAAGAAACCCAAAATTGCAAATTAGGGTTTAGAATGAAGAAATTTCATAACTTAGAAATTTTCTAAGTTATGAAATTTTCTTATTTTTTCCTAACTTTGTCCCATTTTTTCACCAAGATGCAAATGGATTCAAACAAAATTTAAAACGTCAAAGTTGTATTCCATTGCAAAATCTACAACTTTGATTCACAAAGTTTTCTCAAAGGAAGCTTGTATCTCAAGTTATGATTTTTGGAACAAGGGTACAAAACATTTTTAACTTAGAGAAATTTTGCCCTATTCTAGGCAGGATTTTTGTCCAACTTCTTGGTCATTTTTCACATGGTTCCACTTAGAGTTTCAATTTGCATTACGAATATGGATTGTAGTACATGTTCCAAGCTTTCCAAATTGTCCAAGAACTTCTCAAACACCCTTGTGGTTAGAGAGAATCGAATTTGCAAAGTTGGCCAAAACTCACTTTTGTTCATGACCAATACATGTTCATAGCAAATGGAATTTTCAAATCAGCTTGGTTTGTGCTAGCTTGCAGGCCTCTAAACCCTTTTACACTCCTTAATTTAATGCCTAACCATTGTGTTAAGGCATTATTTCACCCATTTGGACATTACACATCAAACTAACCCTTAATTGGTAAAAGTGATTTTGCCATTTTTGCAAAAGTAGCTTTATATCAAACCACTATGCATTGAGCCTTGGACAAAGATCTGAGATTGCAAATCAAATCCAGGGATTAGAGGGGGCCTAGAGGTTTGTTTGCAGCATACAAGATGGCCTGTACAGGCCTTTGACACAACACACACTATCTTTGCTTACAATAGAAGAAACCTTGCAAACTCAAGCAAACTTCCACTTCCTGTCAAGAAAGCCAAGAACAAACCTTGTGAGCATCTTCCATACATCCCAACTGATCTGAAACACGACTCAACCACCTCTCATACCTCAAAAAACACCAAAACACCCTCTTGCTGCAGAAACAGGGCATACCCTGCAACTTGAGTTCCATAATCCATTCATGTCGTGCATTTTATCCAAAAGGAGTTCAAACACATTCCATTCCATCCACTGAAACTATCCCAAGCCTTAAACTCAATCTGTAACACCTCTAACCCTAATTGCCATTTTTACTTTCAATCTGTGCAGGTGGACTTCCATAGCACGATACAGGTGGTTTCAAAGCAAGCTAGGCATTTGGGAAGCATCCTTGGACCTCAGGCAAGCTATACAGAAGCTCAAACTCCATTGAAGTTGGCCACATTGCTCTGCTCGAGTCAAGCTGAAACAGGTAATCTATGGACTTCTATCTCTCTATCCAGGCATAATTAAGCTTAGGTTTGTGAATGAAACATATTCTACTCATAGCCCTGAAGCCATACATGTGTTTACTTTTCATTTATATTAAGCATGCTGTGAGAATTTTAGCCATGAACATTGAAGAAAAACTAGGTCAGAAATTGGGGGTGAAGAAATTCTCCCTGGTTTCTTAGAGTTAGGTCAAGTTTTTTATATATTTGGAATCGTGACTTCATGCTCTATAATGTTTGTGTTATGAGTTTTGGCTAAAAATCAAGGAATCAGGAGTTTGTATGAAGCAAGGGAAACGCGCGTTTTTGATTCAAACAGGTGCTGGAGGTTGAAGATAGAGTTGGCTTGGGCTGGGCCTGAGTCAACTTACTTTTTGCACCCCTTTTTTTCATTTGCACCCCCCTGGCCCATTATGTGAAATACTTGTCATTTTTGCATTTTTCTTTTTGATTCTGATTTTATATTTTTTTTGCTAAAACATAAAAAACATAAAAAATATTTTCCCACCTTTTTTACATTTTATTGGCATTTATTTACTTTATTAAATATATGTATGTAAATAAATATATTTCCTTTTCATTTTAAAACCCTAAAAATAATACAAAAAATATTTATTTTTAGTTATTATTTTTTATTTACACTTTGAAAACATTTCCTAAAAAATACATTTTTGTAAATAATCAATATTTTATTTTTGTATATACTTAGAATATTAAATATATATAATATATACATATACATATTTTATTAAATATTTAGGGCAAAAATACAAAAATAATACTTTTTTTTTTTAATATTTGACACTAAAATACTTTTTCCTACAATATACTTTTTTTTTTTTATATTTTTGTATAAATTAATATGTATTGTGTATAGTTAATAAATAATACTATTTATTCAAAAATTAGGGTTTTGCCCTAAACAACAAAAATAACCAAAAAAAATGACTTTTTTTATTTTGTTTATACTTCAAACATGAAAACCTTTTTACATGCATAAAAAATCCTTTTTTGCATAATACATTGCATTTTGATATTTATTTAAATTGTATTTATTTAAATGTTAAATATTTATATATTCGATATGGTTGTAATAATTTAGATTTTATTTCCTTGTCAAATATCCCCCGAATTCAAACTTGTATCCCCATCCCCATAATCATGTTGTAATAATTTAGGACTTTAAATTCTCGCACATTTAAAAGTTTTCAAATTATGCCATGATAGACCTAGGGTTTGTATGCAAAATCAATTAACAAATAGTTTGACCTGATTCAAGATAAACATGCATGAAAAAACAAACACAATGCACACTTGTACCCTTAGGGTTACTCCACTTGTTGCCTTCAAAAATGGGCCATGTTTGCATGTCAAGCACTTTGGCAAAACAAAACAAAACAAAAACAAACAAAATGATCATAGTCCCTCGATGACGCTATCGGAGTTGCCTAAACAAAATGATCATAGTCCCTCAAGAAAATTGCCAAAGACACTTGACACTATTGCATTCATGGTCTAAACGATGACCCGCGCCCGTCCCGTTAACATCCTAACACAAGGTTGTTCACCAAATACAATGGTGAAACAACACTGTTAAAAGGGTTAAAACATGAGAAAGATCTTTGAGAAATTTAGGGTAGATAGCTCTTGGTTACTTGATCAATCTTTCAAAACAATCCTTGCCATTCTTCAAAACACACATCACAACACAACTTCAAAACAAACTTTCAAAAAAACATTGAACATCTTTTCAAAAAGACAAACACCTTTGTAAAACATTCGAGTAAAGAATTGTTACAATGGTTTCCTAGACAAGGCATCTTTTTCAAAACATTTTCAAAACCACACACACAAAGCACCATTTCAAACAATTGAAAAGCAAAGGCAAGTGATCTAAGCAAGTAACTAAGAGCCCATGGATAACCATGGATAGAAAGGGTGCTAATAGCTTCCCTTTCTATAATCTACTCCCTGAACCAAAGAAAACATCTCAAAGGTCTTTCCTGTGCTTTTTGACCTTTCCTTAGGATAAAATAAAAAGTCGGTGGCGACTCTTGCTCAACCGAAACATTTCCGAACACAAACGCAAAACCTCAAGTCAGTTCTCCCACCGTATCACAGAACTGGCGACTCTGCTGGGGAACAAATTAAAAGTGGGGTTACCTTAGGGTTTTAGATCACCTTTACATACTTGATTTGATTTTTTTTACTTTTTTTTGGGTTCCTTATTTGGGTTTGCTATAAATCCTACACCCGGATTTGGGGGCACCTTTCTAGGTAAATAGCAATAAACTGTGAGGGAACTGTGCGGGGTGTACCGACACGGTTGAAGCAGTAGCTATGTTAGTGTGACATATTTGTGAGTACCGGTAGCCCTTGAGTAGTCAAGGAGAATACGGGGCCGCTGAGTGATGTCATGAAGCTCTAACGAACTCTTAGAACCTTACTTGACCATCTTGGCCTTTTTAGGGGTAGTGAGATGACCGACTTTGGTACAGTCCGAAGTTGGTAGATACTCGATACTACACTCATTGAGGGTTGTTTTCTTGGAATATTTTGGTCGCCAGTTAAGTGGCTAAACCAAAACAATGAACATAGAAAATAATCCAATGATATTGAGCTCCTTAGAACCCGGTTTCTATTTTAGGAC
Organism: Vicia faba; assembly: GCA_948472305.1. Classification (NCBI taxonomy): domain Eukaryota; kingdom Viridiplantae; phylum Streptophyta; class Magnoliopsida; order Fabales; family Fabaceae; genus Vicia; species Vicia faba. Next base: position 1,644,533,002 of record OX451736.1, on the reverse strand, counting down.
AGGATGAGCCAACTAACTTCAAGAGGGTACTTACCTACAAACCCCATGCAAGCCTAAACCTAAGGACTTGTTTGCTCTGTGTGAATATGATTGTCTGTATATACACTTGTTTACTTTTGCATACATGTATATAACATCATAACATCATACCATAGCATTTTCAATAACCAGTTCAAGGATCTCGAGGGTCTTTTGATGCAGGGTCACGTTGAACCAGACGTCTACCAAAGGGCAAGAGGTTTCTCCTCTAAACAAATGCCATCAAAGATCAAGTGCAACAACTTGAATCAGGGGCTATGACCCACTTGACACGGTGAGCTCGATTCTCGTGGAAAGACATCCACTGATAAAAAGTTCTCCAATCAAAGATGTTGATCAAAGTTCAACCTCTAACATTTTTCTTGTGTTTGCCCCAAGAGATTCTTGAAAACATGCATCCATATATCATGCATTGCATCATAACAGTTCTCTCCTTTTCAGGTTTCCTTATTCTCCTACTGTTTATTTCAGTAGAGGTGGCTCTAGAGAGGACTGTCAAAGATATCCAGGACCAAAATGCTCAACTTCAAGAAATGTTCTTGAACCTGTCCAGGGGCAAGAAGAAGTGAAAGCTCTCCTCACAAGGGGCATGGTCCAGGGGAATTCAAGCAATGCCAGGAGTGATCAGTTGGAAGAACTTCAGTTTGAGCTGACTGCAATGAGGATCCAGATGATGGGACAACTGGTGGGCCAGATAGCTCTCATCCAGGACTTGGCTCAAAGACAAGAGGAGCTCAGGGTTGTCGTCAACAAACTTCTTCGGGACAACCAAGTGGGGCAAACATCTGAGGTTGAAGAGCAAGTCATCATTCAACCCTCTTTGGGACAAGAAGACAAGGGAAAAGTTCCTCAACTTGCTTCAGGGTCACAAGCCCATCAACAACCGCGTCAGCATCAACGGGGTAATCGGTGTAACAAAATACGTCTGGAAGACAGTTCACTAAGACCGACATACCATCATCTCTAATACCGGAACGCTTGTTGGAGGTCAATCTGACTGCTTTAAGGGATCCTATTCGGAAGCCCAATACCTCTGCTCCCAGCTATCACCCTGACGCATTTTGTGTATACCACTCCTATAGTCCTAGACACGACATCGATGACTGCTGGGCCTTGAAAAACAAAATTCAGGATCTGATTGACAATGGAGTGTTGAAATTCATGCCAGATGGCGAGATGAAAATCTTCCGTTAAAGGTTCTCCATTTGAAATGACAAAGCTTGAACTGAGAGACTTTTGTTCCTTTTAAATTTTCAAAGTTGTAATTTCTTTTGTTATTCGAACAATTATCTGTTGATGTCAAACTCTGTTTCATTAATGCATTGCATATGTTTGTCTTGAATTTATCCATTCGTTTTCACTATTCTTATGCTTTCTTTATGATATTTAACTCTTGATAAAAAGCTACAAGCCTTTAGAGGGAGGATGACGAAACAATACCATAGTCTCATACAGTATGCTTTTAAACAGACCTTGCTGATGATGTACAGGCATTTCTTTCAAATCCTAAACACTAGAGTTATAAGGAAGATAATCCCTAGTCAACCCCTTCGAGCCAAAGAAGTAGGAGTTTTCTGTTTTAAACACAAATTGAAACCTTTGATTTAAACCTGGGGCAGGGTAGTCTCTCAGTTAATCCAAAAAAGGATGCGCATTGAAGTCGCAAACTCTCAGTTCGTAATACAACGAACGACATCAAAAAACATTCCTTTGGAACCAAAAGACAGTGATGGTTCCTTATCTCATAGGCAGTCATTATCTCTCAAAAGAGAAAAGCCCACTAAGCCAAAACCTATAAAGGAGGCTTAAGAAAGCAGGGGCATCCCGCTGACTGTAACCTCGAAAATAGGAACAGTCAGGCAAAAGTTAGGGATAACAAATCAAAAGAAAGAGGTCATTACAAATCCTCAACAACATGAAAAATGTTGCAAAAAAATGATGATGACTGCCTTTCAAAATTCAACTGGTGAACCATTTCCAAAAGTCGTTCCAAACTCGAACAGAGTTCGACGCGCAATTAACTGAGTTTAGGATTGAAGAACATCACGAAGAGCGGGTGGGTACAAACATACTTTGAGCCTTTATCCTTTGTTTCTTAAACCGTGAACCAAGCCACGTTACAACCCTTCAAAAGTCCTAATTGAAGCATGGGTTAGTTCGAAAGCATACTGTTACAAAAGGTATCCTGACTCCTGTAAGGCTTTGTCCTAAATCTTGTGTTGAATTTGTCTTATAAAAAGTTTTCTGCTAAAAAATGCGTTTTTCAAAACTTCGAGACAGACATAAACTTTGCATTATTTGAATATCGTTGTTTGCACATGGTTTACTTGTTTAACAGCGAAGAAATTCATACAGTGAATGTTCGGAGGAACGAAAGCTCTCTCAGTGAGTAAAATCATTTCAAGTGGGAGGATACTCCCATTACAAAAATCTCCCGTCAACAAAAAGAGACTTGGTTTGGTATTGTCCAACAAATCTGGGGCATTCCAGTCAAGTTTTCAATAAATCTTTCAAAGTCCATTTAACCTGGGGAAATCCAGTCAAGATTTCAACAAATCTCTCAAAAGTTCAGTGAACTTGGGGCAAGTCTCCTTCATCGTCACTTGGGGCATTCGAATGTCAATCTCAAGGTCGTTCAAAATTTCCTTCATCACCTGCTGGAAGTTACGATCAACATCAAAGATTCCTTCATCACCTGTTGGAACTCAAGGTCGTTCAAAAGTTCCTTCATCACCTGTTGGAAGATACAGTTTCAGATACGCTCCAGACACGGTAGCCATTCTGTCACTCATTCAGATCCCAGTTACAGTTTCAGATACACTCCAGATACGGAAGTCATTCTGCTACTCATACAGATCTCAACTCCAAGATACAGTTTCAAATACGCTCCAGACACGGTAGCCATTCTGTCACTCATTCAGATCCCAGTTATAGTTTCAGATACACTCCAGATACGGAAGTCATTCTACTACTCATACAGATCTCAACTCCAAGATACAGTTTCAGATACGCTCCAGACACGGTAGCCATTCTGTCACTCATTCAGATCCCAGTTACAGTTTAAGATACACTCCAGATACGGAAGTCATTCTGCTACTCATACAGATCTCAACTCCAAGATACAGTTTCAGATACGCTCCAGACACGGTAGCCATTATGTCACTCATTCAGATCCCAGTTACAGTTTCAGATACACTCCAGATACGGAAGTCATTCTGCTACTCATACAGATCTCAACTCCAAGATACAGTTTCAGATACGCTCCAGACACGGTAGCCATTTTGTCACTCATTCAGATCCCAGTTACAGTTTCAGATACACTCCAGATATGGAAGTCATTCTGCTACTCATACAGATCTCAACTCCAAGATACAGTTTCAGATACGCTCCAGACACGGTAGCCATTCTGTCACTCATTCAGATCCCAGTTATTGTTTCAGATACACTCCAGATACGGAAGTCATTCTTCTACTCATACAGATCTCAACTCCAAGATACAGTTTCAGATACGCTCCAGACACGGTAGCCATTCTGTCACTCATTCAGATCCCAGTTACAGTTTCAGATACACTCCAGATACGGAAGTCATTCTGCTACTCATACAGATCTCAAATCCAAGATACAGTTTCAGATACGCTCCAGACACGGTAGCCATTCTGTCACTCATTCAGATCCCAGTTACAGTTTCAGATACACTCCAGATAAGGAAGTCATTCTGCTACTCATACAGATCTCAACTCCAAGATACAGTTTCAGATACGCTCCAGACACGGTAGCCATTATGTCACTCATTCAGATCCCAGTTACAGTTTCAGATACACTCCAGATACGAAAGTCATTCCGCTAATCATACATATCTCAACTCCAAGATACAGTTTCAGATACGCTCCAGACACGGTAGCCATTCTGTCACTCATTCAGATCCCAGTTACAGTTTCAGATACACTCCAGATACGAAAGTTATTCTGCTACTCATACAGATCTCAACTCCAAGATACAGTTTCAGATACGCTCCAGACACGGTTGCCATTTTGTCACTCATTCAGAATAATTATCATTCTCCCCATAGAGATACTTCCTAACAGATTGAAGAGTCTCAGTCCCAGCATAAGTCTCCCAGGTTTTAAGCTTCCCAGTAGAGATTTTCAGAGTTGTCCTTGTTCCCCAAGCAGTCAGCAGTCAACAAGGGTTTCTCATCTTCAAGCAATCAAAGATTCTTGCAATCCCCTGCAGCAGCCAAGGATTCATTTTCCCCGACAGCAGTCAAAGAATCAATTATCTCCAGCTATCCGGATTTTATCTTCCTCAGCAAGACAGCTATTCAGCTTGCATACATAACCATGACATTCATATATCATAAACATTAGTGAAATACAGTTCATTGCATCATACATTTCATGCAACATAACTTTGTGTTTCAACTAACAATTTACCTTTTTCAGCGAAAGGATTAACACCTGTAACAAACCAGGCCAGCTATCTACTTGATCATCATGAAGCAACCCTACACGGGTTCCTTCTTTCCAAGATGCAGTTTTACACTGACTCATCATGAAGCAACCCTACACCGGTTCCTTCTCTATTCCAGACTTCTGAAAATAGTTCACGGATTCTCCAGACACGAATGTTAATCTATCACTTGTTCAGATTCAAAACTTCTGAAAACAGTTTACGAATGCTTCCAAACACGGATGTTAATCTATCGCTTGTTCAGATTCAACTTTTGAAAACAGTTTACGGACGCTTCCCAACATGGATGCTGATCTATTGCTTATTCAACTTCAAGACTTCTGAAAACAGTTTACGGATGCTTCCAAACACGGATGTTAATCTATCGCTTGTTCAGATTCAACTTTTGAAAACAGTTTACGGACGCTTCCCAACATGGATGTTGATTTATTGCTTATTCAACTTCAAGACTTCTGAAAACATTTTACGGATTCTCCAAACACGGATGTTAATCTATCGCTTGTTCAGACTCAACTTCTGAAAACAGTTTACGGGTTCTCCATATATGGATGTTAATCTATCGCTTGTTCAGATTCAAGACTTCTGAAAACAGTTTACGGATTCTCCAAACACGGATGTTAATCTATCGCTTGTTCAGACTCATCTTCTGAAAACAGTTCACGGATTCTCCAGACACGGATGTTAATCTATCGCTTGTTCAGATTCAAAACTTCTGAAAACAGTTTACGGATGCTTCCAAACATGGATGTTAATCTATCGCTTGTTCAGATTCAACTTTTGAAAACAGTTTACGGACGCTTCCCAACATGGATGTTGATCTATTGCTTATTCAACTTCAAGACTTCTGAAAACAGTTTACGGATTCTCCAAACACGGATGTTAATCTATCGCTTGTTCAGACTCAACTTCTGAAAACAGTTTACGGGTTCTCCATATATGGATGTTAATCTATCGCTTGTTCAGATTCAAGACTTCTGAAAACAGTTTACGGATTCTCCAAACACGGATGTTAATCTATCGCTTGTTCAGACTCATCTTCTGAAAACAGTTCACGGATTCTCCAGACACAGATGTTAATCTATCGCTTGTTCAGATTCAAAACTTCTGAAAACAGTTTACGGATGCTTCCAAACATGGATGTTAATCTATCGCTTGTTCAGATTCAACTTTTGAAAACAATTTACGGACGCTTCCCAACATGGATGCTGATCTATTGCTTATTCAACTTCAAGACTTCTGAAAACAGTTTACGGATTCTCCAAACACGGATGTTAATCTATCGCTTGTTCAGATTCAACTTTTGAAAACAGTTTACGGACGCTTCCCAACATGGATGCTGATTTATTACTTATTCAACTTCAAGAATTCTGAAAACAGTTTACGGATTCTCCAAACACGGATGTTAATCTATCGCTTGTTCAGACTCAACTTCTGAAAACAGTTCACGGATTCTCCAGACACGTATGTTAATCTATCGCTTGTTCAGATTCAAAACTTCTGAAAATAGTTTACGGATGCTTCCAAACATGGATGTTAATCTATCGCTTGTTCAGATTCAACTTTTGAAAACAGTTTACGGACGCTTCCCAACATGGATGCTGATCTATTTCTTATTCAACTTCAAGACTTCTGAAAACAGTTTATGGATTCTCCAAACACGGATGTTAATCTATCGCTTGTTCAGATTTAACTTTTAAAAACAGTTTACGGACGCTTCCCAACATGGATGTTGATTTATTGCTTATTCAACTTCAAGACTTCTGAAAACAGTTTACGGATTCTCCAAACACGGATGTTAATCTATCGCTTGTTCAGACTCAACTTCTGAAAACAGTTCACGGATTCTCCAGACACGGATGTTAATCTATCGCTTGTTCAGATTCAAAACTTCTGAAAACAGTTTACGGATGCTTCCAAATGCGGATGTTAATCTATCGCTTGTTCAGATTCAACTTTTGAAAACAGTTTACAGATGCTTCCAAATACGGATGTCAATCTATTTCTTATTCAGACCCCTAGCTCAGAGATGTTCCAAAACATGGACACCTTTCTGATACTCATTTCTTTCACCAACAACATAACAGTTCAACATACATTCCAGATGGCATCTTTAAGCCCATCCCCCGACAAGATTCTGTCACATCTCCAGATGGCATCTTTAAGCCCATCTCCAAATGGCATCTTAAAGCCCATTCCCGCACCTATGTTTTGACGAGTGCAAATTTACGGATACTCTAGTGTCCAATCTCCTTTTACCTTCGAGACGCGAAAGGCAAACTTGCCAATCTAACTCTTCAGGTTCAAGAAGATTGAACAGGGGAAACTGTTGTACCCCAAAATTTTCCCTCTCATTTCATCAACATTTTCTCACCACAAGACTCTTGGAACTCCAGATCAAGTTAGGGTTTGCTCTACTCAAGACCCCTCCTTGCACTGTTGACCCAAATTAGGGTTTGAGTTTGCACAAGGATGTTTTGACCTAAAATTCCCAAAGTGACTTTCATGCTTCATGTTGGACTTACAAGTTTATCCATACCAAGTTTCAAGCCTTGATTCAAATCTTTGCCCAATCAATTGGACAGTTGACCTAGAAATCAGCTGTATTGGGGAAAAAGTCAATTGTGGCCAATTGACAGTCAAACCTCATGATTTTTGACCCACATCAACATTATGAACTCATATGAACCATTTGATCAAGTTTGGATCACAATTCCACAAGAAATTTGATCATATCACCAAAAGGGCAAAATGGTCATTTTTAGGGTTTTGACTGCAGAAAGGCAATTTTTGACTGTTTGACCTAACCAATGGCAAATCAAGCTCACTCATGGACTCAAGGATTCAATGACATTGTCTTGACACATTCAACAAGTTCAAAAGATCTCAAATGCATAGGATTGACAGATGAATTTTCCAGTCAACTGATCAAAATTTGACTGTATACTGAAAAGTCAAACTTTGACTTTTTGGTCAAAATCAAGTGCCAAGGTTCATTTTTCATCAAGACATGTCAAATTATGAAACTTGTTCATCAAGAAACCCAAAATTGCAAATTAGGGTTTAGAATGAAGAAATTTCATAACTTAGAAATTTTCTAAGTTATGAAATTTTCTTATTTTTTCCTAACTTTGTCCCATTTTTTCACCAAGATTCAAATGGATTCAAACAAAACTTAAAACATGAAAGTTGTAGTCCATTGCAAAATCTACAACTTTCATTCACAAAGTTGTCTCAAAAGAAGCTTGTATCTCAAGTTATGATTTTTGGAACAAGGGTACAAAACATTTTTAACTTAGAGAAATTTTGCCCTATTCTAGGCAGGATTTTTGTCCAACTTCTTGGCCATTTTTCACATGGTTCCACTTGGAGTTTCAATTTGCATTACAAAGATGGATTGTATTACATGTTCCAAGCTTTCCAAATTGTCCAAGAACTTCTCAAACACCCTTGTGGTTAGAGAGAATCGAATTTGCAAAGTTGGCCAAAACTCACTTTTGTTCATGACCAATACATGTTCATAGCAAATGGCATTTTCAAATCAGATTGGTTTGTGCTAGATTTCAGGCCTCTAAACCCTTTTACACTCCTTAATTTAATGCCTAACCATTGTGTTAAGGCATTATTTCACCCATTTGGACATTACACATCAAACTAACCCTTAATTGGTAAAAGTGATTTTGCCATTTTTGCAAAAGTAGCTTTATGTCAAACCACTATGCATTGAGCCTTGGACAAAGATCTGAGATTGCAAATCAAATCCAGGGATTAGAGGGGGCCTAGAGGTTTGTTTGCAGCATACAAGATGGCCTGTACAGGCCTTTGACACAACACACACTATCTTTGCTTACAATAGAAGAAACCTTGCAAACTCAAGCAAACTTCCACTTCCTGTCAAGAAAGCCAAGAACAAACCTTGTGAGCATCTTCCATACATCCCAACTGATCTGAAACACGACTCAACCACCTCTCATACCTCAAAAAACACCAAAACACCCTCTTGCTGCAGAAACAGGGCATACCCTGCAACTTGAGTTCCATAATCCATTCCTGTCGTGCATTTTGTCCAAAAGGAGTTCAAACACATTCCATTCCATCCACTGAAACTATCCCAAGCCTTAAACTCAAGTTGTAACACCTCTAACCCTACTTGCCATTTTTACTTTCAAGCTGTGCAGGTGGACTTCCATAGCACGATACAGGTGGTTTCAAAGCAAGCTAGGCATTTGGGAAGCATCCTTGGACCTCAGGCAAGCTATATAGAAGCTCAAACTCCATTGAAGTTGGCCACATTGCTCTGCTCGAGTCAAGCTGAAATAGGTAATCTATGGACTTCTATCTCTCTATCCAGGCATGATTAAGCTTAGGTTTGTGAATGAAACATGTTCTACTCATAGCCCTGAAGCCATACATGTGTTTACTTTTCATTTATATTAAGCATGATGTGAGAATTTTAGCCATGAACATTGAAGAAAAACTAGGTCAGAAATTGGGGGTGAAGAAATTCTCCCTGGTTTCTTAGAGTTAGGTCAAGTTTTTTACATATTTGGAATCGTGACTTCATGCTCTACAATGTTTGTGTTATGAGTTTTGGCTAAAAATCAAGGAATCAGGAGTTTGTATGAAGCAAGGGAAACGCACGTTTTTTATTCAAACAGTTGCTGGAGGTTGAAGACAGAGTTGGCTTGGGATGGGCCTGAGTCAACTTGCTTTTTGCACCCCTTTTTTTCATTTGCACCCCCTGGCCCATTATGTGAAATACTTGTCATTTTTGTATTTTTCTTTTTGATTCTGATTTTATATATTTTTTTGCTAAAACATAAAAAACATAAAAAATATTTTTCCACCTTTTTTTACATTTTATTGGCATTTATTTACTTTATTAAATATATGTATGTAAATAAATATATTTCCTTTTCATTTTAAAACCCTAAAAATAATACAAAAATATTTATTTTTAGTTATTATTTTTTATTTACACTTTGAAAACATTTCCTAAAAAATACATTTTTGTAAATAATCAATATTTTATTTTTGTATATACTTAACATATTAAATATATATAATATATACATATACACATTTTATTAAATATTTAGGGAAAAAATACAAAAATAATACTTTCTTTTTTTTAATATTTGACACTAAAATACTTTTTCCTACAATATACTTCTTTTTTTTTTTATTATTTTTGTATAAATTAATATATATTGTGTATAGTTAATAAATAATACTATTTATTCAAAAATTAGGGTTTTGCCCTAAACAACAAAAATAACCACAAAAAAAATGACTTTTTTTATTTTGTTTATACTTCAAACATGAAAACCTTTTTACATGCATAAAAAATCCTTTTTTGCATAATACATTGCATTTTGATATTTATTTAAATTGTATTTATTTAAATGTTAAATATTTGTATATTCGATATGGTTGTAATAATTTAGATTTTATTTCCTTGTCAAATATCCCCCAAATTCAAACTTGTATCCCCATCCCCATAATCATGTTGTAATAATTTAGGACTTTAAATTCTCGCACATTTAAAAGTTTTCAAATTATGCCATGATAGACCTAGGGTTTGTATGCAAAATTAATTAACAAATAGCTTGACCTAATTCAAGATAAACATGCATGAAAAAACAAACACAATGCACACTTGCACCCTTAGGGTTACTCCACTTGTTGCCTTAAAAAATGGGCCATGTTTGCATGTCAAGTACTTTGGCAAAACAAAACAAAACAAAAACAAACAAAATGATCATAGTCCCTCGATGACGCTATCGGAGTTGCCTAAACAAAATGATCATAGTCCCTCAAGAAAATTGCCAAAGACACTTGACACTATTGCATTCATGGTCTAAACAATGACCCGCGCCCGTCCCGTTAACATCCTAACACAAGGTTGTTCACCAAATACAATGGTGAAACAACACTGTTAAAAGGGTTAAAACATGAGAAAGATCTTTGAGAAATTTAGGGTAGATAGCTCTTGGTTACTTGATCAATCTTGCAAAACAATCCTTGCCATTCTTCAAAACACACATCACAATACAACTTTAAAACAAACTTTCAAAAAAACATTGAACATCTTTTCAAAAAGACAAACACCTTTGTAAAACATTCGAGTAAAGAATTGTTACAATGGTTTCCTAGACAAGGCATCTTTTTCAAAACATTTTCAAAACCACACACACAAAGCACCATCTCAAACAATTGAAAAGCAAAGGCAAGTGATCTAAGCAAGTAACTAAGAGCCCATGGATAACCATGGATAGAAAGGGTGCTAATATCTTCCCTTTCTATAATCTACTCCCCGAACCCAAGAAAACATCTCAAAGGTCTTTCCTGTGCTTTTTGACCTTTCCTTAGGATAAAATAAAAAGTCGGTGGCGACTCTTGCTCAACGGAAACATTTGCGAACACAAACGCAAAACCTCAAGTCAGTTCTCCCACTGTATCACATCTGCTATTTACTCTATCATTAAGAAATTACTAACACAAATTCAAGTGTAATTATGAAAATTACTAAATTAATTATGAATTTTAAATACCACTTTTTGACCCATCGACCCTCTTTTGATTGAAGTCACTTGCCCAAAATTTTGGTGTTATGCATTTTGCATACATATATACATCAATGCAATCCAAATTCATAACTTTTTCCATTGGATTGAAGAAAAGAGAAAGAGCAAGCTCCTAAACTACCATTCCCATCCATCCTAGGGTCATGCAAGGTAAAATCATTTTTTCACACTTTCATCTCTACACTAATTTACCTTCCCTCTAACCACCATATTCATTTGTGTCATAATATTAAGCATTGAAAATTAAAAGGGGATGAGAAAGGGTTGCAACATCATTTACATGTACATGGTATGATGGAAAAACAAGCTTGGAAATTGGAATTTTATGGAGCAAAAAAGAGAGAATCATCATCGTCGTTGATTTGAAAGGTGGATTGCTCTCCCCCATTTCTTATTATTTTGGGATTAAGGGCTGTAAAAATAGGGTTGGAGATTAATTATGAACCAATCATATGCATGGATAATAGTGTTATAAAGATATGTTTACCTGATGAATATGCACATTATATGTTTGATATTTTTACCATTAGGGAATGAAAGATGTAGTTGATGTGTATGATGTGATTTGAGATTTTTGTTTGTGTGTTTTGTGTTTAGAAAATATTAAGGGGTCCTATAGAACCGTAAGATGTAGAAATTGTATGTGATTAATGAGAAAAGGGTTGGGATTAACATTAAGCAAGTTATGATTATGATACCCTGATAGTCATTTGTCTAAAACTTTAGTTGCATAGATCTTTTAGAAATGAAATAAAAACTATTAGAAACTAGACAAAGTTTGGAATGAAATAGACTTTATTTGTATCATTTTAGCTGTGGAAAAACTGAGAAAACTGAATTGTAAGTTTGACCACCATTTAGAAATTAGGTAACACAATTGTTTGACATACTGTTAGTATTTTGGTTATAACTCATTCTAAAAAATTCCTTTAAGAGTGAGCCTTATATCATACTAAATTAGACAATATTTCTCACTTAATAGACTTTTCAAGAGTCCCATTTCATTAATTAGATTAGAAGAAATGCTAGTTACAAATTGGACAAAACATGTTACCTTGTATATGTATCTGTTGATATTGTTTGATTAAACAGAATAAAATGGGACCTTAATTCTTAAAATGAAAAGAGAAGTCTTAAAATAGACATTCTAAGATTTTCCAAAAAAATATGTGTTCACTAAAACTCGACTCCATTTGATATTTACAATCTTAGTGGAATAATAATAAACGATAATTCCACTCAGTCAAGGTGTTTCAAATTCCATTCCACTCATATGATTGTTATCAACCTTGCATATTCTACATCGTGCAAGGAAGGGGAATCAGGACCTATTCAATCTCATATAATGTGTGAATATCAATACTCCTGCTCAATTGATTCATATCTACATCCAGAGATGGATAACTACATGGGAAGTCTTTCCCTTGCCACCGCTTCTCATACAAACCTAGTTACGGGTCACAGACTCCCTATGTCATGTGGAACGTCTCTCCCCGGTTACTGCTTCTCATTTAAGCCAGGTTACGTGTTACATACTTCCTACGTTATCTAGAACTTCTCTCCTTAGCCACCGTTTCTCATATAAGCCTGGTCACAGAACACAAACTTCCATTAAACCTTTCTACTATGGTCAGATTTATGGTGCAACCTACCTCCATAAGTGGATTATTCTCCCATTGTCGGTAACAATTTTAGGAATCTATAGAGAGCCTTGACATTCCCCACAAGGGTATAAGCTTGGTTTCTTTCAAAACCCAAAAATTTGTGACATGTGTCAACAAGGAGTATGATTACGTATCTAATAACTAAATACAGGGTGATCTATATCATCCTAGGGTTTTTCTCATTTCATTCAGCTATTTCTATTTGATCTATTAGGAAAATTATAACACATACATCAATCTTAAATGAAATGAATTCGCACTTTTATAACTTCTTTAACATTGAAACAAAGCATCCAATCTATTACAGTTTCATTATCAATGAAACATATCAGATTAATCAATCTTAAATGAAACACATGATATTATTGTTCCATTATCATTGAAACATAGCACATATACATGGAAACAGATAGTCAGTTCAAATTTACCAACTAAATGCACAAGGAATGAGCTAAACAATGGGTTAGAAGTAAATTTCAAGGTGTGTAACCGATTACTAGAATGGTGTAATCGTTTACAAGCCAATTGTGTTTCATATATGAGAAATTTTTGTAAAAGTGAGTTGAACAGTAAATATCAGTGTAAATATCATGTTTAGATTGAAAAGGTACAAATCCTAGCTTTAAATACAATCCATTTTGAAAAATAGAATCAATTTTACTCGATAGCACCTAAACATGTCAAAATCAATTCTATATATCTATAATCAATTCGAAATGCTTTAATCTCAAAACCTTGATTGAACTTTTGAAAGAGACAAAAACAATTTTAAAGGTGTAGAATTTAGTTTAAGGTGTTTGCTTCTTTTAAAGCAAAGATAATTCTACTTCAAAACTTAATTCTATTTAAAGATAAAATTTATACCTTTCTAGTTTAAATGTAATTTTTTCAAACATAAGTTAATTTTATAAAATCAATTTATTCAAAATAATTTTTTTTCATCATAAAATCAAAGTACTACATACTTCCTCCGGCCTTAAATATAAATAAATGTCAACAAATTTAAGTGTATTTAATATTTGTATATCAAAATTATTCATGCATTAATTACTTAATATTATTAGTGAATAGCAATTTAATTAATGATATACTAATAATTATGTTATCTCTCTCACATAAATAAATAAAAAATTAACTGCAGGTACTAATAACTACTACTACGGTCTCATTTATAAGCAAAAAAATACAAATTCCACATTTATTAAGAAACATAGTTGGGTGTATTTATTTTTCTTAATTTCATGTAAAAGGGATAATATAATTATATATCTTTAATTAAATTGTCACCCACTAATAATATATTAAGTAATTAATGCAGGGATAATTTTATAATAAAAACATTAAATGTACCTAGATTTGTAGAGATTTGATTTTATTTAAGACCAAAAATTTTAGAAGATTTTTGCTTATAAATAAAGTTGGAGAGAATATATTTCTTAATAAACGTGAAATTTATTTCTTTACTGGTAAACTAGGCCACAATAGTATACGGTTTTAGAATCACATTTTTCATACATTCCAAAATGAAAGTTCATCAATACTATTTCCTCCGTTACTTTATAAATGTCACATTTTGACTTTTTACACATATTAAAAAAGCTTAGAATTATTACTCCCACTATTCTCTTTTATAAAAAAAATTTAACTTTTTAAATTCATTGAACAATTAATGTATCTAGTCTATATATATATATATATATATATATAGTCCAAATACACAATTTATTCCATGAATCTAAAAATTCAAAATTTTCTTATAAAAGAGAACGGAGAGAGTATTACTTTTCATGCTATGATTTTTCTTTTGCCTATAATACCCCTAACTTTTAATTTTTTCAATATACTTTTTTCTCTCTTTATAATAAATAGTTTTAGATAATTTTAACAAAAGTATAATTACTACTACTTTAAATTTTAAAAATAAACAAATTTTTTTTTAAAAAAAATAACATTTAAAAAGGAATGAAAGAAAGATTGATTAGAGACTCTAACTACTAATAACAATAAAATTGAAGAAAAAAAAGGTACTATAGAAAAAGATAGGAGTAGCAACAGTTCACAACTTCACATGAGTACACTAGCCAATGAATAAAGGATGTTTCATAAACTGAAAAAAGATTAAACATGATTTGATGGATTGAACAGAGAAAGAATGTATGTATTGATTGATTATCACTCTATTGCTTTGGCACAGTCTTACAAACAAAGTGTCATGTCTTATCAATTAACCATTTAACTGTTCTGGAAATTTTTATATCAACCATTTTTGTCTTTATCTTTCTCTCTCACCTTTTTCCATGCAAGATTTTCACTGTCATAATCACATTATCAATAAAAGTTTTGGTTTTTTCTTTGCAGCTTTAAAATTCTGACACACATGAGAAAAAAAATAGATGCTTAGAATTAACTTTACATTCTTCTCCTTTGCCATCACCACAATTTAAGAAAGTGTATCCAAAAACAAATCTTTAAGATTAAGGTTTTTGTTGTAGACAAAGATTGTCTCAAAAAAATGTCTTCTTTCTTGTCTTTAATTGTCTTGTTTGTGTTTCTTTTGTTTACAAGCAATGTATATGGTGATGATGATCAAGAAATGGTGATGGAGGAGAAAGAGTTGTTTGGATTGTTTGAAGTTATGGAAGCACTTTTAGATGAACCTGATTTTTCACAAACACATCCTTTACCATGTAGTGATACACCATGGCCAGGAATTGAGTGTGAAGTTAGCATTGATGATGATGGTGGTAGCAATGAAACACAAATCTTTCATGTCACAAAGATTCATGTTGGTCCTGATATTCTCTCACCACCTTGTAAGCCTTCTGCTTATTTATCAGAATCACTTTTGAAACTCACTTTTTTGAAAACACTTTCACTTTTCAACTGTTTTGTTACTTCACATGTCACATTACCTAAAGCTTTGTTTGGTTCTTTTTCTTCCTTAGAACACCTTGCTTTGCAATCTAACACAAAACTCTATGGAGAAATACCTTCAAGCTTGGGTTTTGTTCCTAATCTTAGAGTCTTGAGCTTGTCACAAAACCGCTTAAATGGAAGCATTCCAAAAGAGATTGGAGATTTGGCTTTTCTTGAGCAACTTGACTTAAGTTATAATAATCTCATTGGTCAAATTCCCAATGAAATTAAAGGGTTGAAAAGTTTAACCATTTTGGACCTAAGTTGGAATAAGCTTGAAGGGTATTTACCTTTCACTATTGGAGAACTTCAACTTCTACAAAAAGTGGATTTAAGCTCAAACAAGCTTAATGGAAAATTGCCTTCTAATTTAGGTAATCTCAAAAGGTTAGTCTTACTTGATCTAAGTCACAATTTTCTCAATGGCCCATTTCCTCAAAACTTGCAAAGTTTGAAACTTTTGGAGTATCTAATCATTGATAACAATCCCATCAAAGCTATGATACCTCACTTCATAGAAAATCTTTGGAATCTCAAATCAATAAGCTTTTCACATTGTGAACTATTTGGTTCCATACCAAATATTTTCACTTTCTTGACCAATCTTTCATCTCTATCCTTAGATAACAACACTCTCATTGGAAATGTTCCACAAAATTTAGCTTTGCTTCCAAACTTAGATCAACTTAATATAAGCTACAACAAGTTGAATGGTGTTCTACCTTTTCCAAATAAGTTTGTTACAAAGCTTGGTAAAAGGTTAGATGTAAGAGGAAACATTGAGCTTTGTGTTGAAGATGATAGAAGAACAAACAAGAATCTCTCTTCATATTTGGAAATTTCATCTTGTGTTGGTTTGAGAGATGTTAATGATAAATCTTGTGCTGAAGATCCAGCAGGGATAAAGCCATCATGGATCAAAAGTAACATGAGTTCAAGTTCAGCTTATTTGGATCTAAAAGTTGTGTTTTTTACATTGGTTTTATGTTTTTTATTTAGTTTATTTGATTTGTGTTTGTGAAACAAATTGGAATGTAGTTTTATTGAATGAAATGGGTTACTCATAATCTTATCTATATTTGGATATGAAACTTTATCTTATTAAAGTGCTTTCATAGGTAATGTTATTGTTGGACTTGTTGTGAATATCTAATTTTGGACTTGAAATTGTAGAGTTGTCAATTTAGTTGGAATTGCAAAATGTTGATCAAACTTGGTGTATTTTTGAATTGGTGGTGATTCTTAATTTAGATTTTGCAGAAATTGAAGTTAATTTCGGTTATTGTGTCAATCTCATATCTAATTCAAGCATACAATTAAAGCATGTTTGAATTTGCAATAACATTCTAAATATTACATTGTAATTTTATGAAAATTATATTTTATAATCTGAGACCTTTATTTATATGCTTTATTTATTATGGGTGTGTTTGGTTGTGAAGTGAAAACGAGAAGAGAGAAATAAGTGAGAGCGAGAGTATGAAAAGAGATAAAGATGTGAGTAGGGTTGTTTTTGATCCGGTCTGGTTCGGATATTTGCTCTTCCGGGATCGGACCGAAATAGTAATGAACTTTTTTTAGATCGAAATCGGACCGATACTTTTAGGTACATATCGAATATTTAGTTTGAATTGGATTGAAATTTGTGTTGGCCAAGAGTTTGGATGGAAGAATTTATAATAATCACTTTTGGATACTTATTGGACACTTGGTTTGGTTCTGTTGTTGGATATCGAACAAAAAATTATCCATTTCTGAACTCAGTAGCATTTCGATCGGT
Organism: Vicia faba; assembly: GCA_948472305.1. NCBI lineage: Eukaryota > Viridiplantae > Streptophyta > Magnoliopsida > Fabales > Fabaceae > Vicia > Vicia faba. The sequence goes on along the minus strand of OX451736.1, from coordinate 1,644,515,549 downwards.
CCATTGGTCTGGTTCTATTAAACCGGTTCTCAGATATATCTCAGGTAATCAGGCCCAAATATAATCTTAGATGTGAGAAATAGAATAGATTTGATCTATTATTTGATATAAGAGAAAGAAAATAGAAATAGAGAAGAAAAAAATGTTAATTATTTTGAAAGGACAAATATATCCCTAAATTAAAAATTGACTTATTAATTTTTAAAATTATACACAATTAAGTTTTTTAATAATTAACTTTTTGTTAGTTAATAAAATATAATAAATTAAATATAATTAATTATTTTTACTTTTTATTTTAATTTAACAAATAAATTAAATCAAATATAATAGACATAAATTTACATGCATTTTAGATGTGACGTTACTTAGCTTCAAAAGTAGCAAAGACATTAATATAATGTAAAGGACACCATCGAAATAACAAAATTATACTTTCTCTGTATCATAATAAGTGTTTTATTTATATTTTTCTTTGTTTCAAAATGATTGTCCATTTACAATTTCAATGCATCATTTATTATTATTTTTTCACTATTATCCTCCTATTTATTAACTTTCACTTTATTCAACTACTCTATTAACTATAATTAATAGGGGTACTCTAGTAAACGACGTTAACTTTTTCACTGAAACCAACACATCTAATCATATATATATTGAAAGCGCCCGCGCCATTTCAATTATTCAGTTTAAAATTTAATTTGAATTCACTCTTCTCCCTCACATACTGACTTAAGCGTTGGAGTGTTAATCTTGTAGGTCAGCTCCCTCTCCACTACACCAGAAGTTCTAATTTGTCATTATCTCTAATGCTCACTCCATTGTTGGTTCCATTATAAAACAGTACTGCCATTTGTGGAAAATGACTTATGATTCATGTGTTTTCTATAATTTCACGTTAGCTCTTCGATTCGTCCATTTGTAACCTTCTTAAGTCATTGAATCCATAACACTTGAAAATCGAACATGAATATTTGTCATGTTCGAACGAGTTTTCCAAATCTCCAATTCTTACGCTTCCTAGTAAGGGTTGGATCTAAAGCTACTCGCTCTATGGTAGTACAAGAAGTCGTTGCTGCAACCTAAACAGCGATCAATCAACCATCTCCTCCTCCGCAAGGGGTTGTGAATCTAGGGGTAGATGTTCTGTTGCATCCAGATTTGGTCCAGGCTCCTCAAACTATTGATATTTGTATAAAGAATAACATTATTTTCTGGAATATTCCTAGAATACTCCCTTGTATATTCTAGGATAGGATCAATATAGAATATTCTCTAGTATATTCAAGGATAGGATCAGTATATATTTAGTATGTAATTAATACTGTTGATATGAAATTCTCTTTATATATATCATTTTCCGATGTATTATTCGAAACACGTTTTATTCAAATATCTCTTAGTCTCTCGTATTTTAACATGGTATCAGAGCCTACTGAGAGACAAATCTTCACCGTGTGCTACCCGGTTGACCCACTGTCTTTTGGAGAAAAGTTTTCTTCTGCAAACCTTGTCATCATTCTGGTTTGCCTCACCTTTTAAATTTTTTTTCCGACGACCACGGCCACCAATATTCAATGTTACCGCTACTGTTAAAAAAACAAAAAAAATGGTGAACCTCGCTGCTACTGTTCACTACATCGATACTGTTCACCACCGTCGCTACTGTTTACAAAAAAACATTTTTTTTACCAAAAAATCACCTCCGTACTCTGGTTCCAGATCTGATACTCATGGCTACTCCTTAAAACATTACACCAAACAACGGTGATTTCCTCAGGTGGTATCACAATTATCAGAACTCAAATTCTACTGCTTCGGTTGCACATACTGGTAATTTATCTGTTTGCCTCTCTCAATCATCTTTACTTGGACCTTGGGACCTTGATTCTGGTGCGTCTGATCATGTTACTGGTAATACAAATTTTTTCTCTTCCCTCTCTACCTCTGGTTTCTTACCTACTATAAATTTTTCCAATGGTTCTCAATCCAGATCCGAAGGAATTGGTACTGTTCAAATTTTACCTTCTCACTCTGTTACTTTTGTTCTTTATGTACCTAATTTTCCCTTTAATTTACCATCAGTCAGTCGTTTAACTCGTTCTCTTGATTTTATTGTCACCTTCACTAATAGTAATGTTACCCTATAAGATCAGAGTTCGGGACGGACGATTGGCATCTGATGTGAGTCTCAAGGCCTTCATTACCTCTCAGTGTCATCTCATACATGCTCATCCAAAGATTCTCCACTCACTATCCATGTTCAGTTAGGTAATCCTAGTCTTCATAAATTAGAGAAGTTGGTGCCAAGTTTATCAAAGGTATCTAACTTACATTGTGAGTCGTGTCAGTTAGAGAAACACACTCGTAGTCAATTTCTCAATCGATTCAATAAACAAGCTTTGTCCCCTTTTGTTTTAGTTCACTCCGATGTTTGGGATCCCTCGCGTACTGTCTCTACTCTTGAGTCTAGGTATTTTGTCACCTTTATTAATGATTTTTCACATTGCACATGGTTATTTTTAATGAAAAATAGATCAGAATTATTTTCTATTTTTGAAATTTTTTATAAAGAAATAAAAACTCAGTTTGGCGTGTCTATTCGTACCTTAAGAAGTGACAATGCACATGAATATTTAACCCAACAATTTCAAACTTTTATGTCATTCAATGGTATTCTGCACCAAACATCTTGCCCTTATACACCCTCAACAAAATGGAGTAGCCAAACGTAAAAATCAGCATCTCATAGAAACCACTCAGACCCTACTTCTCCATGGTAATGTCCCTCTTCAATTTTGGGGGGATGCTGTGCTCACGGCATGTTACCTCATAAATCGCATGCCCTCATCTATCCTTAATAATAAAATCCTTCATTCAATCATATTTCCAAACTTTCCTCTTCACCCAATTCCTCCTCGAGTTTTCAGGTCTACATATTTTATGCATAATCTCTCCCTGGTCTTGATAAACTATTAGCTCGGTCACTAAAGTGTGTCTTTCTTGGTTATCATCGATCCTAAAAGGGTTATCATTGCTACTCACACACTCTACAACCATACCTAGTCTCGGCCGATGTTACCTTCTTCGAGTCAATGCCATATTTTGAGTCCACCCAAGTAACTTTGAAACCCCTTCAGGTAAGTACTCCTACACCTCTTCCAAAAGTCCCATTTCCCATTATCCCCCATCATTCTAGCGAACATATTCCACTAGAAACTCCTACAGTTGACCCCCTAACTTCTTACCTACTTCAAGCATATCAACATCGTCAACCTACATCTATCATACCTATCCCTGAGGTAGTACATGTCTCTGAGGTCATTATAGATTCTCCTCCGACACCTTTTCCATAATCGGATCCGATCCTACAACCTGAGTATGATCTTCCGATTTCCCTTAACAAAGGTATACGTCAAAGATGAAATCCTTCTCCATATTATATTGATTTATGTTTTCACCGTCTTTCCCTTTTGGAGTATACTTGTTTGTCCTCTTTGTCTTCTACTTCTATTTCTAAATCTTCATGTGAAGCATTATCTCACCCCGAGTGGAGGCAAGCATTGATTGATGAAATGTGTGTTCTTCAAAGTAGTGGTACCTAGGAACTGGTTCCTCTACCCCCTGGAAAATCATTAGTAGGTTGTCATTGGATTTATACAGTAAAGGTTGGACCAAATGGTAAGATTGATCGTTTTAAAGCTCGCTTGGTAGCCAAAGGATACACTAAGATTTTTAGGTTGGATTATAGTGACACCTTCTCGCCTGAAGCTAAGATGGCATCTGTTAGACTCCTTCTAGCCATTGCTGCCATTCGAAATTGGCATCTTTATCAACTTGACATCAAAAATGACTTTTTACATGGTGATCTTGAAGAGGAAGTATATATGGAGCAACCATTTGGGTTTGTTGCTCAGGTGGAGTCGTCAAATATGGTTTGTAGGCTATACAAGTCTCTTTATGGACTTAAGCAATCTCCAAGAGCTTGGTTTGGCAGATTCAACACTATAGTACAACAATTTAATATGGTCCAGGATGAAGCTGACCATTCTGTATTTTATCGTCACTCAGCTCAAGGGTGTATTTATATTATTGTGTATGTAGATGATATTGTCATAACTGGTAGTGATCAACAAGGAATACTTCAGTTAAAACAACATTTCTCGAATCAATTTCAGACAAAAGATCTTGGTAAACTCTGCTACTTCTTGGGAATTGAGGTGGCCCAATCCAAAGATGGCTTGGTGATTTCCCAGCGGAAATATGTTGTGCATATTTTGGAAGAAACATGGTTATTAAATGCAAAACTAGTTGATACTCCTAGGGATTCAAGTGTCAAACTACTACCCAATCAGGGGGAGCTTCTATCTGACTAAGGAAAATACAAGAGATTAGTTGGAAAGTTGAATTATATCACAGTCACTCGCCCTGACATTTCTTTTGCAGTTAGTGTGGTAAGTCAGTTCTTAAATCCCTCTTGTCAGGAACACATGGATGTTGTTATCCGGATTCTGAGATGCATCAAATGTGCTCCAGAAAAAGGTCTTATGTATGAAAACAAAGTACATACTCAGATAGTTGGATACTCTGATGCTTATTGGGCAAGATCACTCATTGATAGAAGACCCCCCTCAGGATATTGTGTCCTTGTTGGAGGAAATCTCATATCCTGGAAAAGTAAGAAACAAAGTGTTGTTTCCAGATCAAGCGCTGAGGCAGAATATTGGGCCATGGAAATTGAAACTTGTGAACTTATTTGGTTAAAATAGTTGCTCAAGGAACTTCGGATTGAAGATGCAAAACCATTTGATATTTGTATATAGAATAAGAATATTCTCTAAGATATTCCTAGAATATTCCCTTGTATATTCTAGGATAGGATCAATATAGAATATTCCCTAGTATATTCTAAGACATGGTCAGTATATATTTAGTATGTAATTAATATTGTTGATCTAAAATTCTCTCTCTATATATATCATTTTCTGTTGTACTATTCGACACATGGTTTATTCAAATGTCTCTTAGTATCTCGTATTTTAACAACTTGGATATGTCCAAATGCCTCAAATTGGACCTTAGATTCCACCTCTAGTTTCATAACTTGAAGGCTTATATTGTTTCCAACTACTGCAAGCTAATCTTGAATTGCAAGAATCCAAAAATGTTGAACAACATGTTCAACGTTGTTTGACAGGAGAATTCACAAGCAATAAAGAAAACATTTCTACGCCTCAAAGAGAGCCTTCACAATGCTTTTCCATGAGGAAACACAATTCAAGAGGTTATATCAAGAAAAACTCAAACCACCATCCCTGATCCGGCAGCGACAAAGAAAGATGAATATTCTAAGTAGAAGAATCAATAGAGGAGCAAGAAATGATCACTTTACTACTCGGAAAATACTGTCAATGATGATAGATTCTTTGAGCGGGATCATTAAAGGGAATTAGGAAAGCCTGCGGTCTTATATCGATTGATTTACAAAAGTAGCAGTGGAGGTAGAAAGAGCTGAAAAAGGCCTGAAATGATGCAATTTTTGAGAACGGCCTTTTACGAGACCATCCCTTCAGATTTAACATAGGAAAGAAGAGAGTACGAACCACATAAGAGATGTTGAGCATGGGTCAAACTTATATGATCCTGGAGAAAAACTGAATACATGGTTCGACAATCTCGTTTCCTCCAACATTAACTCTAGCTGCCCCACCAGGAAGGATTCCTACCGTTATAAGGATGAGTTTGATCGGGGAATACAAAGACGATACAACAAGTAGATGCTGCTAATGCATCTCGAGAAAAGATCTACCAAGACTGTGCCAACATAGAATAATGGAAATAAGGGATTAGATTCCTTTTTCCTATCAAATAGTTGTCCCAGAATGAAAAGTGAAATATTGTCTCCTCCACAAAGAACATGGCCACAACAACGATGACTCCATCCAGACGAAGGATGCCATTTAAAGGTTTATTAAAAGAGGATGAGTGGATGAGTACGTAAAGGGGGAGAAAGAGAAAAGGAAAATTCAGTGTAAATCTTCATCGAAGATTTCCAACACCGAAACTAGTGGCGATGGCAAAGAGACCAGTAAAGGGAAATGCTTGTATATCACCGCTATCACTAGGGGAGGCCCTGAAAAAACCTCCCCTCCAAGTGAACAATAAAATTGTTGAGATGTTGGTTGTCTATAAAAAGGCTAAAAGTGCACCGGCGGAAAACCTCGATCGACATATGTTATGGTTTAGGGACTCTGAGCAGGTGGGAGATACCCGTAGCAAAATATCCACCTTGGTGATTACAACTACAATCGAGCAGTTTGACATCTTTCAAATCATGATCGATAGTGGCAACTCTTGTGATATCATGTATTTAAAGTTGTTTGAAAAGATTTGTTCGGAAAGAGGAAGCTTATGGTTGTATGAAGGATCATACCTTCTGGAATTCAATGGCATGACCACCCATACCTGGGGGTATGTCAAGTTGATGATATCGTTAGGAGAAGGGAAATATGTATGGTCCATCAATTCATAATTCCTCATGGTCTCTTACAAGAGCGTCTACAATTACATTATGGAAGAATTTTTGCAACCATCCTGGATGTTGTCGCCTCATCAGTCCACCTTAAGCTTAAATACCATAATCTACAAGAATAGTCTGTTATCATTAATGACGATCTCAAATGAGCAAATAGAACCTATTAAGTTCTCTAATGAGACCAATGATAATGAAAGGCAGTGGAAATTAGCGTTACTTCTCTAACTGGCTAGCTCAGAAGCATGGATATATATTCCCCAAGAAGTGGATAGGCAAACTAAAAACAAACAAGGTGAATAAGCGACTGATAACCCGCGTGTAGTAACGAGTCTGGGGTACGACCGGCAAGATCAAGGTCGAGCACACATAAATCTAGGGGTGTTGTAGAAAATACCTCGTATATGCAACTACAACAATGAATTCCCCATCGCCAGGGGTGTTATTGTAAATTCCTTGTGCGTGCAAATACATCAATTAATTCCCCACAATCAAGGGTACTATTGCAAACTCCTTGAACATGTGACTAAATAAATCAATTTGTTATAGTGCAAAACACGCAGAAAGAAATATAGAGGTGATGTTGCAAATGTGTCGCTCATGCGACTATATCAATCAATTCCTCATCATCATGGGTGCTATCATAAACACTACACGTGTGCGACTATAGAAATAAATTCCCCATCATCAAGGGTGCTATCACAAACTCATCTGGTGTGCGACTACATCCATCAATTCCCCCACCACCAGGGGTGCTATCACAAATGCCTCGTACGCGCGACTAATAAATCAATTTCCCGCCTTTAGGGATATTGTTGCAAATGCCTCGTGTATGCGGATTCATCAATCAATTCCTCACAACACAAAGTGCACACAAAGAAATTCAGGGTTGTTGTCACAAACTCCTCATGTGTGTGACTACACCAATCGATTCCCACCATCATGGATGATATCGCAAAATCCCCAGGTGTGTGACTATAAAAATGAACCCCACATCATTAGGAGTGATATCGCAAACTCCTCGGGTGTATGAATACAACAATCAATTCCCCATAGTGTAAAGTAGGCACAAATAAGTTCAAGGGTGTTGTCACAAATGCCTCGCGCGTTCTACTACAACAATATATTACCCACCATCTGAAGGAAAATTGCGATCAAAAGCGCAGCGGAATTTAAAATTTTCCTTTAGCGATCCTTACGAATGAGCATGGTCAGTGATAGAAATATTTACCTCTTGTGGCGATTCAGACCTTTGATGTTGTGATCACGAGCGTTGATGAAGAACAACGCCTCTACTCAGTCCACACGAACAGATCGCTTCCGGTCACAGTGCTAGCTGATCACGAACGGAAACCTTGAATGAGAGAGAGAATCAAAAACGAAATTGCATCAAGTGAAATTGCTTCATCACAAGGGATCTATTTATAGAATCACTCGTGTGGGATACAAGCTAAAAGCCCAATTAAGGCTATAAGCTAAAAGCCCAATTAAGCTTATGGACATCATACCTTATGATGTACCATATATCACTTATCCACGTGGTACCTTACCACTTTCCATATTACACTTAAGTGCACCGTACCTTACGGTGTTCCTTATTTATTCTATCTTTCATCAACATGTCCTTATGTGTGTGACCCTGTAGGTTTTTGCGACGTTGGCAATTATATTAAATCACACATTTAATATAATAAACAGTGAGCGGTATCTAGCAACACATCACTGTTACCCAAGTCACGAAAATGCCATGTGATCTGACCAAACCTTTTCCGTGATAATATTTGTGTTGTACAATTACCCTTTTGGCCTCATGTCTATATTGAACACAAGGCATACACTGTGTCACCCTTGTCCAGTTCAATATTGGGCCCTTAGACATTTATCCTGTTATGCAGGATGAGCAAATTCCATCTAGGTCACTCATGTCCCTTAGCATGCTTTTGAAGTACCCATCAACCGTCTTTATAGTCATCCAGTTACGGATGACGTTTGATCAGCAATAAAGTACTTGACTCTACATCTAGGGTCCATAGTGGTTTCAGGTCGTAAGGTGGTATACACCATTATCATCATGAGAATAACTTATGACACTTTGCATAACATTCTATGTAGTATTCTCATAGTGGGTCAATCCAGTATAAATATTACTCCTAATATTCATACCTATGTCAAGACTTGATAACTCCTTATCTATGATCCATGAGATGTGATCATCAATCTATCTTCATAATAATCTTAATGCTTTAATGTTATCCCACTTCACATTAAAGCTTGACTACGGATACTTTAAGAATAGTGTCTTATGTTTAATGGGATCTCATGATTAAGTCACACTTAACATTTCATTAAACCAATAAACCATTCTAGGGACTTTATTATTTTGTAAAGCAAACATAATAAAGAAATGCCTTTTATTATTAATAAATAATTCGATACAAGTACCAAAAGTATTGGCCTCTAGGGCTTACACCAACACCATCATGGGTGTTGTCGCAAATGCCTCGTGCATGTGAATACATTAATAAATTCCACATAGTCAGGGGTTTTATTTTAAACGCCTCACGTGTGTGACTATAACAATCAATTACCCACAAGAAATAATGGTCCACCCTCTTCTGGTAGTTTTCTACTCTTGAGACTGCGGTGGAATAGCCACACGTTGACCTTGTACCAGGTTTTCATTTGGATGGGAGAAAGCATGTCGACTTTTGGATGGGAATGGCTCTAGAGATGTCCAATAAACTTCTATAGAAAACCTTGTAAGTTTGCACAAAATCCGGAGCTCCACGCTCGGGATAACACATACAATACAAGTAAAAAATCACTTCATTAAAAATGTATGCACGTATATTTTTCCATTTCAAAGGGACTTCGTATACAATACAAAAAAGGGGAAGAACTACCCTAGAATGGAGACAACCACCCCATCTTTGAGCATTTGATCGGCCCAAACCTGGTCTCTTGAGATAAGTAGAGGATGGTGAAAAGACTTCACTTACTACGAGGCATTATCAAAGGACTGCAAAATCGCCCCAAGGCTGGCAGTCATAAATTCGGCCACACACTAAGTTATAAAAGCATTCTTAAGTCGCAGAGGCTCTAGCTATCCCTGGATTACTGAAAGAGACCACTGAGTAGACTTAAAATTATTACGGATAGAGGATAAAAACTCGTCCTTCCATACCATAAGAGTTACCATTAGGCAAGACAACTAGGTAGATTAAAGGGGGGAAAAACACCCCTTATCCCAGTAAGAGAGTTGGAAGTTATATGTATTTCTTGTAGGTATGTATCCTGCTGAAGCATCAAATTGCAAACACTTTCTTCCATATAATGCTTTTCCTCATGTTGTTAGTCATACCAAAGAGCGCCCTAACAACTGATTTCACCAAGGGCAAAAGCAGCGAAGGCACGTCGAGTACATCACACTAGAGTCACCAGCTTTTCCTTGATGGCACACCCTGACATATTAGAAAACTACGAGAAATCCTCCTCTATATTATGAGCCCAACATTCTTTGAAAGAGCATGGATCTGACCCCATTAGCAATTGAAAGGTTTGTAGATCCGAATCATTATGCAGCCTCTGAGGAGCATTCAAATCATCAACGCTTCTAGGAGGCTCTGAAGTGGTGAAAGGACTGACTGCAGTTGCTCTTGGCCAGTTTTCTTGCCGTAAAACCAGAGCATTACCTCATCATTAATTGAGTCTGCATGAAACCATTACCAAGCTAAACACATCAAGAATAAGCAAATTGAAAGCAAAAAATCCAAGAGCTTTCAAGAGTTGCCAAAAATGATTCTCATTTCTTCCTTGGTATGTGCTTCTATCAGCAAGCAGGAATCACTGAGGTATTTCAACCATATTTGGTTGGCCTCCTCTAGAGGAACACCGCCCCTGAAGAAACCTAGGTCGTTGATGAAACACATCAGCCATTTTTATGATACAACTCTTCTTGGGAAAGTTCATCCTCTATGTATACATATAGTTAATTTCTCATGAGAAAATGACTTTCGGTCAAGTACTTAGGAAACAACTAAACACAATTATCCCCCACTCCACCTCCAATATAGCGCAGACTGTTGCATGAGTTTTTTGACCGATACGGGTAACCTAAAAGAATTAATCTTTAAATTGTTGTAAGCTCTAAGAAAAATCCCGAAGCTCCGGACGATCTCCGCCAGAAAAACTAATCCTCTACCTCGCGTCTAAGTGGTAGGCCCATGATGAGATTGAAAAAGATAAAAGAAAAAGGTCAGAGAAGGCCGCCCTTTCAAATATTCGCATCAGAATTAGAAGACTTTCACATACGCCTATCTTGAGCGATGAAGTTGAGATAGAGCCACTAGGAAATGCTTAAGAACTTCCATATAAAAAACATTAAAGGTTAAACGAAGTGCTAAGAGCGAGAAGGTGCATTCATAAAGAGGAATGACACGATCATCAATACTCACTGCATATGCGATCATTTTTACCAAGAGTCAAGACACCCTAATATGAAGATGAATCCACCTCGAGAAAGGCTCATTAGGAATGCCCTCTTCAGAAAAAATAGAAATTATTGAAGAAAAAGCATAATTCACCCACGAAGGTTGAGCATTCTTATGGGATTTGTGAGCATTCTTTTGTGATTTTTTTACCAATGATGTACTAACTTTTTCAGATACAAGAAAGAAAAGTATCAAAGGAAAGAAGATATCGACAAACTAGGAAAGACAATTCAAATAAATGTGAAACTGGCTCTTCAAGAATCAAGTGCTAACATGCAAAAGAAAATAGAAAGAGAAAATAGACTTTATCAAATACTTCAAATCACTCACACGCAACACTCTAGTGTTCTAGTTCCTAATGGTTAAAAAGAGGATACCTCTGAAAAGACACTTGAAAATGGAGCATTAAAGGTGCGAATTCTTAAGAAACTAAAACATCTATTCTTGCTGTTTCTATATCAAAGAATGGCCAGCCACTGAGGCTAATACGACAAGCTCTTGCCTTGCTACGCAGAAACAAAGGCTTTGGGGAAACTATTGTAGGTCGACCATATTGACTCCTGACCGATCACTCTAAAAGAGCTATAATCCTTTTGGAACCTTCTCACCGTATGAGAAGTGCCATGCAGACTAGTAAAGAGGATCCATCCTCTCAATTCATCTAAAAACTCTTCACACTCTATTCCTAACAAATATCAATTTTGTTATTTCATCTTCAATATATATATATATATATATATATATATATATATATATATATATATATATATATATATATATATATATATATATATATATATATATATATATATATATATATATATATATATATATATATATATATATATATATATATATATATATATATATATATATATATATATATATAACGTGCACTCTCCACTACGTCGGAAGCTCAGATCTGTCTTTATCTCTAATCTTCACTCTATTTCTTGTTCCAATACATAACAATAATAATAAAATATACTTTTAAAAGTTTTTTAACTCTCTATTTTAAGAATCATGATTGCCTACAGTCACATAGAAACTACAGTCACACTGTCAACCATTCCCAATCAACTGATCAAGATCATACTAATATAATTTAATATTAATATTTTATAAATAGAAAATGAAAAATAAACTTATCATATAGAACCATTAGATTGAGATCAAACAATTATAAATATATCGATTACATGATTACGGTAACATTTTGACTGTATGGAATTCATTTTCCTATTTCAGATAGTCTTAATAAATATTTACAAAATTGAAATATTAAAATATTCATTTCAATCACTATTATAAACAAAAATTCATATTTCACGTTTATTAACAAATGTAGTAAATTGTTATTAATTTCTTAAATTTCGTGTAAACATATAGTTTTTGAAGTAAATAAAGAATATAATAAGAATAATAACATTAAATAGAAAATAAAAAATTGATAATAAGTAACTAGGATTGAAATATATATATGTGAAAGTAACAATCATAAAACACATCATAGCAACCGCAATAGTTACAATATGAACAAGTTAATTGCGATTTTATCCGCAACCTAGTTTGGAATTGAAAACTATGATTTCAAAACGAAAGAATAAGTTTGACTAAAAGTTTGCAAGTTCCAATATGAAATAGTGATAACAATTGGTGCATTGAACAAATTAATGTAGTACCAGTGCATATTCATGCAATGGTGAAACAGAAAAAATGACAGTATTTGGAGTAATGTATTAAATATTTGTGTATATTGAGGAAAGAAGTGTCACAAGTTGCAAGTCCTATCCCCGAGTGTTGTTGTCCGTAGCAGCCTTCTGGAAAAGGACTGTCGGTTTCTGATGATACTAATGAGCATGCTGCTGCTGATAGCTACTAGGTGCAGTCACTCTTTAAAAAGATGCACTCTTTCAATACTTGTTTTGGCTCTAAGGGAGACACAGAGAATCTTTTGTGTAGTTCCCAATTTTTTGCCTTCAATTTGCAATGTTTTGAAATACTCGTAATGAAAAGTTTGCTACAATGGAGAGGGAAAATTATGGACTATTTTTACTTGTTTTTTCTTTGTACTTGGAGTTTTGGAGCTTTGTTTTCATGAACTTTTTAATTTTGAAAATTGTGAGTGATTATAAAATTGTCTTTAAATTTTGTGATTTGAGGAATTTAATAGAAATACAATTTTATATTAAATATTACAATAAAATTTGATTCAGCTAAAACACTACTTAATGAGATAAATCTTAATTGTTATTAAGGGTGTTTGCAGTGTGATTTAGGCAGTTTTAACGTAAAAATCATTTGAACCGCAAGAAAAAAAGTGTGTGGTTTGATTTGATTCAGTTGATTTTTAGAAATAAAACCAAACTAAACTAAAGCAATGTGGTTTGAATTGATTCGATTGATTCAATTTTTTATTAAAAAAATATTGAGTCATACATATACATATAAATGACAATATAGCTTTGTAATTAGTTATTTATGGGTTATCAAATAACAATAAAATTCATCATATTTGAATAACAACTTTCTATTTAATATACAGAAATAAAATTAGATAAAAGTGGAACAAAAAACTTAAAATAGTAGCATAAAAATATATCAAAAACATTATAATGAAAAGAAAAAATAGAGGAGATAAAAAATTAGAGAAGATGAAAAAGAAAGAGCAGAAAAAATGAGAGATTAGTGAAGAAGAGTTACATTTAAAACATAATTGAAAAAGAGAATCATAGAATAAAAATAATTAGATGAAAAAGAAAACACAAGAGATTAAAGACTAGAGAAGAAGAGACGAGATATACTTGGAAAATAAGATGAGAAGAAGACACGATACCACTATCAGAGATTTGAGAAAACTTAAACTTAAACCTTAAATGTGAGAAAGAAAGAATCATTCGAAATCGTAAGGCTAATGCATAACAGGTTTGAATTTGGATTGAATGTGGGTTAAGTGAAGTTTGGGTTATAACATAAGGCAGTTTGGTCCGGTTTACTTTGGTTGTAAAATACAAACCACAAACCGAACCGAAGTGTACGGTTTTGTTAAAAAAATGATTCAAACACATCTGAATTAAATGTAATTTTTGGTGATTTCGGTTTAGTTTAGTTTGATTTTATAATTTCATATCGCGTCGGTTCAATTTTGAACAATCCTGACTATTATTATTATTATTATAGAATAATTCATTAAAATTAATTCATAAAGATGATCCGTGGTGTTGTTGTCATGGTGATGATGATTACTTATGGGGTAAATCAGCTTGTTTAACTTTGTAAGATTTTAGATTGTAGGTCTAAAATTCTTCTTCCGATCAAGGTCATGTCTTGCCCTTACTTTGGAAATGTTTCACTCATTATAAACTAGTGTTTTTTAGTGAAAATCTAAGATAAGGTCTCTATGAAGAATAATCTATTTAGGCATTAGATGATAATGTATCTAGAGGGTTCGTATTATCTTTTGTCATGATTTTCTATAGTCTACGGGTCATCTATTTTGTTATTTGTGAAGTTGTAACAAGCGTCAAGTGAATATAGTCGCCGAATCGTTAAAGAAGACGGCCAATTATTGATCAAAGTATAATTTCGTTAATGATGTTTTTCTTTGTATTAATTTTTATTTGTTTAATGGTATGAGCTAATTTTATTTCAAGATTTACCTATTCCTCTGGCATGCCTCGTGGTCATAAATAATCTTTGACAACTTTCAATGACAACATGGCTTTATAAGGGTGAAATTGGTGAAATTGTAAGAAATTATATAGTAAATTATGCCTAATTTACCTTAGAAATATCTTGTTTAAGAGACTTTCCATCCATTGTACTACCTTTCTTTTGAAAAATAGCCTTGATACCATTTCTAGTGTAAACTTTTAATGTCTCCTCAAAGGAAGGAGTAAATTGGAACAATTGGGTTAAATAAGTTCCATTGATATTGCAATGCAAAATCCATAATGCATAGTTAACATCTAGTTGATACTTATTTTTAAATAATGTCGGCCAATTTTCAACAAGTTTTTATTATTATTGGACTAAACTGGTAAAAAAAAACAATATAAAATTACTTTTAAAATAGGATAAAATAACTTGAAATAATAAAAAATATAATTAAATAAAATATAACTTACAACGTTCACATCTATATTTTTTACTTTATTGCAATCTATAGTGTCTTTTTTATTGGACTATGTTAAAGAGATTATTTATTCACGAAGAAAGTAGAGAATGTGTGAGCTTCACCACTCATGCAAGCTTTACTTATTTCGTGTATTACTTGGTTATTTTACATTACAAAAGATATTATCCTTGTATGAACTATAATTGTTTGAGATGATTGTAACTAACTTAAAGTTAATTACTCGACTAACTAACTATCTAGCATTGACATGTACATAGCTCATCATAGTCATGCATAGTTTATATCCTTATGTTTACACACTCTTCTCTAATATGTCCCATCAATATCATGGTGGTTCGAACAAAATAACTTTGAGCTTGTTACGAAAATCAGAAAACATGGTTGTTAGGAGTGGCTTGGGGAGAGTGTCATCTAGTTCTGCATAAGCTGGTACATGTTGAATGTGAAGATGATTGGCCATAAGTTTTTTCCTAACAAAATAGCTATTTAATTCAATTTGCTTGGTCCTCACATGAAGTATCAGGTTATGAGAGAGCATCACTGCACTGAGGTTATCACACAGTAAAGTTTGCACATGAAATTCGATGTGTAGCTCAAAAAGTAGTGATTCAAGGCACAATAATTCCGTCATGGTGTGTGCCAAATCTTAGTATTCCATTTCTATGCTTGATCGTGCTAAAAGCACTTGTTTCTTCGAGCTCCGAGCCATCATATTGGAGCCAAGAATACATATGATCCAGAGGTTGATCGACAATCATTAGGGTCGCTTGCCCAATTTAAGTCACCGTAGGCACGCAAAGTGAATTTTGGAGGATGCATAGCTGGAGCAAGTAACAATACATGTGTTGTCATTCCACTTAAGTAACTAAGAATACATTTATTTATAGCCCATTGAGAGTCAAGAGGCATGAACATGAATTGACAAGTTTTGTTAACCGGGAAAGCAATTCCAGATCATGTGAGAGTTAAGTATTGTAATTCTCAAACAGTGGAGCAATACACAAGAGGATATTACATGATATCAATGCCATGTTTGCTCAGTTTACATTGACTGAACATGGGAGTGGTCACACTATTTGCTTCCATCATATCTAGTTTGAAGAGTAAGTCATGAATGTATTTTGTCCGTGTAAGTAATAAAATGACATTGGCCTGATGATGAACTTCAATACCAAAGAAATATTGAGGGACACCTAGCTTATTGAGGAAAAAATTTGAGTGGAGTTTGTTGATAAGTCTCATACCCCATTTTGTCTACCATTTTTGTCTGGTCATTTTTTTGAAGTTACTTCAATTCATATGAATCAATCTAATATCATCTGACACATATCGTTGGTCCAGTTCATCCGATCCTTTAGGTTTTTGACCAGATCATTATACTTTCCTCTAAGACACATGACTCTAAGATATAGTAATTTGTCTAGGTCATTCTTTGTCACCTGATTAATGGGCCTGAGATATTTTTGTTTTCATCTGGCACATTGCATTGCAAGTCATCTGAGCCCTTCATCTGTAAGTTAAGGGGTCAACTCCATTGACCCAAAAGTCAAAGGAGACCCTCTTTTGACTTTTGTCTTGTTATTCCTTTAATTATTTTCTTTCTAGTTCCATTAGTATTTTGTATTTATTAGCATATTTATTCATTTAGCATTATTATTATATTAGTTTATATTATTAGTATTATTACTAGTATAATCATCAGATTATTAAAATTATTGTTCTTATTATTAGTATCTTTAGTAGTATATTATTATTATCATTATTATTATTACTATTGTATTATTATATTATTACTATTAGTGTTTATATTTTATTAATTATTATTATTATTATTATTATTATTATTATTATTATTATTATTATCATTATTACTATTATTATTATTACTATTATTATCATTATTATTATCATTATTATTATCATTATTACTATTATTATTATCACTATTATTATTATTACTATTATCATTATTACTATTATTATTATTATTACTATTATTATTATTATCATTATTACTATTATTATCATTATTATTATTATTATTATCATTATTATTATTATCTTTATTATTATTATCATTATTATTATTATCATTATTATTATTATTATTATTATTATTATTATTATTATTATTATATTATTATTATATTATTATCATTATTATTATTATTATTATTATATTATTTTTATTATTATTATTATTATTTGATATTTGTATTTTTTTAGTCTGGGTCAAAGCTCTAAGTCAACAAGCCAACAAGTCCACCAAAAACAGAAAAACACCAAGAACTTCTAAAGAGAAAATCAAATCGGATTAAATCACAAAAGATTGATTTTTCATTCATAAGAGATTTCATTTACAAAGGGAGATTCGGACTTACAAGCAAAATTCCATGGATCATACAAACTTAAACCCCTAGCTATTATCTGAATCAAAATCAGACAAATCTAATTGAATCTTTTCTTATTTGAATCATTCAACATAAAACATCTAAACCTAATTTAAGTATAAAAAGAGGGACCTAAAATCTAAACAGCTAGCCATGATCCACAAATTCAGAATCCTAAAGTTGTTGCTCTTCCCATTGAAGAATAAGAACAACTAAGTTCTAAAGTTCCTACCTCACATTCATCAGCTACACCTCATAAAAAAAGTAAAAGGGAGTCAAAAACAAAAAGCGTGAAGAAAAAGAAGAGCTTAAAAGGAAAAAATTGAATATTAACATTTCCTCACTAGAGAACTTCTCTTTCATGTAGGTTGATCTTTTATTCTTTTTTTTCTTCCGATTTTTTCTCCACTCCCTATGTGTTGCTTGTGGCCTATTTTCTTTTTTATGTTTCTTTTAGAATTAGGTCTAGTATTCTGAAAAAGAGTTTTTAGTGCTTGGGTTTGATTGTTGTTCTTAGGGATATAAGTTTAAAATAAGTGATTATAGTGGCCAGATCTATGGTTGGAAAGAAGTTTCGAGGTGTTTAGGGTTTGTTTGGTTGTGTTCTGGGTTTGTGGTAGGTTTAGGTGGCCGGAGAAGATGAAGATTCATCTTCTCCGGTGGGTTCATGGTCGTATGAACACGGTGGTTTAGGGTTAGGTTTAGGTCACTTATGGTTAAGGTTCTTAGGCTATGAAGGAAGGGGCGTAAGGGTTTTAGGTACGATGGTTTTTTTGGTTTCAGGTGATGGTTATGGGTTGAGCCACTGACGAAGGCGGTTTCCAGCCGGTGGTGTGTTAGAAAGAAGTGAGAAAGGGTTTGTTTTAGAGAGATTGAGAGAGAGGGATCGGAGAAAGAATGGGAAGAGAGAGGGTGTAAAAATGGAAATGAAGACTTTCTGAAGAAAGTCTACTTAAATACCTCTCCTCCCCAATCATCATCAAGCCACATGTGGCTTCCCTCTAACGAACTAATTAACATATTTTGACTAATCTTGCACAACCGTTCCCACGTGAGTCTCTTGTTGACTCATGATCCATACCATCCATTTTGTTTACTTTGTCCAGTCTTCACATCCAATGCCCCTCTTTTGATTAGTTGACTGATATGTCAATTGATCCAACGCCTCGAGTTGAGAGTTAGTCATTGACTTTCATGGGTAGACTCGGGCCAGCGCTCTGGGCTTTAATCCTCTGGACTTAATATTTTTCCTTGTACACACCCCTATTTTACTAGTCCAGCATTGTTCTCACCCCTTTCCTTTTTTTAATTTCTTATTTAAATTAAGATTAATTATTTACTTAGATATCTACTTTTGTTTTATTTAATTAGTTTTAGTTTTTTTCATTTAATTTAGTCTTTTATTTTAGCTAACCCCTTTCATTAATTAATTTTAGTTAGATTAATATTAATTAGGCTAATTCCATTTAGATTTGTTTTAGGTTATGTCTTAATTAGGTTGGTACTTAATTAGGTTATTTCTTAATTAGGCTAATTTTATTTTTGATCATTAAGAATACAAAAATATGTTGTTCATTATTGAGTTTCTTAGTCAATGAAAACACCAAAAAAATATGTCTTTAGTTCTTTTAGACATTTCAGTTTATACATAACCTAAGTTTTCCCGATTAAACTAATACATCACTTGTAAATAATTCATGGCTTATACATAATCAAAATTGTTATGGAAATAAAACGAATTCAATATTTTCACAAATAATTGGACAGGGTGGATGTGCATCGACACTTTCCTCGAGTAATCGACTGATTGGCGTACACCGTATCATTCGATCATTCCATTAAAAACACCTTAAAATCAACTCAACACATCAAATTATTCTTTTTCCTCCCACGTGCGTCAAATCAACCTTTTTCCGCCTTCATGCGTCAAACTAATTTCATAAATTAAAAACAAATAAAAAACACTCATTTTCTACCCTGAACTACGATGCCCTGATTTTCTCATTGCACCTGAGAATACGTAGGCACAAGTTTCAAAATTTTGGTGAGTACACTAATAAAAAACTAACATTTCTCCATTCTTTTATAAATATACTATAAATAAAATAAAGCAAATGTTTAAGAAAGAAACAATCATTTAAGCACACATTCAAACTTAGCTAACTTAGTGGTTCCCGTTGAGTACAAGGAATGCGAGGGGTGCTTAATACCTTCGCCTCACATAACCAATCCACAAACTCGTATTTGGTTGCAATGACCATATTATCCTCCTTTCTTAGGTTTTTATCATCATTTCCCCTTTCGTTAGGAATAAATAAAATTTGGTGGCGACTCTGAGTTTATTTCGAGCGTCTAGATGCTCGGGTATCTTTCGTGTAGAGACAATAAGTTCATGTATTAATTTGGAGGAGGAACCTGTTATAAGAATATTGTCTACATAGACTAGTGCATACAAAGTTACATTGTGGTGGTTGTAGACAAAAAGAGAATGATCGCATTTGCTATACTGAAAAAACCAAAATAAAATAATGACTGGTGCATTTTTCATACCATGCACATGGAGCCTGCTTGAGTCTATAAATGGCTTTCCCGAGCTTGCAGACTAGCTCTGAATTTAAATGTACGAAGCCAAAGGTTTGTTTCATGTTAACCTCCTCTTGCAATTATTCATTTAGAAATGCATTGTTGATGTCAACTTGTTGAACTTCCCACTTGTAAGTAAGATCCAAAGTCAAAATTACTTGAAGTGTTGTGGGCTTCATCACTAGTGAAAAAGTCTCATGAAATTTGAAACCATGTTTTTGATGAAAACCTTTGGCAAATAACCTTTCCTTATAATTGTTTAAACTACCATTAGAGTTTTCTCTTTGACCTTGAAAACCCATTTGTAGCCAGTTGTTTTTTGATTTGGTGGTAAAGTGGTGAGTTCCCAAGTACCATTGTGCATAAGGGAGTCTTATTCATCCTTCATAGCTTCAAACAAATGATCTTGAAACAACGCTTGTTTGACTGTACTAGATTCAGTGTATGTTACGACAATCTTAGGTTTAAAATGTCCTATTTTGGCACGCGTGAGCATAGGGTGGTCATTGTGCACAAGGGTTGTTTGGGAGGTCTGACTATGAAATGAAAGGATACAAAGTTTATGGAACCTGACATGGTGTAGAAAGGTAGATTTGACTTATAAGATTATGGTGATTTTATATTATATGTTAAGTCATTGAGAAATGAGTGGTAGTCTGATTGCTTGTTGTGAATAATTGAGAAATGAGACACATAGCCAGGTAGACCACTTGTAGGTAGTCTGTTGAGCAAGTAAACTGTTGTAGTGAAACTATGATCCCAAAATGTGAGAGGTAATGAAGCATGATCAAGAATAATAGCCCTATTTCAACATTTTGTTGATGCTTTCTCTCAAATGTACCATTTTATGGGAAGTGTGAGGGCATGTTACTCTATGAAAGATGCCTTATTCTTGAAGTAATTTAGTATATGGCTTGATTGTATCACTTTTCTTCTTAAAAAGATATATCCAAGAGTATTTGGAAAATGCGTCCACAAATGCAATATAGTAGTTGTAACCACCACTTGATGGTGATGGTGTAGGTCCCCATAAATCAGTGTGAACTAGCTCAAATAAATGTGTTTAATTGGTATTGGGCAGAGGATCAAATAACTAACTAATGAGACTTACCAACACAACATGATTGCTAAAGTTAGAAACAATTTTATTGCTTATAGGAATACTGCACAATTGAGAGATTCTCTTTAGAGATCTAGGGTTGGCATGTCCAAATTTAGCATGCCATGTGGACCAAACACTTGGATTAACAACACTATTTACATATTGGACTTTATTATGAACATGAGAATCTAGAGTTGTGTTACCTATGGGGCATGATCTTAGTGACTTGTGACTCAATTAACTTCTTGAAGGTTCCAGTGCAAGGTTGGAGAAGAAATACAAGCCACTTTCATATAGGTTTCCTTCAAGTAGTACTACATTAGATGCCTGAGATATAATGAAACACTTGTTAGAATTAGACTCAAAGTAAACATTGTTATCTCTAGCAAGTTTGGAAACAGAAATAAGGTTTTTAGTGATAGAAGGAACATGTAGTATATAAGTTAGATTTAACACATGGTTTGGAAAAATGTTAGAGTAAATTTGAGAACGACCAACTATTTTGACCTCTATGCTATGTCAGTTACCAATTACTATATTATATGGCCCTACACAAGAATTAACATGTTTTAAATTCCAAATGCTAGATGTTATGTGATGAGAATCACTTGAGTCTGCAAACCAAGCCAGTGACTCAAGATCTTGGGAAATGGTCAATGAATTATGATGAGCTAAATATGTTGTTGCTTGTGGAGTAGGTGTTTCTTAAGATTTGAGTATAATTTGAATCATTGTTAGTTAAGCTTTGAGCTTGAGGCTTGGTATGAGTAGGGTCGAAATTCTCATCAAACATGTGCCAACATTTAACTACAAAGTGACCATACTTGTTGCACCATTGACATGTGGGCATGTTACGAGTAGTGTCAGCTTGTCTTCCATAATATATACCACATGTGTTCTTTCCCATGCCATGATAGTAGTGATGGACATTAGTATTATATTCAGCATGTTTGGTAACCTTTGAGGGAACCAAGCCTTGATCTACATTTGGAGTGGCACTGAGAGTGGCCAATTCTTGCTTATACTTGTCCATGTGAGATTCTCGTAAATATAGAAGGGCTTAAACATCATAGATATATGTAGGTTCTACTTTTCTATAGATCATCATAATGAAGAGATTGTATTCCTCAGGTAGTCCTTGTAGTATTGCATCAATTCGATTCCTTTCTGATATTAGATTTCCAATGGCAAACAAAGAATATGCAATGACGAGAATTCTCAACACATACTCGGAAATAGACTTGATACCTTTCTTTCTTTTTCTCTCTTTAGTTCTGAGCGTAGTTGGTGCACTCAAGCTTTCATTTGAGAATTGAAGTGATGATGCACTCGAGCTTTCAAGAAAGGAGACGTGGTAGAACAACTTCAGATATTATCGAGAGTAGCCATATGAATAGGGCCTGATCTTGCACAAACTAGGCCTTATAGTTTTTAGAAATGATGTTGGAAACTCGATCATGTTGTGTCTTGAACATTGGTGGAAATTTTTGGATTCACATATACTTTTTGAAGCTTGTGTGATAGAATAACACCTTTAACTTGTTGATTCCACGACATGAAATTGTTTTCTTAAAGTTTAATGGAGATTTTTGGTGCAAATGTGTTCGTGTTACCTGAAAATGTGAATTAACTCATTGAAGCTTGTGAAGTTTGCATGCCTTACGGAGATTCAATAGGTGTTTGAATAAGATCCACCATTGATGTTTCTCTGAAACTAAAAAGGCATCTTGAACAAATTGTGCAAGGAACGAGTAGCTTCTTAGAAGCTTGAGAATTGATGATGATATCCCTAGCACAGGGTGAGTCACAACTTCTCTGAAGCCAAGATCGACTCACTAAATCAGATGTCGTTTCTTTGAAACTTCTAAAAATTGATTGCAATGGTGAAGACTCGATATTGAAGATGATGCAACGAAAGAAGGTCCCTCGTAAATGGTTGATACCATGTTAGAAACATTACTTGTTCGTGAAGAAATTATAATGTGTAAACTTCACCACTCTATGCAAGTTTTGCTTGCTTTGTGAATTACTTGGTTGGTTTTCATTACAATAGCTAGTATCTTTATATACATTATACTTGTTTGAGATGGTTGTAAATAACTTATAGTTAGTTATTCGCCTAATTAACTATCTAACATGTACGTGTACATAGCTCATCATATTCATGCATAGTCTATCTTCATACATCTACAAATTCTTTTCTAATAGGCCACAACTCGTGAATGATGAATTTTTGTGACAATAAAGAGACACAACATTTTTGTGGCAATGGAGAGACACAATCATTAGTCTTTGAGTATATTGGTGGCCATGTCTGCACTAGCAAAAAGTGGTCAAATGAATGAAGTGGTGGTGGTGGAGATGGATGAGGTGGTGGAAACCTTCTCCTACTTCTTTCTAGAGGTTCATATGGTATTGAATTTACAGTGAAACAAGCTTGCTTCCATTGAAGAAGCAAGAGGAAGAGGATGAAGATCTAACTGAAAATAGTTATGCATAACAAACTTGCAATGTAATTGTAAAGGCCAAGATTATTATTCACTGTGTTGAATACAAAAGAATGATACAAGAGTTTATATAATGTATCCTAACAACTAATCTAAGCTATACAAGTGGCAGTCATCTAAGCTACTTAATATAACTCATAGAAAGCAATAGTGTAGATAAATATAGTGAGCTAATATCCCCCCTCAAGTTGGGTTGTGGATACTGCAGAGCCCTAACTTGATCAAGATCCTAGAGAGAGCAGGAAAATGCAGAGGTTTTATAAACATGTCTTCTAGTTGATGTGAAGTGGAGATAGGAAAGAGATGAAGTAGCTTAGATTGAATTTTCTCTCTGATTACATGACAATCCAGTTCTATATGTTTGCTTCTTTCATGAAAAGCTGGATTACGTGCCCTGCAGCTGGCTGTGGAAGTTGAATTTGAAAATCTTGCAATATGTATTGTAACCATTGCAGTTCACATGACAAAGAGGCCAATGCTCTATATTCAGCCTCAGTAGAAGACCTGGAAACAGTTTTCTGTTTCTTGGACTTCCAACAAACAAGAGAGGAACCAATGAGGATACAAAAACTTGTGACTGATCTTCTTGTGTATGGGCATCTGGCCCAATCAGAGTCAGCAAAAGCAGAGATTTTGAGAGGACTTGAAGCAGAGTAAAAGAGACCCTTGGCTGGTACTGACTTGAGATATCTGAGGATTCTAATTGCAGCCTGGTAATGAGGCATAAGAGGATTGGAAACATACTGACTGAGATGTTGAACTGCATAGGATATGCCAGGCCTGGAGTTGGTAAGATAGATTAATCTGCCAATTAATCTTCTGTAGATGGAGGGATCCTCTAATTGCTGTCCTTCAGTGATTGAGAGTTTGATTGTAGGATCAAATAGAACTGAAGATGGCTTAGAAGCTAGCAAGCCACTATCCTCAAGAAGCTCCAAGGTGTACTTCCTCTGATTAAGAAAAATACCATCAGTGGTTCTAGCAATCTCAAAACCAAGAAAGAACCTTAACTGACCAAGATCTTTGATTTTGAAAGACTGATGAAGTAACTGCTTGACATGAGAAATTTCTGATGTAGATGTACCTGCCAAGACAATATCATCTACATAGACCAACAAAGCAGTAAAATCAGATGATGTAACTTTAACATAAAGAGAGTGATCAGCCTTGGATTGTTGATAGCCTATGGTGATAAGGAATGAAGAAAGTTTGGAATACCATTGCCTGCTGGCCTGTTTTAGACCATAAAGTGACTTATGCAATCTACAAACTTTAGAGGGATTAGAAGAAGGGAAGCCAGGAGGGAGAGTCATGTATACCTCCTCATGAAGATCTCCATGAAGGAAGGCATTGTTCACATCTAGTTGCTCCAAATGCCAACCCTTGATGGCTTCTAAAGAAAGAAGGATCCTGACAGTAGCAAGCTTAGCTACAGGGGAGAAAGTGTCAAAGTAGTATATCCCTTCTAATTTAGTATACCCTTTTGCTACCAAACGAGCCTTATGCCTCTCAATGGTTCCATCAGCCCTATATTTAACTTTATAAACCCATCTACAACCAATAGGATTTTTCCCACGAGGAAGATCAACAACTTGCCATGTATTGTTCTTAACAAGAGCCTGTAACTCAGTCTCCGTGGCATGCTTCCAACAATCATGCTTTATGGCTTGGGTATAGGTCTTTGGTTCAATGTTAGAGGAGATGGAGCAACAAAAATGTTTATATGATGGAGAACATTTGTCATATGAAATAACAGGTGATAAAGGATGAGCAATATTATGTTCATGAGATTGAGATGCAAGTGTATCATGAGATGCAAGATAGCAATGATAGTCTGCTAAGTAACTAGGAGGATGAGCAATCCTGGTGGATTGTCTTAAAGGTAAAGAGGGGGCAGAAGGTATATGTTGCATAATAGAATCAGATGAGGTATTAGGTGAATTAGCAGATATAGGAATAGAGGAAGATCTGTTGGATAAGGAAGGGTTTTGATGTGGAGAATTATTGGTAGGTAAGGGAATGGATAAGGATCCAATGGTTAAAGGAGAAGAAGGAGTAGTAGGACTGATAGGGCTATGTAAAGTAGGAGATAAAGGTTGGGTGGGGACAGAATGTGGGGCCTGATTATTAATAAAAGGTGTGCTATCAGAAGAATCATTTATGAATGAAAGAGACAAGTCAGTTGTACTACTTGGAGAAACTGTAGCAGATATGCCATCATAATGTGAAAAAGAAGCAGTGTTGTCATTAGCATTAATTGAGGTATGTGGCTGTAAAGTGTGTTTGAAAGGGAATTGATGTTCATAAAAGATAACATTTCTTGACACAAACACATTATGGTTTTGTAAATCATAAAGGATGTATCCTTTAGTACTATCTTTAAAACCAATGAAAACAGATTTCCTGGCCCTAGGTGAGAATTTTGTTCGATGGGCTTGGAGAGTGGTAGCATAGCTAAGGCAACCAAAAACTTTTAAGTGGATTAAAGAAGGAGGCTGAGAGTACAGTAATTCATATGGAGTTTTAGATTTTAAAAGGGGTGAAGGAAGTCTATTGATAACATGGATGGCATGTTGAACTGAAAAATTCCACATCGTGAGAGGGATGTTAGAGTGAAAATATAAGGACCTAGCAACATTAAGAATGTGCTGATGTTTCCTTTCAACCACCCCATTTTGTTGGGGTGTTTCAACACAAGTGGTTTGATGGATAATGCCATTTGATAAGAAAAACTGAGACAAGGCCATAAACTCAGAACCATTATCAGACCTAAGACATTTAAGAGATGTTTTGAACTGATTTTCTATGTATGCCACTGTTGTACCCCAAAATTTGCCCTCCCATATTCTCCAAGATTTGTCAAAGATCATCTTCAAATGGTTCAAGACTACTCAAGAGATTGCACAGTCCAAATGCCTCCTAAGCCAGTCAAAATTAGGGTTTTGGTTCCTTCAAGGAATTGGAGGTTTTAAATGGTCCAATCAAGTCCCATATGCCTATGTACATTGTCAAGCATCTACATGTCAAGTTTCAAGACTCACAGGATCAGTTTGCACAGTCAAAAGCCCTATTTGGTTCACAATCAACTGCAGGGGCAAAATGGTCATTTGGCAGTCAAAAGTCAGAATTTTTGGTCAACATCTTATTTTGAGCTCACAATCATCATTTGATCAAGTCTTGATCATGATTCCACAAGAATGGCTCTAAAATCATCAAGGTGCAAAAAGTTACTATTTTTGGACAGTAGAAAAGTTAATTGTATCTTGACCAAGGCATAACTTTTTCATGGTTCATCAGAAAAATCCTATCCAATGCTCATTTTGAAGGGGATGACATTTCCTACAACTCATATTCACATTCCAAGTCCAAGAAATGCTCTCACAAAAAGTTGTCAATTTCTACATTATAGGTCAAATTCAAAAGTCAACAAAAATGCACTTTAAGTCAAAGACCATAACTTTATATTGGTAAATCCAAATGACATGGTACCAAAGGCATTGGTTAGAGGACTTCAAGACCTTTCCAAAATGTCCAAGAACATGTTCATATGATCAAAATTGAGCAAGATATGCATTGGAGAAGTTGGGAAATTTTTGTGAATTTGTAAAAGTCAACTTTGCTCAAAACACTTTGTTTTTGCTAATGGGCCTCAAATTTATTCTTGAAACATTGTCCAAGGCCTATGCACGACCCATTGAGATTAAATTGAATTATTTTCTTATTTTTTATTAATTAATTGAATTTTTAATCAATATTAATTCATTTAATTCATTTAATTGTAGGAAAATATCAAGATATGGTTTTGCAATCTTTTCATGAAGCAAATATGACCTACAAGAGCTGAGAAATTCGTGTACACATCAAGGAGACAAGAATCTCCATGTTTGGCAAGTTTTCTCAATCAAAAGGATGCAAAAAGATATGATTGAAAATCAAATATTGAAACATCAATGCAATGGATTTCTTGGCCAAGATTTAACCTAATTCCATTCTACTATATATGCACAAGCTAAACCTAATGCCTTACACGTGATAATTGCTACAGAAAGCCATAACCATATTAAAAAAAATCAAGAAAAAGCCAAAACTGTTTTCCAGGTTCCAGGCCCTTTCAAAGCAATTTGTGGATTCCAATACATTGCTAGAACTCCCAGAAACGTTTTGGAATCAAAACCAAGCGCTAAGGCCTAAGAAATCGCTCCACACGAACTCACGGTTTGCTTATCTTTTCCATAATCGAAACTCACATTTTATGCATCATTAACATGTTCTAATCATTGTTTTGCATTGCTTGAACCTTTACAAAGCTAATGGTATTGGTTAATTGCATTATAGTGTACAGGATCGTGAATCACCATTGAAGAATTTTAGGGTTCTTGAGGTCTCAAATTGGGGCTTTACAGCCCACGAAAAATTATGCTTCATGAAACCTATGGTTGAATTCGTCAAGGCCAGACGAATCAAACACCATGCTCGCGAACAATTTATATTGCACACAGACCTATTCGCTATTATTCCTCATGTTAGATTGTGGGGGTTAAAAACCCCCGCTATCTGTTTGTTATTTTGCAGGTTCAGTGAAAGAGATGAAGACGTGGAAGCTTGGGGTTGGCTCATTCAAATATAACGCGCGCTTTTATTTGTTTCCAGCATAATTATTATTCTTGATATATTATATTCATTGCTTATCTTATTAACAAACGCAGGCAAGTGGCTGAGTGGCTAGTGAGGTGGATGTTAACCATTGGGACCTGGGTTCGATTCCCAGGTCCACCCAAAACTCTATATTATTTTGTTTAACGTGATTGCATGCAGGATTCTCAACGTGTTCTACCATGCACCCCGAGCATCAGCCTGCCATGTGGCCACAATCCCCAATCCAATGGTCAAAAGATGAAGATCATGATGCTCATGAGTCAATACGCTCTAGACAATTCAAGAAAGTCAACAGGCTTGTGTGCTTCTTGGGCCTCAGATTGCTAATCCACCTCCATATTGGGCCATCAACCCCCCTGGTTTCTTTGTTCTTTCCCTTTTATTTCTTATTTTCTTTTATTAACTATTATTAATTATTATTATTAATTCATAAATTAATTATTTTTTATAATAAATTCAGACAATTTAAAAATGTAAATATTTATATTATTATTATTATTTATTAATTTCACTATTAATTATTATTTTGTAAATAAATGTAATTGATTAATTTAGTTGTTTTAAATTAGGTTAACTTTAATCTTTTTCATAATAAATAAAATTAGCCTAGAATTAGGGTTTTGATAATTTTAATTTCTTTTATTTTTTTATTTTCATTAAAACATTAAAAAACATAAAAAATACTTTTTCTTTTGATTATTTAATTAAAATTAGGTTTAATATTTAATTAATTGCAAAAAGGACCAAATTTCTTTCTTTTCTCAAAAAGGATCAAAACCCTAAGGACGTGCCGATTCAATTCTTTCGCGCACATATTTATTTTTAATTCATTATTTTGATTATACTTATGTATCTGCTCCGAGAATGTAATAGATAATTAGGGCCTTTATCGTTTTCTTTATTTTCTCGCAATTTATTTTCAAGGGTTATGTTTTTGGCGATGTAAATACCCGACGCCTTGTAATAGCGTAGATTCACTTTCCGCAATTTATTTTCCGCACAATTATTAACTGTTAATATTGCATGACAAGACTTGTATGAAAAATAAAATCAATCGTAGCTCACAATGATGCATGCAAAGACAATTTAACATGAAACCTGACACACGTGCACATGCCACTCCTAGGGTACGCCTCACTTGGTTGCCTCGACGTGGTCATTGAGTATAGGGTGTTTTAGAGGTCGCCCTCTTGTCTAAAGATCCAGTTGCCTCGAAACGGTTGCCTCGGATAAAAAAGGATCTAGGGCATTAGGGTTACCGCTAAGGCGTCCTACCATTGCTTTGGTGACCACACATGTCCCTTAATCGAATTGACCCGAATAACTCCAACGACGGTGCTACCTACTTCTCAATAGTGGGATAGTACTGTCTAAAGGACTCTTACACAGCTTAATTCCTTAGAGTAGGTAGATTTCTCCTGGGTACTTGCTCTTTCAAAAACAAAACAAACTTTTCGCACATACACTTTCAAAAAGTTTTCAAACAAACACTTCATACACTCTTGAGGACTGATACAAGAGTTACCTAGAAGTTTTTCAAACTAAACTTTTTCAAAACCCACAAACACAAGAAAAGCAAACAATTTTTGAAAACATAGTGAGCAAGTACCTAAGAGCCCGTGGATAACCACGGATAGAAAGGGTGCTAACACCTTCCCTTTCTATAATCTACCTCCCGAACCGAGAAACATCTCGAAAAGGAATTTTGCTGTGCTTTTGTCCTTTCCTTGTTGGAGAACATAAAAGACAGTGGCGACTCTTGCTTACCGCGACATTTCGCGAACCAGCTTTAAAACAGTCAGTTCTATTTCCACCGATCACAGAACTGGCGACTCTGCTTGGGATACTTAATAAGTGAGGTGTACCTTAGGATTAGACCACTCTTATGTTTTCAATTGAATGCTTTGATTGTTTTAAATATTATGGGCTTGCATCGGAGTTTCATAGATCCTAACCTGGATCTGGGGAATACCCTTTAGGTAGCATAAGCTGTAAGGGACCTGTCCGACATAGACCGACACGGGTGAAGCAATGGCTACATTGGTGTGACACCTTGGTCTGTACCGATATCCCTTGTGTTGGAACGAGTAGAATATGGGTCTTCTGAGGAGTCATTAAGCACCAACCGACCTTAGAACCCTAAATTGACCCAACTTGGCCATAGAACAGTAGCAGTATGCTACGCTCATTGAGGCTAAACTCTCGCGATGGTTCTGGACGCAAGAAAAGATTGCGACGCTGGAGTTATGACCGATTGAGGGTAGTCAGTGATATTGAGATCCTCTAGAACCTGGTTACTATTTTCTAGGACAGGTCTTAACCAACGAAACTGAAAGAGGGTAGTACCTAAACTTCATGCTGGCCTAAACTCTAAGGGCTGTCTTGTGTGACTTGTGTGCCTTATCATGTTTGCCTTTGTGAATACTTGTGGTGTGCTTTATCATAACATCATACCATCATACCATTGCATGCATCCTGCATAAGGACTGACCCATTTCAAAGACAAGAGGGTTTCATCTTTGCTCTGTTTTATAGGACATTATGATGCCCGTGCGAAGGAATACTATCCGGATCAACTTTGTTCACCCACCTGATTTGCTTAAAGAATTGGTGGACATAATTCCAAATACTACTTCCTTCATCCAAAGGCATGGTTCTCTTCTCGGTTTAGTCACTTCAAAGTGGTACCAACAGCTGATGAGTGTCCTAACCCAGTTTTATGATCCCTTGTACCATTGCTTCACCTTTCAAGACTTCCAGCTGGTCCCTACCCTGGAAGAATTCTCTGATTTGCTTGGTATCCCTATCTTGGAGAAGGCTTCATTCACTGGCTGGGAAAAGACTCTTAGGCTTGAGGAGATTGTTGCAGCCCTTCCTTTGACCAACAAAGAGGTAATGGATAACTGGGTGACTAGAAGCGGAGTTAAGGGCTTTTTGGCTAAGTTTCTGATGGGCAAAGCTAATAGTTTCTGGAATGACTTAGACTTCAGGGCGTACGAAGACATTCTGGATCTCCTAATCTATGGTCTAGTACTGTTTCCAAATCCTGATAACTTTGTCAATGTCAATGCCATAAGGATCTTCATGTCTCGGAACCCTGTGCCCACTCTCTTGGGTGATATCCTGCAACAACTCTATGCTCGTACTGCCCGAAGACGGGGAACTCTGTGGTGTTGTGCTCCTTTGTTAGTGAGGTGGTTTATTTATCACCTCCCTAAGTTCATGCTGAAGAACAAAGAAGGAAGGGGCTAGGCTCATAGGTTAATGTCTCTCACTGATAATGACATCATTTGGACTCTCAGAGGTTTAGATAAGGTGGCTGTTATTGATTGTTGCGGAGAGTATCCTAATGTTCCATTGATCGATACCCAGGGAGGAATCTCTTATAATCCATGTTAGCTCTCAGTCAATTTGGAAGAGCCAGAAGAGCAGGGCCTCATGAGATGTTGGTACCTCACATCAGTTTTGAGTTTCAGGTAGACAGTGACGAGCTACGCCGCAGATTCATCAGGGCTTGGGACAGAATTCACAAAGCTGACCCACATGAGTTGGGACCGAAGACTTCTCTACCAATAGAACCCTACTACAGGTGGGTCCGCATCCGTGCTCAGAAGTTAGGTATGCCATACGAAGCTGTCAGGCCTATCATTCTTGAATTTCCTGATAGAGACGGGGTTCCTCCAACTGTACTCCCTCCTCAGATACCCACTGATGTTGATACACTAAAGAGGTCTTGGGCGCAACTACAGGAAGAACGAGATTCTTACCGGGAAAGGTTCAATGAACAGGAACAGAAGATCCAGAAGCTGACCAAGCAATTGGAGAACGAGCAGATCTTGAATGACTATATCCATACTGAGAAGAAGAGGCCATGGGAGCACTGATGGGCTTTGGATGTTTCTTTTACAGCTTTTATTTCCTTTTCAGTATTTTCATTCTTGTAACGCCTAAGGGCAATTTCTTGAACAATTTAAAGTTTGAATCTAATAAAGTGTGTTTCCTTTTTGTCTACAAAGTTGAATCCCGGTTGTCTTTGAAAACATAAATCATACGCATTCCATGCATCATATGCATAACAAGTACTCTTTTTCTACAGGTCGCTTAATCTTCTTCGCTGTTTATTTCAGCAATCATCATGTCTTCTGAGCCTACTACTGAACAAGCTATCAAGGCCCTCCAGGCCCAGAACGCCCAGTTCCAAGAGTTGGTAATGAGCTTAGCCCAGGGTCAACAGGAATTGAAGACTCTGCTTTTGAAGAAGAAGAAGAGGACTGTGCTGTTTAACACTGGACGGAGGTTTGGGAATGCACTGCAAAATGAGGCTGATCTGGCTACTTCCTCTGTAGGGAAAGACAGTCCCCAAGAGGGAAGGGTTCCTAGTCCCGTGGTCTCCGATAATGAGACAAATTTCAATGATGAACAGTACCCTCCTGCTGAGGACAGGTACAAACAACTCGAAGACCGATTAAGTGCCATGGAGATTCAACATGTGCCTGGGTTGGATTTTGGAGATCTATGTCTATCTTCTAGGGTGGTGATTCCGCACAAGTTCAAGGCGCCTGCTTTTGTGAAGTACGACGGGGCTTCCTGTCCTAAGCTGCATCTCAGACCATATGTAAGGAAGATCCAGCCTTATACTGCTGACAAGAATTTATGGATCCATTTCTTCCAGGATAGTCTTTCAGGGACTCAACTCGAATGGTTCTATCAGCTGGATGGAACCAGTATTCGTAACTGGGAGGACTTGGCTACTGCATTTTATAAGCAGTATCAGTATAATTCCGACCTCGCTCCCACGCGTACCCAACTCCAGGGTATGTCACTAGGGACGGGTGAAGGTTTTAAGGAGTATGCGTAAAAATGGAGAGACCTGGCTGGAAGGGTGCAGCCACCTTTTACTGACCGTGAACTCGTTGACATGTTCTTGGGGACCCTGTCTGGTCCATTCTTCAACCATCTGATTGGGAATTCTTCTGCTGGGTTTACAGATCTGATCTTGACTGGTGAGAGGATAGAAGCTGGTATCAAGTCTGGGAAGATACAGAAAGGTGCCTCCGCGAGTACTGAAAAGAAGCCCTTCAAGAAAGAATCTAGTGCTGTTTATGGTCCAAGGAGACAGAATAAACCAGAACACCGCCAAGCTGTCAAAGCGGTGGTAATTTTAAAGCCTGTTGCTGCTCCTCAGCAATACAATTAACCAAGAGGTGAAAGGCCCAAAAGGCAGTACACTCGGCTCAGTATGACCCTGTCTCAGATATTGCCACAACTACTGTCAACCAATCTGGTAACTGTCAAAGAAGCTCCGAAGGTAGTGAACACAACATCTCCAAAGTACAATACCAACGCCCGCTGCGCTTATCACTCTGACAGCCCGGGGCATAACACAGATGATTGTTGGGCCCTGAGGAATAAGGTTCAGGACCTTATTGATGCTAAAGAGGTTGAGTTCGAGGCGCCCGAGAGGCCTAATGTGGTGACAACTCCCATGCCCAACCATGGAGTAAATGCTATTAGGGATGATGACGACGTGGAGGAATCTGAATTTGACAGCTGGATCTACCCAACGACCAACGGTGGACCAAGAAATTGGACTGCCAAAGACTTCGTACCTATTACTTTTGTCACTCAGTAATGAACTCTTTTGTTTTGAATTTCTAACAGACAATAACTTAAAACTTTTATGGCCCAGTGTCTTACCCGGGGCACCGTGGCTTCATTTGTGAGGGCTTTTGTGTGTCATTTGCATATATCATTAATAAAAGCGTTGGACGTTTTTTGCATTTCAAATCTTGCGCTCCTTGTCTTTCTTTATTATATATTGCAAAACAGCTATTTACACACACTCACATATACAGGTCCCAATCCACTCTGGATCTCACTGGTAACGACTCTGCTACTGCCAGTTATGACTTCGAAAATCCGATCAACTTAGCCGAAGACGAAGGTGAAGATGATTGTGAAGTGCCTGGTGAGCTTGCAAGACTGTTACTCCAGGAAGAGGGGGCCATTCAGCCACATGAAGAGCCAGTGGAAACGGTAAATCTGGGTACTGAGACAGACAGAAAGGAAGTCAAGATCGGTGCCAATCTGGAGTCTAGTGTGAAGCAACGGTTGATTCAGATGCTGCATGACTATGTGGAAATCTTTGCCTGGTCTTACAAAGATATGCCTGGGTTGGATACCGACATTGTGGTTCATCACCTGCCTACCAAGGAAGAATGCCCTCCGGTAAAACAGAAGGTCCGCCGTATGCGTCCAGAGATGTTCGAGAAAATCAAAGCTGAGGTTATGAAACAATTTGATGCCGGATTTCTAGCTGTGACTTCTTACCCTCAGTGGGTTGCCAACGTGGTTCCAGTGCCGAAGAAAGATGGTAAGGTCCGAATGTGTGTTGACTACAGGGATTTGAACAGGGCCAGCCCTAAGGATGACTTCCCTCTGCCTCACATCGACGTTCTGGTTGACAACACTGCTCAGCATAAGGTATTCTCCTTCATGGACGGGTTCTCCGGTTATAATCAAATCAAGATGGCTCCTGAAGACATGGAGAAGACCACTTTTGTTACTCAGTGGGGCACCTTTTGCTACAAGGTCATGCCATTTGGGTTGAAAAATGCTGGGGCAACTTACCAACGGGCCATGGTTGCTTTGTTTCATGACATGATCCATCATGAAATTGAGGTGTATGTTGACGATATGATTGCAAGGTCCCAAACTGAGGAGGAACACCTTGACCATCTATAGAAGCTGTTTGACCGTCTGAAGTTGTACAAGTTGAGGTTAAACCCGAACAAGTGCACCTTTGGGGTGAGATCTGGAAAATTGCTAGGCTTCGTCGTAAGCGACAAAGGTATTCAAGTGGACCCTAACAAAGTGAAAGCCATACAAGAGATGCCCGTTCCCAAGACAGAGAAAGAAGTCAGAGGCTTTCTAGGACGGTTGAACTACATTGCCCGATTCATCTCACATCTAACTGCTACTTGTGAACCAATCTTCAAGCTACTGAAGAAAGATCAGGTAGTATGTTGGAACGATGAATGTCAGGCCGCTTTCGAAAGAATCAAAGAGTATCTCCAAGAACCACCCATCCTTATGCCACCGGTTGAAGGGAGACCTCTAATCTTATACTTGACAGTACTTGACAGCTCAATAGGGTGCGTGCTGGGGCAGCATGACGAGTCTGGTCGAAAAGAGCACGCTATTTATTACCTTAGCAAAAAGTTTACCGACTGTGAGACCCGATACTCACTGCTCGAGAAAACTTGTTGCGCTTTGGTATGGGTTGCTCGCCGGCTGAGACAGTACATGTTGACTCACACTACTCTGTTGATTTCAAAAATGGATCCAATCAAGTACATATTCTAAAAGCCTGCCTTGTCCGGAAGAATTGCAAGATGGCAGATGATCTTGACGGAATATGACATCCAATACACGACTCAGAAATCAATCAAGGGAAGTGTGTTGGCCGACCATTTGGCACATCAGGCAGTGGATGACTACCAATCTATGAACTTTGAATTTCCAGACGAGAATATCATGGTAGTAACTGATTGTGAAGTACCTGGACCGGATGAAGGACCTGAGGAAGGATCCCGATGGTCTATGCACTTTGATGGAGCCTCAAACGCTTTGGGTAATGGTATTGGCGCTGTGATCATATCCCCTAAAGGCACTCATACTCCACTCACTGCCCGACTATGTTTCAACTGTACCAACAACATGGCGGAGTATGAAGCATGCATCATGGGTCTTCGAGCTGCAATTGACCTAAGGATCAAGTTTCTGAGTGTCTTCGGAGATTCCGCTCTCGTGATCAGCCAGATCAAAGGCGAGTGGGATACGAAACACCCAAATCTTTTTCCTTACAAGGAGTATGTGTTGACGTTGATCCCCCATTTCGAAGAGATAACTTTTGAACACTTCCCAAGAGAGGATAATCAGTTGGCGGACGCGCTAGCTACGATGTCTTCTACGTTCAAAGTCAAATGGGACAACGAGGCTCCCCGGATCATTATCTGGAAATTGGATGAACTGGAACATTGCTGTGATCTTGAGACTGAAGAGGTAACTGAAAAACCTTGGTATCATGAAGTTAAGAGGTACCTTGAAGCTCAAGAATACCCTGAGGGTGCATCTGTCAATGACAAGAAGTTTCTGAGAAGGTTCGCAACAAAGTTCTTCCTCACCAATGGCATTCTCTATAAGCGAAACCATGATTCAACCTTACTGCGTTGTGTGGATAAGACTGAAGCAGAAAAAATCATGGCAGAGCTGCATGAAGGTACCTTCGGAACGCATTCTAGTGGACATACCATGGCAAAGAAAATCCTTCAGGCAGGATATTACTGGTCCACAATGGAAGCCGACTGTTACCAACATTCTCGGACGTGTCACAAATGCCAGATCTATGCAGATAAGGTGCACATTCCTCCAATACCTCTGAACGTCTTGACAGCACCTTGGCCTTTTGCAATGTGGGGTATTGATATGATCGGTGAAATCAGACCTACGGCATCCAACGGGCATCGTTTCATCCTGGTAACAATTGATTATTTTACGAAGTGGGTTGAAGCAGCTTCCTATGCTACCGTAACCAAGAACGTCGTGGCACGGTTCATTCGGCACAACCTGATCTGTCGCTACGGTGTACCTGAGAGGATCATTACGGACAATGGTACCAATCTTAACCACAAGATGATTACTGAGCTCTGCGAGCAGTTCAAGATACAGCATCACAACTCTTCTCCTTACCGACCGAAGATGAATGGGGCTATATAAGCAGCTAATAAGAACATCAAGAAGATTGTGCAGAAGATGACAGTGACATACAAAGATTGGCACGAGATGTTACCGTTTGCTCTTCATGGGTACCGTACCTCAGCACGGACGTCAACAGGGGCAACACCCTTTTCCTTGGTCTATGGCATGGAGGAAGTCTTGCCTATTGAAGTCCAGATACCCTCTCTCCGGATAATGAAGGATGCAGGTTTGAGTGAAGATGACTGGATCCAGACTCAGCTTGATCAACTAAACCTGATTGACGAAAAGAGACTCACTGCTATTTGTCATGGTCAGACGTACCAAAAACGGATGATCAAGGCATTTAACAAGAAAGTCAGACGCCAAGAGTATCAAGTTGGGGATCTGGTAATCAAGTGCATCATTCTACCTCAAGGTGATCCCAGGGGCAAATGGACCCCTACATACGAAGGACCATTTATGGTTAAGAACATCTTCTCAGGAGGAGCGATGATTCTAACTACCATGGATGGTGACGACCTTCCTCACCCCGCCAATGCAGACATAGTAAAAAGATACTATGCATGAATATAAGACCCGCTAAGTTGACACACCTAGGCAAAAATAAGGGCTTCCCGGCGAACCAAAAGGGTTCGGGCAAAAATAAGGGATGAAATGAAAAAATATGTACACCCGGCAAGTCGAAAACCTGAAAAGGCGGCTTGGGCAAAAATGGGTATCCCGATGGACTGAAAACCCGAAAGGGTGGTCCAGGCAAAAGTTAGGGATAAGTGTAACACTATGTCTCATTGGATCACCTTGCATCCAGAATTCGGCATCAACTATCAGGCTCAGACGGCACCAATCAGTCAGCTTCATCTCCAACTAAGCAGTAAAGTGATGAGACGCTTGAAGACATAAAGGCGATAGCAGAGTTGGAACCCAGTGGGATTATTTTTTTCACATAACTGTTTTGTTTTCTTTTCACAAACTGTATAAACTCTATTATGTTTGGCGGCGTTCTCTTACTAGGACGTCGGCCTCTTGTACACAAAACGCCTATTTACAGGCAAATTTCAAAATCAATACAAGCTCACTTTTCCAGACAAATTTCCAACTGTTTTTCCTTTATCTGTTTTGTTTTGCAAAGAACGTCCAATGTTCATTTTTGATATATGCATTTGACATTAATTGCTAATCATAAATATTTGCATGCGAAACAAAGGACTAATTACAGGTGACGTCAGAAACAGAGGCAATAAGAATTGTCTAAGCAATCTAGTTGCTCTGTCCACCTAGGTACCAAGGTAGGTTCGGCTGAAGAACGTAACCAGGAGACCTTCACTCCCCGAGAGTAAGACAAAATTCAACAATACTCTCCCCGAGCAGAGTTGGTCTCCCATCAGCCGAAAAGGCACAATATCTCCAGCAAGTCAGCAATACTCTCCCCCGAGCAGAGTTAGACTACTGTCAGCCTTAAGGAAGTTGGATATCCCCAGAAGATCTCAATATTCCCCAGTGGAGTATACAGATGTTCCTAAGCAAGCATCCCTGGCAGTCTTAATATTCCTCGACGGAAATATAAGATTGTTCCCCGGAGGAATACAGACACCCAGTAGAGCCATTCCCCAGTGCAGTTCAAAAAGTTTCCCCAGGAGAGTTGAATCATCCCCCCCAGTAGATTCGGGAAGCTTATCCCCAGTAGATTCTGGAAGCTTATCCCCAGTAGATTCTGGAAGCTTATCCCC
Source organism: Vicia faba (assembly GCA_948472305.1). Classification (NCBI taxonomy): domain Eukaryota; kingdom Viridiplantae; phylum Streptophyta; class Magnoliopsida; order Fabales; family Fabaceae; genus Vicia; species Vicia faba. The sequence goes on along the minus strand of OX451736.1, from coordinate 1,644,476,661 downwards.
AATAGAGTCTGGAAGCTTATCCCCAGTAGATTCTGGAAGCTTATCACCTGCAGAGTACATGCATCTCTCCCCGACCATATTCAAAGGTTATTCCCCACCAGAGCCTAACTGGGTTATCCTCAGCGAATTACAACGGAAAGACCGTCCTCGGCGAAGTTCTTCCTATCCCCAGCGGAGTTCATCAAAATTCCCAATAAAACTTATCAACGGAATCCCCAGCGGAGTTATCATCAAAACCTCAGCAAGGTATCTCTTCCCACAGAGTAATTCCCCGCAGAGTAATCTCTTCAACAAAGTTTATCCCCCAACGGAGTCATCTTCTCCTACCGGTTTATTCTTGCAATCATCATCCCCAGCGGAAACGAAGAACTCTACTCTTCAAATATCAGCCCAGGATTCAACAAGCTCCCGACATTCGTCAAGGATTTATTTTCCTAGATGAAAATACATTCATAGACATTTCACATTTCATACATCCTGCTTACATACATGATAAAGTGCATACGACACGATCTCATTTATTTTTGAGAACATCATGACATCATGCATTTCATACATCATGACATCGCATACAACTAATGTTTTGCCTTTTCAGGAAAAGGTCATTCAAAAGACGATTACCATCAACTTTCGCAGTTCCAGATTCGATACCTGTATCTAGCCAGGGCATATCTGTGAGCGATTGATTGTAGATTCAATACCTGTATCTAGCCAGGGCATATCTGCATGAAGAGTTTGAAGATCAACACCTGTAACAGGCCAGGAAATTATCTTTCATTCTCAGGTCAGAGATCTATACCTGTATCCAGCCAGGAAAGTTATCTCGACCAATCTTTTGAAGTTCCAGATTCGATACCTGTATCTAGCCAGGGCATATCTGTGGGCGACTAATTCCAGATTCGATACCTGTATCTAGCCAGGGCATATCTGTAGACGACCAGTTCCAGATTCGATACCTGTATCTAGCCAGGGCATATCTGTGGACGAATAATTCAGATTCGATACCTGTATCTAGCCAGGGCATATCTGTAGACGACCAGTTCCAGATTCGAAACCTGTATCTAGCCAGGGCATATCTGTAGAAGACTAATTCCAGATTCGATACCTGTATCTAGCCAGGGCATATCTGTGGACGGCTAATTCCAGATTCGATACCTGTATCTAGCCAGGGCATATCTGTGAGCGATTGATTGTAGATTCGATACCTGTATCTAGCCAGGGCATATCTGCATGAAGAGTTTGAAGATCAACACCTGTAACAGGCCAGGAAATTATCTTTCATTCTCAGGTCAGAGATCTATACCTGTATCCAGCCAGGAAAGTTATCTCGACCAATCTTTTGAAGTTCCAGATTCGATACCTGTATCTAGCCAGGGCATATCTGTGGGCGACTAATTCCAGATTCGATACTTGTATCTAGCCAGAGCATATCTGTAGACGACCAGTTCCAGATTCGATACCTGTATCTAGCCAGGGCATATCTGTGGACGACTAATTCAGATTCGATACCTGTATCTAGCCAGGGCATATCTGTGGACGACTAATTCAGATTCGATACCTGTATCTAGCCAGGGCATATCTGTAGATGACCAGTTCCAGATTCGATACTTGTATCTAGCCAGGGCATATCTGTAGACGACCAGTTCCAGATTCGATACCTGTATTTAGCCAGGGCATATATGTGGACGACTAATTCAGATTCGATACATGTATCTAGCCAGGGCATATCTGTAGACGACCAGTTCCAGATTTGATACCTGTATCTAGCCAGGGCATATCTGTAGACGACTAATTCCAGATTCGACACTTGTATTTAGCCAGGGCATATCTGTGAGCGATTGATTGTAGGTTCGATACCTGTATCTAGCCAGGGCATATCTGCATGAAGAGTTTGAAGTTCCAGATTCGATACCTGTATCTAGCCAGGGCATATCTGTGAGCGATTGATTGTAGATTCGATACCTGTATCTAGCCAGGGCATATCTGCATGAAGAGTTTGAAGTTCCAGATTCGATACCTGTATCTAGCCAGGGCATATCTGTGAGCGATTGATTGTAGATTCGATACCTGTATCTAGCCAGAGCATATCTGCATGAAGAGTTTGAAGTTCCAAATTCGATACCTGTATCTAGACAGGGCATATCTGTGAGCGATTGATTGAAGATTCGATACCTGTATCTAGCCAGGGCATATCTGCATGAAGAGTTTGAAGATCAACACATGTAATAGGCCAGGAAATTATCTTTCTTTCTCAGGTACGCAAGTTCTCACTAAGGAATCTCTTACGCGATCGACACCCCCGGATGGCATCTATAAGCCCATCCTCCTATCCATCATCTCTCCAAATGGCATCTGTAAGCCCATTCCCGACATCACATTGCTGATATTCTACTATGCGAGTGCAAATTTCTGGGCACTTTAGTGTTCAATCATCTTCCACCTTCGGATCAAGAAAGGCACGCAAGCCAATCTACATCCTCAGGTCTAAGAAGATTGAACAGGGGCAACTGTTGTACCCCAAAATTTTCCCTCCCATATTCTCCAAGATTTGTCAAAGATCATCTTCAAATGGTTCAAGACTACTCAAGAGATTGCATAGTCCAAATGCCTCCTAAGCCAGTCAAAATTAGGGTTTTGGTTCCTTCAAGGAATTGGAGGTTTTCAATGGTACAATCAAGTCCCATAGGCCTATGTACATTGTCAAGCATCTACATGTCAAGTTTCAAGACTCACAGGATCAGTTTGCACAGTCAAAAACCCTATTTGGTTCACAATCAACTACAGGGGCAAAATGGTCATTTGGCAGTCAAAAGTCAGAATTTTTGGTCAACATCTTATTTTGAGCTCACAATCATCATTTGATCAAGTCTTGATCACGATTCCACAAGAATGGCTCAAAAATCATCAAGGTGCAAAAAGTTACTATTTTTGGACAGTAGAAAAGTCAACTGTATCTTGACCAAGGCATAACCTTTTCATGGTTCATCAGAAAAATCCCATCCAATGCTCATTTTGAAGGGGATGAAATTTCCTACAACTCATCTTCACATTCCAAGTCCAATAAATGCTCTCACAAAAAGTTATCAATTTCTACATTATAGGTCAAATTCAAAAGTCAACAAAAATGCACTTTAAGTCAAAGACCATAACTTGAGATTGGTAAATCCAAATGACATGGGACCAAAGGCATTGGTTAGAGGACTTCAAGACCTTTCCAAAATGTCCAAGAACATGTTCATATGATCAAAATTGAGCAAGATATGCATTGGAGAAGTTGGGAAATTGTTGTGAATTTGCAAAAGTCAACTTTGCTCAAAACACTTTGTTTTTGCTAATGGGCCTCAAATTTCTTCTTGAAACATTGTCCAAGGCCTATGCACGACCCATTGAGATTAAATTGAATTATTTTCTTATTTTTTATTAATTAATTGAATTTTTAATCAATATTAATTCATTTAATTTATTTAATTGTAGGAAAATATCAAGATATGATTTTGCAATCTTTTCATGAAGCAAATATGACCTACAAGAGCTGGAAAATTCGTGTACACATCAAGGAGACAAGAATCTCCATGTTTGGCAAGTTTTCTCAATCAAAAGGATACAAAAAGATATGATTGAAAATCAAATATTGAAACATCAATGCAATGGATTTCTTGGCCAAGATTTAACCTAATTCCATTCTACTATATATGCACAAGCTAAACCTAATGCCTTACACGTGAGAATTGCTGCAGAAATCCATAACCATATTAAAAAAAAATCAAGAAAAAGCCAAAACTGTTTTCCAGGTTCCAGACCCTTTCAAAGCAATTTGTGGATTCCAATACATTGATAGAACTCCCAGAAACATTTTGGAATCAAAACCAAGCGCTAAGGCCTAAGAAATCGCTCCACACGAACTCACGGTTTGCTTATCTTTTCCATAATCGAAACTCACATTTTATGCATCATTAACATGTTCTAATCATTGTTTTGCATTGCTTGAACCTTTACAAAGCTAATGGTATTGGTTAATTGCATTATAGTGTACAGGATCGTGAATCACCATTGAAGAATTTTAGGGTTCTTGAGGTCTCAAATTGGGGCTTTACAGCCCAGGAAAAATTATGCTTCATGAAACCTATGGTTGAATACGTCAAGGCCAGACGAATCAAACACCATGCTCTCGAACAATTTATATTGCACACAGACCTATTCGCTATTATTCCTCATGTTAGATTGTGGGGGTTAAAAACCCCCGCTATCTGTTTGTTATTTTGCAGGTTCAATGAAAGAGATGAAGACGTGGAAGCATGGGGTTGGCTCATTCAAATATAACGTGCGCTTTTATTTGTTTCCAGCATAATTATTATTCTTGATATATTATATTCATTGCTTATCTTATTAACAAACACAGGCAAGTGGCTGAGTGGCTAGTGAGGTGGATGTTAACCATTGGGACCTGGGTTCGATTCCCAGGTCCACCCAAAACTCTATATTATTTTGTTTAACGTGATTGCATGCATGATTCTCAACGTGTTCTACCATGCGCCCCAAGCATCAGCCTGCCATGTGGCCACAATCCCCAATCCAATGGTCAAAAGATGAAGATCATGATGCTCATGAGTCAATGCACTCTGGACAATTCAAGAAAGTCAACAGGCTTGTGTGCTTCTTGGGCCTCAGATTGCTAATCCACCTCCATATTGGGCCATCAACCCCCCTGGTTTCTTTGTTCTTTCCCTTTTATTTCTTATTTTCTTTTATTAACTATTATTAATTATTATTATTAATTCATAAATTAATTATTTTTTATAATAAATTCAGACAATTTAAAAATGTAAATATTTATATTATTATTATTATTTATTAATTTCACTATTAATTATTATTTTGTAAATAAATGTAATTGATTAATTTAGTTGTTTTAAATTAGGTTAACTTTAATCTTTTTCATAATAAATAAAATTAGCATAGAATTAGGGTTTTGATAATTTTAATTTCTTTTATTTTTTTATTTTCATTAAAACATTAAAAAACATAAAAAAATACTTTTTCTTTTGATTATTTAATTAGAATTAGGTTTAATATTTAATTAATTGCAAAAAGGACCAAATTTCTTTCTTTTCTCAAAAAGGGTCAAAACCCTAAGGACGTCCCGATTCAATTCTTTCGCGCGCATATTTGTTTTTAATTCATTATTTTGATTATATTTATGTATCTGCTCCGAGAATGTAATAGATAATTAGGGCCTTTATCGCTTTCTTTATTTTCTCGCAATTTATTTTCAAGGGTTATGTTTTTGGCGATGTAAATACCCGACGCCTTGTAATAGCGTAGATTCACTTTCCGCAATTTATTTTCCGCACAATTATTAACTGTTAATATTGCATGACAAGACTTGTATGAAAAATAAAATCAATCATAGCTCACAATGATGCATGCAAAGACAATTTAACATGAAACCTGACACACGTGCACATGCCACTCCTAGGGTACGCCTCACTTGGTTGCCTCGACGTGGTCATTGAGTATAGGGTGTTTTAGAGGTCTCCCTCTTGTCTAAATATCCAGTTGCCTCGAAACGGTTGCCTCGGATAAAAAAGGATCTAGGGCATTAGGGTTACCGCTAAGGCGTCCTACCATTGCTTTGGTGACCACACATGTCCCTTAATTGAATTGACCCGAATAACTCCAACGACGGTGCTACCTACTTCTCAATAGTGGGATAGTACTGTCTAAAGGACTCTTACACAACTTAATTCCTTAGAGTAGGTAGATTTCTCTTGGGTACTTGCTCTTTCAAAAACAAAACAAACTTTTCGCACATACACTTTCAAAAAGTTTTCAAACAAACACTTCATACACTCTTGAGGACTGATACAAGAGTTACCTAGAAGTTTTTCAAACTAAACTTTTTCAAAACCCACAAACACAAGAAAAGCAAACAATTTTTGAAAACATAGTGAGCAAGTACCTAAGAGCCTGTGGATAACCACAGATAGAAAGGGTGCTAACACCTTCCCTTTCTATAATCTACCTCCCGAACCGAGAAACATCTCGAAAAGGAATTTTGCTGTGATTTTGTCCTTTCCTTGTTGGAGAACATAAAAGACGGTGGCGACTCTTGCTTACCGCGACATTTCGCGAACCAGCTTTAAAACAGTCAGTTTTATTTCCACCGATCACAGCCACAAATTGAATAAGACTGGTTTTAGTCTGATCTTTGGTTTTTAGGAAGATCACCCAAGTATATCTACTATAATCATCAACCAATGTGAGAAAATATTTGTGACCTAGCATAGAAATTATGGAATAGGGGCCCCATACATCAGCATGCAATATATCAAAAGGAGATAGAGAATGAGATTTACTATTTGGGAAAGGTAACTTCCTTTGTTTGCCAAAATGACATGAATCACATGGAACATTATTAGGTTTACATGGTATAAATGGAAACAAATGAGAAATAGATTTCATGCCTGTAGTAGAAAGGTAGCCTAATCTTAGATGCCACAAATTACATGAATCAGAAGTAGTAGAAGTAGAATTACAAACAGATGATTGGCTGGAAGAGTCCATGACATATATACCTCTTTGAAGCCTAGCTGTACCAATCATTGCCTATGAATGATTCTGCATTATGGTGCATACATCAGCCCTAAAATGTACAGAACAATCATTACTACTAGCTAGCTTGGCAATAGAGATAAGGTTAACATGAAAGTTTGGGATATAGAGAACATGGTGTAGTGTTAAGGATGGTGAAATGATAACACTACCAGACATACATGCAGTAAGAGATGAGCCATCAGGAAAATTGACATTGACAAGTACAATATTTTTGCAAGTAGTAAATGTATGAATGTCATATGAAATGTGATTTGTTGCTCCAGTATCTAAGATCCAGAGATGAGATGACTTACCATTAGTGATGGAAGAGTGAGATGTCATGGCCAAAGGAGAGGTTGAAACAGAGTTGGCTTGGGATGAAAGCTTTGATTGTTGGAGCAATGCAAGGAGATTAGTGTACTGTGTGACACCCCAAATAATCCGATTATTGAATAATTAGAATTTTTAATTATTAATTTAATTGGAAATTTAATTATTTGTATTTTTGGATTATTGGAATTAATTTAATTAATTAAAGGAAAGAAGTATTGGTGGTGTGAAGAGTGATTAGAGGGTGTGAGGGGTAAAATACTCTACTCCTTCTAATTACTAATTTAATTATTTTATTGGAATAATAAAAGGAGTATTAAAAGGAAAAAGAAGAGAAATAGAGTTATTTTGGAATATTCATCATACGTGCATTTGAGAAGAGGAAAAAGAAGGAGAAAACCGGAAGCGTCAGAATTCGAAGAACCCACAAGGTAAGGGGTGATTTCGATTAGTTAATTCATATTATAGGTTTAGATATTCAATAGTATGGATCATAGTATGTTAGGGAATCCCGGTTTGAAATTCTAGGGTTCCGTAGAATTGTCCCTATTGCGTCGAATTGTAGGTTGAAAACCATTAGGGTGTCAGATGATAAAAAGGAATGATGAAATAATGTTGTTTGATGTTATAATGGTGCAAAATGGATGTGTTTTGGTGTTTCTCATGTTGCAATTCGTATGGGTATGTTTGGAATTGGTTTAGAATGAATAAATGCTGTCAAAAGTGCAGAATTTGACTCTGCAGGTCGTGGGAACCGGTTCCCAGTGGGGAGGAACCGGGTTCCACTGTGTGAATTTATAAAAACTGGCAAAAATGCACGTAGGAACTGGTTCCTGTATAGGTAGGAACCGAGTTCCCATACATTTTTCCAGAAGCGTGATTTTTGAACTTCGCAGGAACCGGTTCCTGCATATGTAGGAACCGGGTTCTGCTGTAACTTTTGAAAAATATTAAACTTTGAAAATTCATAACTTTCAAACCGTAAGTCCGTTTTGAGTGCCGTTTTGGACGTTATTTCTTAAATTTAATGCTCTATTTTATAAAATGAAAAGATTTCCTAAAATATGAAATTATTTTGAAAATGAGTCAAATCCCGGAATAAGTGATTATTGGCTAACGCACATGGGTGTGTATGTAGCAGTGAACCTGTGATGGATGGATGTATTAGTATTGTGTGAATGAAAGGCATGTTTATGTTGCTAATGATGGTGTGCATGATCGTTGAGATATCATGTTTTTGGTTTTGGTTCAGTTATGATAAATTGATATATTTCATAGACTGATTTGATGTTGCATGCTAGTGATGTGCGTGCATATACATTGTTTTGGTGAAGTTAATTCCCATTGTGTGGAATTTGACTTGTATTGCCGTTAACCGATACTCGGATAGTGATGGGTGGTTAGGCTGGATTCGTGTCCGGGTGTTTATGGATGAATCGATGGTTGCTGTATCCGGTTGATGATGGATCAGTGTTGAGTGACTTGGTCACGTGTTGGTACCACATGCATTGTGTCTGCATTTGTGTTTGCATGGAATTGTAACATGTTAGGATGTCTTCCAGTGTTACAATTCTTTGGTTGATTATTGATTTGTGCATAATGACTTGTATGATTGGAACTGCGTGTTGAATCTGAATTTATGCTAAAATGGGTGAAATAATATGCTTGTGATATAATGTTGATTGAGAAGCTTATAATGCATGTTAATTATGAGAAATCTCACTCTTACTTTAACAATTTCAGATTAAAGTTAGCAGCTCAGGAGTTGGTGAGGATGGCTCTAGAGCTATGTTACTTTAAGTCCGCGTGTCAGTGTCGTGCTTTGATAGGTTGTAACACTAGGGAACGTTTAGTTGAGGAATTAGTTATTATTCAATTGTTTCTTTGAATTTCATTGGGAATAATTATGTTTTTGTTTATTCCGTTTTGGTTATGGTATTTTTCTGCTGTGTAAGACATGGTCTTAATTTGATTGAATTATTTGAATAATGACCCTCAGTGTAGCATGACTACTGTTTTATTGGAAGTTTTATTTATTTCATAATTGTGACATCCCTTGTTCCGTGTTAACTCTGATGGAATATGTCTTTAATCATTGATATAATTAATATTATTCGGGGTATTTTAGAAGGGGTGTTACAATAGTGGTATCAGAGCATAGTCGGTATTGTCTTGTGTCGTTATCCCTTTTGTATGCGACTAGTGTAAGATGACACTGTCGATACTTGTGTGCTAATGAGGTTGTTTTGTAATGTTACAGAACAATGGTCGGAAGAGGTAACAGAAGAAACGACGATGCTATTGCTGAAGCATTGGGAATGTTGGCTGGAGTACTCGGAGGGGACCAGCAAGGAGCTGTGATTGGTGCTGACCGATAATTGGGGAATTTTCAGAGGAATAATCCTCCATTGGTCAAGGGTGCACATGATCCCGAAGGTGCTCAGAAGTGGTTGAAGGAGATCGAGAGGATCTTTAGAGTAATTGACTGTGCTGAAGGGCTGAAGGTGAGATACGGAACTCACATGTTAGCAGAGGAAGCTGATGACTGGTGGGTTGCTACCAGAACTGAAATGGAAGAAGATGGTATTGCATTGACTTGGGCTGTGTTCAGGAGGGCTTTTCTGAGGAGGTACTTGTAAGTCTCAGAGTGCCTAAGAGGGGGGGGGGGTGAATTAGGACTTATACAATTTATTCGGTTTTATGAGAATGCTTGGTAGTAATTTTTGGTTAAGTGTTTGAAGGTTTAGTTTATATCTTTATCTTTTCCTGATTATGGTGATGAAAGCGATAAATGCGGAAAAGTAAAGAACACGGTGATATATCCTGGTTCCCCTCACAATCCGAGAGAACTCCAGTCCCCTTTCCAACACGAAAGAGATTTCACTATAGTTAGAATGATTGTACAACCTATGCTTACTATCTAACCTATAGGGTGATCAAAGGTTCTTAACACCTTTAAAACCAAACAAACACTAATGTGAATGAAGAACAATCCTCTTCAAATCACAACACTTACTTCCAACAATCCTGGATAGTAAGGGAAAATCTTTAAGTAATACAATGATTTAATTTGAAGTATATGGAGAGTTTTATCAATCTTCAATTGATCTTCTTCTTCAAGATAAAACAATTCTCAACAATGTATATAAATGTTCACAATGTATGAATGAAATTTGTAATGATAATGAAAGTGTATATGGCAAGTTTCACAAAATTATGAACACATGAAAGTTTATGTGCAAATTTGAATGAATGAGAAAATTGTTAATATGAAGAAGGTTTTTGTTGTTTGAAAATGTTATGTGTTCTTTTTCAAAAACTGAAAAAATCTGCATTTTATAATGTCATAAGAACCTCTTCATTCATGCCAATTCATATGAAAAGTTATGCATTCATGAAAAGATACCACTTGAAAAATGTTCAAAAAACAAAGTAAAAGCTGCACTGGTTCGCTAGGAACCGGTTCCGACACTGACAGAACCCGGTTCTTAGTGAACGTTATAAGTTGGAATTCAAAAATTATCACGCAGGAACCGGTTCCCCTATTCGTACAACCCGGTTCATGGTACAAAAACCAGGGACATGTTTTTTGAGAAAAGCTGGAACCCGGTTCCCTGTTAGGGAGGAACCGGTTCCTAAAGGGTTATTTTCAAAAATACTTTTTGAAAGATATTTCAAACAAAGTTTTCTTGATGTTAAAATTATGGAATATGTATATGTTGATGAATGCATATTGTGAACATCTATATTCAAGATTTTAAGAATTATTTATACCATTTGACATTTGATGATTCTTCAATAATTCTTCAATAATCTTCAATAATCTTCAATACTTTTATTTGATGTTGATAAGCTTTTTGCACATCCTTTGAATGTTGATGTCCATGTTGTCTTCATCAAAACACATGCTTTAAATATGACTTGGGAAGCTTGCAATTACATTCTCCCCCTTTTTGATGATGACAACCAAGTATTGAAAATGATTTCTTGAAATGTTTATGTTGTTTTGTATAGCAAACATGTTGAGCAAATGCAAGGCTCCCCCTAAATTGTATGCTCCCCCTAAGTCCATGATTCTTTGAATTTTGGAGTGAGTTTGATATTTTATGTGGGCCTGCAATTTCTTTGAAACAAAACAACACACATGCATATTCTTCTCCCCCTTTGTTAACATAAAAAAGGATGGGGAAAAAGAGTGAAATAAATACATATAAAAATTTAAGACGTGCATCTTAAGAGAAACATTAGATATCACCTTCATCCAAAATACCAAGTTCTTCACAAAATTCTTCAAATTGTGCATTTTGGAATTCTCCACCATGATCACTTCTTATGGATACAATCTTTAGTGATTTTTCATTTTGGATTTGCTTAGCATACTTCTTAAAAGCTTTAAAGGCATCACTTTTCTGCACAAGAAACAAAGTCCAAGAAAATCTAGAAAAATCATCAATAATGACTAAAGCGTATACATTACCTCCGAAGCTTTTTGTTCTTGATGGACCAAAGAGATCCATGTGTAACAATTGAAGTGGTCTTGCTGTAGACACCACATTCTTAGATTTGAAAGTTGATTTGGTCTGTTTGCCCTTTTGGCATGCATTACATAATTTGTCTTTGATTAACTTCATCTTTGGTAGACCAATAACTAAGTCATGCTTAACCAATTTGTTCAAGTGCTCCATGTGAATGTGAGCGATCCTCTTGTGCCATAACCAAGCGTCATTGTTGTTTACCATAAGACATTGTACCTTCAGAGACAAATCATCTAAAGAAATCATAAAAATATTGTTAGTTCTTATACCTTTGAGTTTTACCTCATTGGTTGCCTCATCCATAATGAGACATTCATCTTTGTTGAATTTGATCTTGAATCCTCTATCGCAAAGTTGACTTATGCTAAGAAGATTGTGCTTTAATCCTTCAACATAGAGAACATCCTCAATTTGAATGGATGGAGGTGTGCCAACTATTCCAACGCCAAGAATATTTCCTTTGGTGTTGTCTCCATAGGTGACATACCCTTTGGCTTTATGTACTAGATATGAAAATTGGTGTACATCTCCTGTCATATGCTTTGAACATCCACTATCAAGATACCAAACATTTGATGTGGATTTCAAGCATACCTACACAAACAAATTATTCTTTGTTAGGTACCCAAGTTGTCTTGGGTCCTTCATAGTTAGTTCCCTTTTTCACCCACACATAATGCCCACTTGCTATACTAAAGTTTCTAACATAGCAAGCATTAGGTGTATGGCCTTTAATACCACAATAAAAATAAGTAGGTTTAAAGTTACTTCTATATCTAGAAGGATAAGATTTCTTCTTAAGAAATGTTTTCTTTTTCGATACATTAGCCTTTTTCTTTTGATGATTATGAACAACTTGCTTCTTTTCTACTTTCTTGGGTTTGGAACTATTACTAGCCTTTACAAAAATAGTGGGATTGTTACTTGGTTTCTTAGAATTCACATAACCAAGACCCCTTTTATCATTAGGATAACGTTGTTGGCTTAGTAATCCTTCCAATCCTATTTATCCTTTTTCATATCGTTCAATGACTCTTTTCAATTGAACAATTTGAAAGACATTTGATTCACACTTGGAGCATGCAAAGTTTTCTTTTTCTTTAATAAAATTCTGTTTTTGAAGTTCAAAATCTTTAGTCATGGTGTCAATTTTTTCTAAACAACTTAAAAGTTATTTTTCTTGATTTGACACCTTTTTGCATAAACTTTTGCATTCTTTCAAGAGTTCATCAATAGCATCTTGAACATCATCATCAAAAAGATTAAATTCATTACTAACCTCTTCTTCATCGTCGGAGTGATGTGAAGCCATCAATGCTAGATTTGCACATTCGTCGCTTTCCGAATCGGATGAAGAACTTATCTCATTATCTTCCCATGCAACATAAGCCTTTTTGTTCTTGAACTCCTTTTTGCCTTTGAATCCATTTTTCTTGGAGAGTTTTGGACAATCCGGCTTTATGTGACCCTGCTTTCCACATTCATAACATGTGACATCTTGTGTTGATGTTGAGGCTTCTTTATCTTTATGATTATAAAATTTCTTCCTCTTGACAAAGTTAGCATTATGAAGATTATTTTTATGACCAAAATATTTTCCTAACCTTTTTACAAGAAGCAAGAATTTTTCATCTTCCTCCGATGCATCTTTATCTTGACTTTCTTTTGAATCAACTTTCAAAGCAATGCCTTTGGATTTCTTCTCTAAATTTTCATGTTTTTCAAGTCTACCGAGTTCCATTTCGTATTCTTGAAGTTTGCCAAATAATGTAGCGGAAGTCATTGCAGAGAGACTCTTCTTTTCCGAGATTGCCGTTGCCTTTGGTTGCCATTCCCTAGTCAATGATCTAAGGATTTTCAAGTTGAGTTCATCATTTGTCAAGGTTTTACCAAGAGCATTTAAGTGATTTGTCAAATGCACAAATCTCTTTTGTAAGTCAAGAATGGATTCTCCGGGCTGCATTCGAAATAGTTCATATTCTTGACTCAAGGTATTTAGCCTTGATCTTTTTACTTCAGCCGTTCCTTCATGAGTTTGAACCAGGGTATCCCATATTTATTTTGCTGTCTTGCAGTTCGAGACACGGAAAAATTCGTCCATGCTGAGTGCACCTTGAAGAAGGTTTATTGCCTTTTTGTCATAGAGAACTTTCTTTTTATCATCGTCGTCCCATGCAGTTTTGGGCTTTGCAGAACCAATGCCATTGATTACTGATATTGGGATAAATGAACCATTTTCAACAGCATCCCATACTTCCTCTCCTTGTGCTTCTAAACGCGCCTTTATGCGTATTTTCCAGAAGTCAAAATATTCACCACAAAATTGAGGAGGCTTGTTGTTACTACCACCATCTCTGAAAACTGGTTGATGATTTGCGGAAGCCATTCTGGATCTTTAGGAACAAGTTACCTATAACTTGCTCTGATGCCAATTGTAAGTCTCAGAGTGCCTAAGAGGGGGGGGGGGGTGAATTAGGTCTTATACAATTTATTCGGTTTTATGAGAATGCTTGGTAGTAATTTTTGGTTAAGTGTTTGAAGGTTTTGTTTATATCTTTATCTTTTCCTGATTATGGTGATGAAAGCGATAAATGCGGAAAAATAAAGAACACGGTGATATATCCTGGTTCCCCTCACAATCCGAGAGAACTCCAGTCCCCTTTCCAACACGAAAGAGATTTCACTATAGTTAGAATGATTGTACAGCCTATGCTTACTATCTAACCTATAGGGTGATCAAAGGTTCTTAACACCTTTAAAACCAAACAAACACTAATGTGAATGAAGAACAATCCTCTTCAAATCACAACACTTACTTCCAACAATCCTGGATAGTAAAGGAAAATATTTAAGTAATACAATGATTTAATTTGAAGTATATGGAGAGCTTTATCAATCTTCAATTGATCTTCTTCTTCAAGATAAAACAATTCTCAACAATGTATATAAATGTTCACAATGTATGAATGAAACTTGTAATGATAATGAAAGTGTATATGGCAAGTTTCACAAAATTATGAACACATGAAAGTTTATGTGAAAATTTGAATGAATGAGAAAATTGTTAATATGAAGAAGGTTTTTGTTGTTTGAAAATGTTATGTGTGCTTTTTCAAAAACTGAAAAAATCTGAATTTTATAATGTCATAAGAACCTCTTCATTCATGCCAATTCATATGAAAAGTTGCAATGCATTCATGAAAAGATACCACTTGAAAAATGTTCAAAAAACAAAGTAAAAGCTGCACTGGTTCGCTAGGAACCGGTTCCGACACTGACAGAACCCGGTTCTTAGTGAACGTTATAAGTTGGAATTCAAAAATTATCACGCAGGAACCGGTTCCCCTATTGGTACAACCCGATTCCTGGTACAAAAACCAGGGACATGTTTTTTGAGAAAAGCTAGAACCCGGTTCCCTGTTAGGGAGGAACCGGTTCCTAAAGGGTTATTTTCAAAAATACTTTTTGAAAGATATTTCAAACAAAGTTTTCTTGATGTTAAAATTATGGAATATGTATATGTTGATGAATGCATATTGTGAACATCTATATTCAAGATTTTAAGAATTATTTATACCATTTGACATTTGATGATTCTTCAATAATTCTTCAATAATCTTTAATAATCTTCAATACTTTTATTTGATGTTGATAAGCTTTTTGCACATCCTTTGAATGTTGATGTCCATGTTGTCTTCATCAAAACACATGCTTTAAATATGACTTGGGAAGCTTGCAATTACAGTACTTTCCTGAGGACATCAGAGGCAAGAAGGAGATTGAGTTTCTGGAACTCAAGCAGGGTAACAAGACTGTCAGTGAGTATGCTTCGAAGTTTACTGAGTTAGCGAAGTATTATGCTCATTATACTAACGATGCAGATGGAGAATTTTCCAAATGTATCAAGTTTGAGAATGGTCTTCGTGATGAGATTAAGCAGGGTATTATGTATCAGCGTATCCGAAGATTTCCTGATCTGGTTGACTGTAGTAGGATTTTAGATGAGGATCTTGCTAGCACTAAGTCGAATGCTCGAGGGTATGTTGATAGGAAGGGTAAGCAACAGATGGATCGTGGTAAGCCTTATGATAGAAGTAATCAGAGACCCGGTGGTTGGAAGAAGTTTGGTGGAGGAGATTCTAGTTCTTCTATTAAGTGCTACAAGTGTGGTGAGACAGGACATCGTATGGTGGATTGAAAAAGTAATGATAAGAAGTGTTTCAAGTGTGGGAAACTCAGCCATGTGGCCAATGATTGTAGAGTAAGAGTGGTGACTTGTTACAACTGTGGTGAAGAAGGTCATACTCGTCCTCAGTGTACAAAACCCAAGAAGGAGCAAGCTGGTGGTAAAGTGTTTGCATTGTCTGGGTCAGAGACTAAGACAGATGATCGGCTGATTAAAGGTACATGTTTTATTAATGACATACCTTTGATTGCGATTATTGATACTGGAGCTACGCATTCTTTTATTGCTTTGGATTATGCTAATAGATTGAATTTGGAAATTTCTAATATGGATGGAAGTATGGTTATTGATACTCCTGCGTCGGGTTCAGTGACTACTTCGTATGTTTGTAGGAATTGTCCTATTGTGATTTTTGGTAGGGGTTTCGGTATGGATTTAGTGTGCCTACCGTTAGAAAAACTTGATATCATCCTTGGAATGAACTGGTTGGAATTCAACCAAGTTCATATCAACTGTTTTGCAAAGACGGTTATTTTTCCTGAAGAGGTTGGTGTCGAAGATGTGACTATGTCGGTTAAACAGATGAACCTAGCTGTGAAAGATGGTGCTGTGGTATTTATGTTGTATTATGCAATAGAAGTGGAGGGAAAAGCAAAGAGTGATGGATTGCCAGTGGTGAATGAATTTCCAGAGGTGTTTCCGGAAGACGTTAGTGAATTGCCACCTGAGAGGGAGGTAGAATTTACTATAGATTTGATTCCTGGAACTAGTCCGGTGTCGATGGCGCCTTACCGTATGTCGGCATCTGAATTAGCGGAGTTAAAGAAACAGTTGGAGGAGTTACTTGAGAAGAAGTTTATTCGTCCGAGTGTTTCGCCGTGGGGTGCTCCGGTGTTGTTGGTTAAGAAGAAAGAAGGTTCAATGAGATTATGTGTTGATTACAAACAGCTGAATAAAGTTACAATCAAGAATCGGTATCCTTTGCCGAGGATCGATGATTTGATGGATCAACTAGTTGGAGCTTGTGTATTTAGTAAGATTGATATGAGATCTGGATATCATCAGATTAGTGTGAAGTCGGAAGATATTCAGAAAACTGCATTTAGAACGAGGTATGGACATTACGAGTATTCTGTTATGCTGTTTGGAGTTACTAATGCACCTGGTGTTTTCATGGAGTATATGAACAGGATATTTCATCCGTATCTTGATAAGTTTGTGGTGGTGTTCATTGATGATATTCTAATTTATTCGAAGAGCGATGAAGAGCATGCAGAACATCTCAGAGTTGTGTTGGAATTGTTGAAAGAGAAGAAGCTTTATGCGAAGTTGTCCAAGTGTGAATTCTGGTTAAGTGAAGTAAGTTTTCTTGGCCATGTAATTTCCAAGAATGGAATTGTTGTGGATCCTACGAAGGTAGAAGCAGTATCTCAGTGGGAAGCGCCGAAGAATGCTTCTGAGATCCGTAGTTTTCTGGGTCTTGCAAGTTATTACAGGAAGTTTATAGAAGGATTTTCCAAATTAGCGTTACCGTTGACTAAGTTGACCAGGAAGGGTCAGATGTTTGTTTGGGATGTTGAATGTGAGAAAGGATTTCAAGAGCTGAAGAGGACGTTGACAAGTGCTCCGATCTTGATTTTGCCAAATCCGACTAAGTCTTTTGTTGTGTATTGTGACACATCATTAATGGGATTAGGTGGTGTGTTGATGCAAGATAAGCAGGTGGTGGCTTATGCTTCTAGACAATTGAAAGTACATGAAAGGAATTATCCGACTCATGATTTGGAGTTGGCAGCTGTTGTGTTTGTTTTGAAGTTGTGGAGGCATTATTTATATGGTTTTCGGTTTGAGGTGTTCAGTGATCACAAAAGTCTGAGGTATCTCTTTGATCAGAAAGAGTTGAATATGAGGCAGAGGAGATGGTTAGAATTTCTAAAGGATTATGATTTCGGTTTGAATTACCATCCTGGTAAGGCAAACGTTGTTGCGGATGCCTTGAGTAGGAAGTCCTTGCATATGTCGATGTTAATGGTCCGTGAGTTAGATTTGGTTGAGCAGTTCAGAGATTTAAATTTGGTATGTGAAACTACTCTGAATAGTGTGAAATTGGGTATGTTGAAACTGACTAGTGGTATTCTGGAAGAAATTCAGAATGGACATAAGTCCGATGTTGGGTTAGTTGATAAATTGACAATGATCAACCAAGGCCAAGGAGGCGAGTTCCGGATTGATGAGAATGGTGTTATGAGATTTGGTAATAGGGTGTGTGTTCCGGATGTTGCAGAGATTAGGAAGAGTATTTTGGAAGAAGGACATCGTAGTGGATTGAGTATTCATCCTGGTGCTACTAAAATGTACCATGATTTGAAGAAGTTGTTTTGGTGGACGGGAATGAAAAAGGAAATTGCTGAGTTTGTGTATGCTTGTTTGGTTTGTCAGAAGTCGAAGATTGAGCATCAGAAACCGTCAGGATTGATGGAACTGTTGTTTGTTCCGGAATGGAAATGGGATGGAATCTCTATGGATTTTGTGTCTGGTTTGCCAAGGACATCGAAGAATTGTGATTCTATCTGGGTTATTGTTGATCGGTTGACGAAATCTGCTCACTTTATTCCGATAAGAATGGATTATCCGATGGAAAGGTTGGCAGAATTGTATGTTGAGAAGATTGTGAGTTTGCACGGTATTCCTTCTAGTATTGTGTCGGATCGAGATCCGAGGTTTACATCTAAATTCTGGACGGGATTGCAAGGAGCTTTGGGTACTAAGTTGCGTTTGAGTTCCGCTTATCATCCACAGACAGATGGTCAGACGGAGAGAACGATTCAGTCGTTGGAAGATTTGTTAAGAGCTTGTGTGTTGGAGAAAGGTGGAGCTTGGGATAGTTATCTACCATTTATTGAGTTTACCTACAACAATAGTTTTCATTCGAGCATTGGTATGGCTCCGTTTGAGGCATTGTATGGTAGGAGGTGTCGGACACCGTTGTGTTGGTATGAATCTGGAGAGAGTGCTGTGATTGGACCAGAAATTGTCCAACAGACTTCAGAAAAGATTAAGATGATTCAGGAGAAGATGAGGACTTCTCAGAGTCGTCAGAAAAGTTATCACGATAAGAGGAGGAAAGATCTTGAGTTTAGCGAAGGAGAACATGTTTTTATGCGAGTTACTTTGATGACTGGTATTGGTCGAGCTTTGAAGTCAAAGAAGTTGACTCCACATTTTATTGGTCCGTTTCAGATTACCAAGAGAGTTGGGAAAGTTGCTTATCAGATTGCTTTGCCGCCGTCACTTGCAAATTTGCATGATGTTTTTCATGTATCTCAGCTAAGGAAGTACATTGCCGATCCGTTTCATGAGATTCAGGTAGACGATATACATGTACGAGAGAATTTGACTGTGGAAGCGGTACCTGCGAGAATTGAGGATCGGAAGTTGAAACAGTTGCGAGGCAAGGAGACCGCGTTGGTAAGAGTGGCTTGGGGAGGACCAGCAGATGGAAATGTCACTTGGGAGCTGGAGAGTCAGATGAAGGACTCGTATCCCGAACTGTTCGTCTAAGGTATGTTTTCGAGGACGAAAACTCTTTTAGTTGGGGAGAATTGTGACACCCCAAATAATCCGATTATTAAATAATTAGAATTTTTAATTATTAATTTAATTGGAAATTTAATTATTGGTATTTTTGGATTATTGGAATTAATTTAATTAATTAAAGGAAAGAAGTATTGGTGGTGTGAAGAGTGATTAGAGGGTGTGAGGGGTAAAATACTCTACTCTTACTAATTACTAATTTAATTATTTTATTGGAATAATAAAAGGAGTATTAAAAGGAAAAAGAAGAGAAAGAGAGTTATTTTGGAATATTCATCATACGTGCATTTGAGAAGAGGAAAAAGAAGGAGAAAACCGGAAGCGTCAGAATTCGAAGAACCCACAAGGTAAGGGGTGATTTCGATTAGTTAATTCGTATTATCGGTTTAGATATTCAATAGTATGGATCATAGTATGTTAGGGAATCCCGGTTTGGAATTCTAGGGTTCCGTAGAATTGTCCCTATTGCGTCGAATTGTAGGTTGAAAACCATTAGGGTGTCAGATGATAAAAAGGAATGATGAAATAATGTTGTTTGATGTTATAATGGTGCAAAATGGATGTGTTTTGGTGTTTCTCATGTTGCAATTCGTATGGGTATGTTTGGAATTGGTTTAGAATGAATAAATACTGTCAAAAGTGCAGAATTTGACTCTGCAGGTCGTGGGAACCGGTTCCCAGTGGGGAGGAACCGGGTTCCACTGTGTGAATTTATAAAAACTGGAAAAAATGCACGTAGGAACTGGTTCCTGTATAGGTAGGAACCGAGTTCCCATACATTTTTCCAGAAGCGTGATTTTTGAACTTCGCAGGAACCGGTTCCTGCATATGTAGGAACCGGGTTCTGCTGTAACTTTTGAAAAATATTAAACTTTGAAAATTCATAACTTTCAAACCGTAAGTCCGTTTTGAGTGCCGTTTTGGACGTTATTTCTTAAATTTAATGCTCTATTTTATAAAATGAAAATATTTCCTAAAACCTGAAATTATTTTGAAAATGAGTCAAATCCCGGAATAAGTGATTATTGGCTAACGCACATGGGTGTGTATGTAGCAGTGAACCTGTGATGGATGGATGTATTAGTATTGTGTGAATGAAGGCATGTTTATGTTGCTAATAATGGTGTGCATGATCATTGAGATATCATGTTTTTGGTTTTGGTTCAGTTATGATAAATTGATGTATTTCATAGACTGATTTGATGTTGCATGCTAGTGATGTGCGTGCATATGCATTGTTTTGGTGAAGTTAATTCCCATTGTGTGGAATTTGACTTGTATTGCCGTTAACCGATACCCGGGTGACGATGGGTGGTTAGGCTGGATTCGTGTCCGGGTGTTTATGGACGAATCGATGGTTGCTGTATCCGGTTGATGATGGATCAGTGTTGGGTGACTTGGTCACGTGTTGGTACCACATGCATTGTGTCTGCATTTGTGTTTGCATGGAATTGTAACATGTTAGGATGTCTTCCAGTGTTACAATTCTTTGGTTGATTATTGATTTGTGCATAATGACTTGTATGATTGGAACTGCGTGTTGAATATGAATTTATGCTAAAATGGATGAAATAATATGCTTGTGATATAATGTTGATTGAGAAGCTTATAATGCATGTTAATTATGAGAAATCTCACCCTTACTTTAACAATTTCAGATTAAAGTTAGCAGCTTAGGAGTTGGTGAGGATGGCTCTAGAGCTATGTTACTTTAAGTCCGCGTGTCAGTGTCGTGCTCTGATAGGTTGTAACACTGGGGAACGTTTAGTTGAGGAATTAGTTATTATTAAATTGTTTCTTTGAATTTCATTGGGAATAATTATGTTTTGGTTTATTCCGTTTTGGTTATGGTATTTTTCCACTGTGTAAGACATGGTCTTAATTTGATTGAATTATTTGAATAATGACCCTCAGTGTAGCATGACTACTGTTTTATTGGAAGTTTTATTTATTTCATAATTGTGACATCCCTTGTTCCGTGTTAACTCTGATGGAATATGTCTTTAATCATTGATATAATTAATATTATTCGGGGTATTTTAGAAGGGGTGTTACATACTGCTCTTGAGTGAACACACATGGAGAAGCCTTTAAATCCTCTGAAGATGAATCACATACAACATTAATGGTGGCAGCCTGCTGATTTTTATTGTGAGGAGTCTAAGTCTTGCTCTTGTTCTTGAAACCTGGGGGATAACCATGTTTGAGAAAACATATTTCCACTGTGTGATTGGTTCTACCCTAATGTGTGCAAACACGATTGTGGCCTCTAGGTGGTCCTAAAGGGTTGCCTTTGAGAGAACCATTTCCAGGTTTGAAGTTGGAATTGCCATAGTTAGCCTGAACTTGACAAGCAACATTCAATTCCTCAGGATTAGATGATGCCTGAGCTAATGCAGAAGCTGAGCTATTCAACTCACGTTCCTGTTGAATGATTAAAGAAAAAGCTTTGTCTAGGTCAGGCAAGGGACTCATCATCATAATCTGCGATTTAGAATGAGTAAATTTCTCATTCAATCCCTTTAAGAAACGAATCACTTGATCTTGGGCACGATACTGCTTGGCAGAAGCAACAGCTCCACAAGAACAAGGAATAGCACAAGAGCAAGCAAGAATCGGCCTATAATTCTCAAGTTCAT
This sequence comes from Vicia faba, assembly GCA_948472305.1. Taxonomy (NCBI): domain Eukaryota; kingdom Viridiplantae; phylum Streptophyta; class Magnoliopsida; order Fabales; family Fabaceae; genus Vicia; species Vicia faba. The sequence goes on along the minus strand of OX451736.1, from coordinate 1,644,454,783 downwards.
CCCATAAGACTTTCAACTGAGTAAAGTAATTAGTTACGTCATTGTTACCTTGACGAAGTTTGTAAATGTCCTCTTGTAGGTCATAGATGCGGAAGAGATCACTGTGTGAAAATCTGAGTTGGAGATTTTTCCAAACACCTGCAGCGCATTCAATCCATAGAACAGATTTCGCAATAGACTCAGAAATTGAACGATGAATCCAAGCAAGAACCATTGTTTTGCAGCGAACCCAAGGAGCATAGAGTGGATCGGAAACCGGTGGTTTGCTGAGGGATCCATCAATGAACTTATCTTTATTCTTGGAGATTAGTGCAATTTGCATAGAACGAGCCCAACTATGGTAGTTCTTGTCATCGAGGAGAGGCGAAACGAGCACCAATGCAGGATTTTCATTTGGATGAAGATAGAATGGATTGGTAGAATTTGTTGAGAAATCAAGAAATTGTTGGTACGCCATTGTTAATGGGGTTGCAGAAGAGATGAGAAATCGCAACAAGAAAAACAACGCGAAGAAGAGAAAGAAACAAATCGCAAAGAAAGCGATGCAGATGAAGAAACAAGAAAAGAACACCAATAACGATGGCTACCAGAGCTTTGTGAGCTCTGATACCATATTGAAGTTACAGTGAAACAAGCTTGCTTCCATTGAAGAAGCAAGAGGAAGAGGATGAAGATCTAACTGAAAACAGTTATGCATAACAAACTTGCAATGTAATTGTAAAGGCCAAGATTATTATTCACTGTGTTGATTACAAAAGAATGATACAAGAGTTTATATAATGTATCCTAACAACTAATCTAAGCTGTACAAGTGACAGTCATCTAAACTACTTAATATAACACATAGAAAGCAATAGTGTAGATAAATATAGTGAACTAATATATGGAAAATATAAATTGTATATTTGGTAGTTCATGTGAAAAGTTGAGAGAAATGGTTTTTGCGATTGTTGAATTGTAGTGGTAGGATTGTCAGAAAATCTAACATAAAATAAAGTGTGAATTAAAATTATTGATATTATTGAAATCATGGTGACCACCGACCATAATCATAAAGAAATAATGTAGTAATATCACTAGCTAAAAGTGTTTAGAAGATAATATATATATTTTTTATATATTAAATAAACAAATTGAATATGATATGATTATTTCATCATTATATTTTTAACCCATCTAAAAAAGAAAGATGTCAACAAAATAAATGTTGGCAACAAGATGGAGACAACTAATGTTACCCAATACTACGAGGCAATAATAATGAGATTGTGAAACAAGTTATTCAAAATCTGAGTTCCCTTCCTTTTCATTTGTTTGTGAATTGGTTAATCCAATTTAAGTTGTTTCTTTTGGTTCTACTACTACAATTATTTCAAATTCAAAATTTACTTTGCTAGACATATTCTGTTTAAACAGTTAAAAGCTGAGTTTGTCCAGAAAAAAAAAACATTCCAAGAACATGTTACACTAAAGCTGTAAAAAGCCACTTTTTTATAATGACAAAAGCTTTACTTTTTTTTATCAAAAAATAAAAAGCTTTACTATTTTTGTTAAAAATGAAAGAAAATAAAATATTAAGACCATGGTTCATAGATTTCAAAATTTGAACAAAAGCTATATTAATACTAATTATGTCAACAAAAAAAATAATAGGAGTCAACCAAAGAAATGGAGACAAAGGTAATTAATTACAATTCAAGAAGAAAAGGATTTAAATGCCTTGTCTCTTAAATACCTCATGAGTTCTCTCTTTAAATCATGAGATAGATCTTGATGAAGATAAATATTTGAGAAAGCAAAAATCTATTTCTTTAAAGTCTAAAAGCTATAAGATCAAGGATTTGTAATCGGAAGAATTTGAAGACTGTGAGAAACTAAATCATGTGTTCAAATTAACAAAATCACTTTATGGTGTTAAACAAACATCTAGAGTTTTGTGTGATTGGTAACTTTCTTCTAGAGAATGATTTAGAAATAGGTCATGTTGAGACAAGACTCTTCAGGAAAATGGCAACAAATTAAGTTTTAATTGTTTAAATGTTGGTGGGTGATATTATTTCCGGTTCTATTAATATTGTGCTTTCTAAATAATTTTCTAAGATAATAAAAAAAAGTTTGAAATGAACATGCATTATTATAAAAAAATATATTTAATCTTAGACATGAAAAGATTTTAACCTCGGTTACAGAGACGAGGTAACGAACGACGTCATGAAAACTTATCACTTTATTTTTTAATTATTTAGAAATCGATGTAATAGTTGAAAAGGTTATTGATTTGATTCCAACAATAACACTTTTATATTTTTAAAACAAGTGTCACTTACCTCTAAGTTTCTGTCCAAAAATCGAGAAGAAAAAGATATATTAAAAAAAATTACATTATTTACACAAAATATTAAATTATATTTTTTACACATAAATTAAAATACAATTTTTTGACAAATCTAATTCATCATTGTCACCATTATTCTTGGAGAAGAACAAATCCATATTTTATTGCATATCAACTGCTTTTCAAGTTCAACGGTTTTGCACGGATCCAATTTCTGAAATAACATAAGAAAGTTTATATACATAATATAAAATTTCATTCCAGTTAAAAGATAAGATAATACATAAGAACACCAACTTGAATCTAATTTTTTTCTATACTTGCAATTCATCCCATAGACAAAGATTGCACATTCATTGCTTCTTTAATGGCAAATTGTAGTGGTGTTCGCATTCTTATTAGATGTAGATGATTTCACAAGACAACATCCAATATATAGAGTGGTGGTGTTTGTGTTGTTATTAATGGAGAGGTTTTCTTGTGGATTGATATATTGACAATATCTTAAGCGTTGTTACTTTATGAATGTATGTCATAGATGAATTCTAGATAACTTTATGAATGTATAGCCCTCAGTTTAAGAAAAAATAAATAAATATATATTTCGATTTTACGATATATGAGGTGGAATAATATTCATAAAAAATAATTTTTCTAATAGTGATGATGGATAAATTGATATTTTACTTAGCTTTCAAATGAATCAATCATCTAATGAAACTTATATTCATTAAAATAAGTATATAAAGTAAATTCTAAAATTTTTTGATCTTGATGAATGTAAGTTAATGCTAACACCTATGGATCCTACATGAAATCTTGGAAAAGAGGAAACAAGGTCAAGGGTAGATCAAAATGTATATATAGGTATGATATGGTCTCTTATTTATGTTACATCCTCTAGGCGTGATATTCTATTCAATTTATGTTTGTGGTTGTGTCCTCATTTTTAATAAGATCCTAGAGAATCATACTAAATTGTTGTTAAAAGAATACTTAAATATCTAAAAGAAACAATTAACCTTGATTTGATTTATAATAAATTAATTTATTATAGGTTAGTAGAGTTTGTGATGTTGACTATACATGAAATGAAATTGACATAAAAAAAATACCACTAGAATTTGTTAATTTCTTAGAGAAAAATTAATTTTATGGTCAAATAAAAGGTAATTAATGATAAAATTTTCAACAACTAAAATAGATTACATATCAATAACAAAATTGTAACACTTAATTTCTCTAGAGTAAAAATCAACTAGAGAGTTATCAGATAAAATAAACTAACAATCATATCTTTTATGATAGTACTTATACAATTTTTTATTTATAAAAATGCAATTTTGCATTCAAGAACAAAACATAATAAAATTAAATATCCTATAAAACGAGACTATGTTCATAAAGTAATTTTGAATATTAAGTTTGTTGATAAAGATCATCAATGAGATGACATATTAACTAAGCCTCTAGTTGAAGTTAGATCATATTTTATAAAAGAATTGTTAATTATGGAAGCATTCGCATATATATATATATATATATATATATATATATATATATATATATATATATATATATATATATATATATATATATATATATATATATATATATATATATATAAGGCATGAATAATAGAGAATTGTTGGATCTAAGTCTAATACATCTTTTATATATATATATATATATATATATATATATATATATATATATATATATATATATATATATATATATATATATATATATATATATATATATATATATATATATATATATATATATATATATATATATATATATATATATATATATATATATATATATATATATATATATATATATATATATATATATATATAAGGCATGAATAATAGAGAATTGTTGGATCTAAGTCTAATACATCTAACCAACTATATTAGCTTAACTTTAATGAGAAAAGATTAAATAAGCTAATTGAACAAATGTATTAAGCTAATATCCTCTCTCAATTTGGACTATGAATACTACAAAGTCATAACTTGTCCAAAATTGAATTCAAAGCCGAAGAATGTAATGGCTTGGTAAATATGTCTGCAAGTTAGGTAGTGGTGGAGATAGGAAAAAGATGAATGAGCTTAGATTGAATATTTTCATGAATCACATGACAATATAACTCTATGTGTTTGTTGTTCATAAAAGGCAGGGTTGTTAGCCAAATAGATAGATGACTTGCTGTCACAATATACAGAGGTTGGCTGAGAGAAGGTTATTGCGACGTCTTTGAACAAATATTGCAACCATTAAAGTTCACATGTTAATGATGCCAAATCCCTGTATTCAGCTTCAGTGAAGGATCTTGAGACTATGTTTTGAATCTTGGGTTTCCAACAAGGAAGAGAGGCACTAAGGATAACACAAAAACCAATGATGAATTTTCTAGTATCAGGGCATCATGCCCAGTCAGAATCAGCAAAGCCATAGAGCTTTAGAGCACTATAAGTGGAAAACAAGATACCTTTAGTTGGGAAAGTTTGGGATACCTTAGGACCTTGGTGGCTTCCTGATAATATGGAAGTAAGGGATGAGAGACATATTAGCTCAAATGTTGTATAACATATGAAATGCCAGGTCTAGTGTTGGTCAAACAGATCAACGTTCCAATTAGCTTTCGATAGGAAGAGAGATCCTGTAATTCCTGCCCATATGTAGTGGACAACATTAATGTGGGTTCAAAAGGCACGGAAGAAGGCTTGCTAGCACTGAAAATTGTTTCTTCTAACAACTCAAGGTTGTGTTTCCTTTGGTTCAATAAAATTCCTTTGCTAGAGCTGGAAATTTCAAAGCCTAAGAAGAATTTAAGTTGACCAAGATCCTTAACTTTTAATTTTGGTCAAGAACACCTTTGACAAGCTGAATTTGCTGAATGCAGTTCCCAGCTAAAACTATGTCATCTATATAGACAAGCAATACAATAAAGTTGTCCTTATTTGCCTTGGTATATAGGGAATGATCTGCTTGTGATTGAGAGTATCTCAAAGAAATAAAAAGGAGGAGAGTTTGGAGTACCATTGTCTAATTTCCTGCTTTAAACTATAGAGAAACTTTTGAAGTCTGCACACCTGGGAAGAATTTGAAACAGAAAGACCAGGAGGAATGGACATGTATACTTATTCAGTCAAGTCACCATAGAGCACTACTATAAAACGCGCAAACAACAACACCATATTTATAACAGATTCATATACACCGTAGTAATAGGTTAAAATTTTCGCACTCAGTAAGTTCTTGGATTTATAAACAGTAATTTAATGACGGTTGTCTTTAAACACCATAGTAAAAAAAGCATGTAATAGGCTTCAATTCCCAGCAACTACATTTTTTTCCATTTTTAGAGTATACTAAGCGTGTGTCACTTAAGTCCATTATTTAAAAAATAAATTGTAATTGATTCAACAACGGTGAAGTACACCAACCATTGTTATAGGACTTAAGTTTCCATGAAGGTTGTTTTGTCCAACCGTGATTAAAGGGTTTACTGATAAACTAAAATAAAACTTATTTTTTATTTCTTTCATAAGACGTCATAGGCGAACAAGCAAGCCAAAGATGGCGTAATCTTTACCCTCTTTGTATCCATTTATTTGGAGCTTAAATCTTCAACGTCTATGTTCATTTGATTCTTCAGCTTCGAAGTATGGTACTCTTCAACATCTTCATTCCTTTTTTCTTGGTTTATGTTATATATGCTCAAATATTCAACATCTTCGCTCATTTGATTCTTCAATTTCTCAGTATGATACTCTTCAACATCTTTATTCCTTTTTTCTTGGTTTATGTTGTATATGCTCAAATATTCACCCTATTCATTCATTTGATTCTTCAGCTTTGAAGTATGATACTCTTCAACAACTTCATTCCTTACGTGCATAAGATTCTTCAGCTTCGAAGTACGGTACTCTTCAACATCTTCATTCATTTTTCTTTGTTTATGTTGTATATGTTCAAGTCAGTATGAGAGTACTTTTTATATGCTTTAGGTTTAGATTTGCATATGCATATGCTTTATTTTTTGGATTAGATTTCAGTGCGTCATTCACATTATTATACATGTATAAATTTCAAAAGTTGTTATGGATCGTAGTTGGATGAAAGTCGATAGATTAGGTCCGTTTATAAGAACTAAGTTCTTAAATTCCTTGAATATGTTGATAAACATCTTCCCAACAATAATGGTATCCTTTGTTATCCTTGTGTCATTTGCACGAATATCAATAAGGGTACAAATAAAGAAATATTCCAGCATCTTTGTTGTGATGATATATGTCAAAATTATATAATATGGACGTGTCATGGTGAGGTGGATAAAGAGGAAAGTTAGGTGTCACAAATTCAAAGAGTGAATGAAGATGAGTATATGGAAGATCAGCTAGAGTATATGTTCCATGATATTCGGGAATCTTCTTTTAAGAATTCTCATATTTATGATACTTTATGTAGTGATAAAGACACCCTTTTATATAAGGGATGCACACGTTTTACACGATTGTCAGTGGTGTTAAAGTTGTTTAATTTGAAGGCAAAAATGGATGGTCGGATAAAAGTTTCACAAAATTACTTGAATTTCTAAAGAAAATGTTACCAGATGATAACAAATTGTCGAATCGTTTCTATGAGGCAAAAAAGATAGTGTCCAATGGGTTTGGAGTATATAAAAATACATCCTTTCCCTAATGATTGCATATTATACAAGAAATAATATGAAGACTTGTATCAATGTCTGAAATATGATGTGTCGTATTACAAGCTGAAGGCCAACAATGGTGATGACAATGACTATGACAATGTTAGTAGGAAGCATCCTCCTACTAAAGTGTTATGGTACTTGCCACTAATTTCACGATTTAAGAGACTTTTTACTAATTAGAATAACGCAAAGAATCTTAGATGGCATGCAGATGAAAGGACTCATGATGGAAACATTCGCCATATACCTGATTCGTTGCAATGGAAGAAAATTGATTCGTTGTTTCTGAATTTTAGAGTTGAGCCAAGAAACATTAGGCTTGGGCTTGTCACCGATGGAATAAACCCCTTTGGTAATCTGAGCACTAATCATTCTCTGTGGCTTATTCTTCTCACTATTTATAACCTATCTCCTTGGTTGTTCATGAAGCTCAAGTATATACTATTAAGTATGATGATTTATGGACCACAACAACCTGGTAACAAAATAGATGTTTATCGAAGTCCTTAATTGATGATTTACGACTCTTGTGGGATGAAGGTGTTGAAGTTGATGGTGCATATTCTAGGGAAAAGTTTAATATGCGTGCAATGTTATTTTGCACAATCAATGACTTTCCTACTTATGGTAACTTGGCTAGATATAGTGTCAAAGGACATAAAGTGTGTCCCATATGTGAAGATGATACTTGTTATCACCAACTTGAGTTTTGAAAAAAGACTGTTTACCTTGGGCATCAAAAACTTCTAAAACCTGGTCATCCTTATCGTAGATTACAAAAGGCTTTTAATGGAGAGAAAGAGTTTGATGAGGCTCCTGAACCTTTAACTGAGGATGGAATTTATCAACGACAGGAACACATTAATGTTGTCTTCGAGAAGAGAGAAAAATAAAAAAGGGGCAGTTGCAAAAAATATATGGAAAAAGAGGTCCATCTTCTTTGATCTTCCATATTGGTTAAGTCTTGATGTTATACATTGTCTGATGTGATACACATGGAGAAAAATGTGTGTGATAGTTTGATTGGCACACTTATAAATATTCTAGGCAAGACTAGAGATAGTAAGACTTCCTGTCTTGATATGTAGGAGATGGGTATACGAAAATAGTTGGTTCCAATAGAGAAAGGAAAAAGAACTTATCTGCCTCTAGCATGTCACACTCTATCTAAAAAGGAAAAGAAAATTTCCTGCGAGTGTTTGCAAGGTATTAAAGTTCCACAAGGTTACTCATCAAACATCAAGAAACTTATATCAATGAAAGATCTTAAGTTAATTGGTTTAAAATATCATGATTGTCATGTATTGATGAAAAAACTTCTACCAGTGGCTATCTGTGGGATCCTACCAAAGAATGTGAGAGTAACTATAACAAGATTGTGCTTATTCTTCAATGTCATATGTAATAAAGTTCTTGATTTCAAAAAATTATATGAATTAGAAGACGAGGCTTCCATAATTTTGTGTCAATTGGAGATGCATTTTTCTCCATCATTTTTTGACATTATGGTTCACTTACTTGTTTACCTAGTTAGAGAAATCAGAATTTATGGTCCAATTTATTTAAGGAGGATGTATCCAATAGAGAGATATATGAAGAATTATCACCGACCGGAAACTTCAATTTTTGAAAGGTACATTACAGAAGAATCTATTGAGTTTTGTACAAACTATTTTTCGGACACAGATTCTATAGGAATTCCAAAGTCTCGTCATGCTGACACGGATGAAAGAGGTATTCAAGGTCTAAATGTTAAGTCAATGACTCGGGATGTAGTTACTCAAGCATATTTCTATATATTGAATAATATAAATTAAGTTCAACCTTTCTTAGATACTCACAAAATACTTTTGAGGAAAAAATATCCCCGAATGAGTGACAAGTTGTTGTTGATAGAGTATAACCAGAGATTCATAGATTGGTTTAATGAAAGTGTATGTAATGATTGTAATGAATCTCAGATACTTAAATGGTTGCCGTACGAGCCAAAATTTTGTGTCGTTACTTGGATTGCATACGACATTGATCATTATACCTTTTATACAAAATCAAAAAATTATCATTGTACAATGAAAAATAGTAGGGTGATGGTTGAAGTCGAATCAATGTATTTATCTAGTTCTAAAGATAAGAATCATGTATTGGCAACTACCGCATTTTATGGTGTCATTGATGAGATTTGGGAGATTGATTATGTTATTTTAAAATTGGATTTATTTAAATGCAAGTGGGTTTCTAATAATAGTAATGGTGTACACATTGATAAATTAGGATTCACCCGGGTCGACCTTGGCAAGGTATCTTTTATGATCGAACCATTCATCATGGATTCTCAAGCAAAACAAGTTTTCTATGTTACCAACCCATCAAACATATCGGGAAAATGGTCAATCGTTCTCCAAGGAAAACACATTCCTCTTAGTGATGAAATTCTTGATATTCTGTCCACGCCTTCTTACACAACACAAGTTCCTACCTCATATGATGAAGTTGATGGAGATGTTTTCCATGCTATTCGAATCGATCATGAAGAATGCATTTGGTAAAATTAACAAGTACATAATTTATTCTTTATTCATAATATATTCAATAGTATGTTATAGTTTCTAAGTATTTTTATTAACAAGTATAATTATTTGAAATAATAGGTCTTTAGAGTCAAGACACCAGGAGACAAGAAACCAAAACACCAAGTTACAATTATGTGATGTTATATAATGTGTAAACTTTAGGTTGTTTGTTCTGATAAATTGTAGGATGTTTGTTATGGTACAATTGAATATGATACAATTATGTGATATTATGAATATGATACAATTAATCTTATTATGATAACTTTATCACAAATGTGAGTTGTATGTTCTATTGAGATATGGTGAACAATAATACAAGTTAAAAAATGGGATTAATTATAAAAGCAGGATAATATTTGTTAATTATACAGAAAATGTAACAACGAATATAATCATAACCGTTATAATATCTCACGCGCTGTCCAGAAAAAAATAAATATCAAAATGGCGCAGTTGGGAATCGAACATAGGACCATTAATTTGACCACAACGGTCTTTTAGAAAACTTGTTGTTATAGGGAGCACACTTTCTATTTTATTACAATGGTTACTGGGTTGTGATTGTAAGTATTATATATTCAACGACATTCTACATAACAACGTCTAGGCCCGCATTGTTATATATCTTTCTCAACCGCTGTTAAATAGGTTTTCCGTAGTAATAGAGGAAGGTATTATTCACATCTAATTGTTTCAAATGCCAACCCTTAATGTTTGTAACGGATAATAATACTCTAGTTGTAGTAATCTTGGCAACAGGGGAAAATGTGTCAAATTAATCAACTTCTTCCATTTAAGTATACCCTTTGGCAACAAGCCTACCCTTATACCTTTAAATAGAACCATGAACCCTATACTTGATCTTGTATATCCACCTGCAACCAATAGGAACCTTCCTAGGTGGAAACTCAACTATAGTCCAAGTTTGATTTTATGCAAGAGCTTGTAACTCAACATCCATGGCATGTTTCCAACAATCAAACTTAATGGGGTGTAGGTTTTTGGTTCAATATTAGTGGTAATGGAATAGAAAAAATGTTTATATGAAGGAGAACATTGGCTATATGACAAGACTAAGGATAATGGATAGGCCATAATAGGATTACTCTTGGAAGAGTAGAGTATCAATGATAGTCTGCTAGATAACTAGAAGGATGTAATGATCTAGTGCAGTGTCTCAAGGGTAAAGAAGAGGTATCTTCATATTGGGAAGAAGGTACAACAATATTAGTGGGAACATGGCCATGACTGTGTGATAGAGGGGCATAACTATTACATGGAGGACTGTTGGGTAAAGTTTGAATATTATAGGTAAATATAGCTCATAGCAAGAAGGTACGTTATATGTACTAGATGAACTAAAACTATGTGTAGGGCTGGTATTATGTGCAAGGTTTAAGATAGTTGGAGAAGTATATGGAGTAGGGCCATTAGATGCATTATTAAAAGTTAAAAGATAAGGATAACTAGTAGGCATGCTAAGAGATAGGGAGAGAGGACAATGCTACTATTATCAGTTGATGAAATCATATTAGATGAGAAAGACATATCAGTAGTACTAGTGTGCTCAGTGGTAATAGATAATTAAGGCATACTGATTGTCGGGTGAAGGTACGCTAGAGGAAGAAAAGTTGAGCTTGAAAGGAAAAATATGTTCATAGGAAATGGAATTTCTTGACACTAAAATGTCATGACTATGAATGTCATAAACAATGTATCCCTTGGTGCCTTCCCTAAAACCAAGAAATATGATTTTCCTAGCTCTAAGATCAAATTTTGTCCTATGTGCCTGCAAAGTGGAGGCATAACATAAATAGACAACAATTTTCAGATGAACAAGTGAATGTGGTTTATGAAATAGAGCTTCATAGGGAGAGTTGGATTTTAACAAGGGATTGGGAAATCTATTTATAATATGTAAGGTATGCTGCATACAAAAATTCCATAAAGCAACAAGACATTGGAATGAATATATAGGGACCTAACAACATTAAAAATATGTTGATGTTTCCTTTCCACCACCCCAATACTTTTGATGAACAATCCCTTTAGAAAAAATAAAATCAATTAGGGAAATGAACTTTGTGCCATTATCAAATATGAGGCACTTAAGTGAGGCATGGAACTGGTTTTCTATGTAGGCTACAAACTGAATAAGGCTAGGTTTTGTTTGATCTTTGGTTGTGATAAATGAAGGTTGAGAAAAACACAAGAAAGGGGGGTTTGAATTGGGTTTTCAAAAACTTTTTTTGCTTAAAAGTGCTTTACACAAAAAATCAAAATAAAATGAATGTTGTAGAGAGAAATAATGACACGTTTGATTTATACAAGTTCAACTTAGAAAAAACTACTCTTGTCCACCCGCCGATGTGATTTCTCCTTAGAAAAGGACTTAATCCACTAATCTTGAAATATTAGAAATGCACGGGCTACTCGCCAGTGACTAATAAGAAAGCAATGATAACCTGTTAGTGATCCCTTAAGAATTTTGACCTACCCAGTCCCCTAAGAGATATAATGATCACTGACTCTTTAAGGATTCTAACCAACCCGGTCCCTTGAAGGAGATTTCTCTAAATATTCTTGAGTATTCTAACTAACACCTTTTTCATTCAAGGAACAATCAACTTAGAGTTGAATAATGTGTTTACTAGATTTCTTCTTATAAGCGGATTACACAAATGTTTAAGTACAAATTGTTTAACACAAATATGAGCAACAACTCTTGTGTTCAAACAAATTATAATAAAAAATAATAATGAACAATAATTCATGTGTTCTAGAAAAATTATTATCAACAGAATAATGAGCAACAACTCTTGTGTTTTAATCTTTTTCATTTTCTTGCTTTGATTTGGGCAGCGTTACTGTTCTTGTTCTCTAGTTTTGCATTATTGTCTCTCTTTGCAAATGAATTGCTTGAAGCTTTATATAGGCGTTGAGGAAGTAGACCGTTGTAATAGTACACATGTTCATCTTTCCAGCTGCCAACGGTAAGAAACGATCGTGGGATACAAATAGTACACAGTACATCCATTTGAGTGGAATGTGTAATTGTACCTTTGTACTTACTCTTCTAGCGCATGTTTCTGATGATACTATATTCTAATGAATATTACTTCTGATGAAGTAGATTGGCTTGAGAAGATATTATCTTTTGATCTTGTCTTCTGATGGACTATATGATGTAAAATAGTAATGAGTCTAGAAAATCTAACTTTCCTTGATCCGTCTTCTGAGGAATACTTCTGATGTAAAGTAATGTGCGCATATTCCATGAAGTATCTGAGTTATCAGAATCTTGACTTTGTCTTCAGAGTTAGAAGCAGTAGATTTTATGATGAATAAATCTTGACTTCTTATTTGGAAGTATAAGCTTTTATTTTATGTGTTTAGAACCTTGACTTTGTCTTCAGAGTTAGAAGCAACAACGCCTTTGATAAATAAATCTTGACTTCTGACCTTTGAAGCAAAATCTTATTTCTGGTGCAATCTTGTTTTCTGATCTTGGAGTAGCATCTCTAACACAAATTCTTTCTTCTAGAATACTTGTGACTTCTGAAGCAACAACTTATTGAGAAGTGCACATTGAGATCCTTTTCTAGCGAGCATTCGGGATTCTTCAAAACTACTGATGTTTCTTCAGAAGTGGATGCACTAGTATTTTTTATGCGTGCTTAGTATATTTCTGATGATTCTTCGACAACGTTCCTAAATCAATTAGAACTTCTAATTTGCACACTCAAGAAATTATTAGAAACAAAATTGTTTACATATAAAATATATATTTTGTTATCATCAAAATCCAGAGATTAATTGCATAATCCAAATCTTGTTGTAACAAGAAATATGACCCAAGTATAACTAGTGTAGTCATCAACTAAGGTCAAAAATATTTGTGTCCTGAAGTGGAAGTAGTAGAAAAAGGGCCCCATAAATTAACATGCAAAATGTTAAAAGAAGCAGAAGAAAAAGCAGTGCTATTAGGAAAGGAAAGCTTTAACCGCTTAGCAAAGTGACAAGAATTACAATGTTCAAGTTTATTATTATAAGTAATGAACGGAAATATTTTGGAAATTGCATGTAAACCTATATGAGAAACATGACCAAGTCTTAAGTGCAACATATTACATGAATTATTAGTAATAGAAGAAAAGGAAGAATGATGGCATGTAGAGTCAAGGATATAGAGTTCCATTTGCAGATTAGCTATACTAATCATTTCCTTCGATTGGTTCTACATGATGTGACATGTATTAGCATTAAATTGTACAAAATAATCATTTCTATTAACAAGTTTGGCAATAGAGAATGGGTTTACATGAAAGTTGGGAATATAAAACATTATGTAATGTCAATGAGGAGGATATGGAAACAGTACCAGAAATGGAGGAAACTACTTGTGAACCATCAGGTAAACTAACAAGGATAGACACCATGTCCTCGTATTTTATGAATAATGATATGTTAAAGGTAATATGGTTAGTAGCACCAATATCAAGGATCCGAAGAGTAGGATTCTTAGCATTAGCACTAGAAGACTGGGAATTTAGGACAAAAGGAGAGGTGTAAATGGAATTGGCTTAGGAATTAAGCTTTCATTGTTGAAGCAATTCTAGGATGTTATTGTAATGCTCTTGAGTAAAACCAAAAGAGGGTGCATCTGAGCCTATGGAATGAGTCTCTGATGAATTGTTGGAAATTACAACCGATTGAGAATTTACTGTAGCACCCTGAAACTTTCCTTTTCCCTTGTAACCTGGTAGAAATACATGTTTAAGAAAACAAGTCTCAATGGTGTGGTCTGACCTACCATAATGAGTGCAGACCCTAGCATGACCTCTAGGGCCATTGTACAATTGGGACTTACCCTGGAAGGTGTTGTTATTACCATGCTTACCATTGAAGTTACCCTGATGAGCTTGAATCTACAAAGCTTTAACCTCATTGTGATACGGTGGGAGAACTGACTTGAAGGTTTTGCGTTTTATCACAAATGTTGCGGTTAGCAAGAGTCGCCACCGACTTTTCTTTTATCCAAAAGGAAATATGAAAAAGCACAGGAAAAACCTTTGAGATTGTTTCTTGAGTCCGGGGGGTAGATTATGAAAAGGGAAGTGTTGTACCCCAAAATTTGCCCTCACATTTTTCCTCAAGAAATCACAACTTCAGGAATTAGGGTTTTTTAGGCGTGGTTCCTCAGAAAGATTTAATTCTACAGTGCTTTTCAAGTTATGCGGGGATGTGGATTGAAACATTTGGATTGAGTTCGCATTGCGTGATTGAATCAGTGAAAGGATACCTTTGGATTGAATTTGCAGGGTTTGACTAAATCAGTGAAAGGAGACCTTGGGTTTGAATTTGCGTTTGTTGGATTTAATCAGTGAAAAGAGGAGGTTGAATTGGATTTGCAATGTGGACAATTGCTGTGATTGACTGTTGCCTTGCTTTGGATGTTGGAAGTGCCAAGTTCATTAGTCGATCGATGCTGAAACATTGTTTATTTAATTGTTTATTATTCTGAGTTTAAATAATTGGAATTTATTTCCACTTATTATAATTTTAGAATTATAAATAGTAAAATAAATAATTGAAAAGGGTAAAAAGAATTAGTTGGATAAAAAAAGGAATTTTTATTTCATCTTTAAATATTTGTTACAAATTATTATGTAAATACAAGTATTCATTTACACGGTATTTATAATAATAATAGTTACAAAGATTAAATTTAAAATAAGAATATCCTAATTTTTTCTAATTCTTCAATTCTTCATTCTTCATCTGTTGCTAAATCCTCTCCATTCATTTTTTTTATCTGCAAAAGAATTAAAAGAAAAAGTCAGAAATAAATAGATAATCAAAAGCAAACTGCATAATTCAAATCAATTACATTTTTTCAAAGCCAATTTGCAACGTAAACATGCCAAAATATAGGAAGAGGCCAAAAATCAAAGGCTCCTCTACTGTACAAATGCAGTTGACAAAGAGAGCATGCAGTTTAAACCATATATGCAAGCATAATATATTTCCATTTTACATCATTTTCCAGCATGCTTTTTCAGAACAAGTAAGTACATACATCACATTTTAATGTATCAAATGTACTAAGAGAGAGAAGAGAGAAGAAAGTGTGGTTTTACAGGTTTTGGCTTAGGCAGAAAGAGTTACAAAACAAACTGCAGCAGCATACAGGAAGAAAAGAGAAAGCATAGAAAAGAATATGGACAAAACTGATGTAGCAGCATATGTGCAGAGGTCAAAGGCAGGAGTATATTAAAATATACATAACCTGAATCGTCCAAAGCAAGAAAACTGTTATAACATAACACAAACCCCTTCAAATTAAGAGAGTTCAACCTGCCTGAAGCCTTAGAAACAAAAACTGAAAACCAAAAACTGTCCAAGAACCTACAGTCTCAAACCATAAAACCTGCTATCTGCATAAACCATCACACCATGGCCTAAACCTGCGTAAAACCACTAAAACCCATAAAACCTATTCAATCTGATAAACCAAGAAACCAATATACCCAAAACCTGTCAAACTTATTGCCCAGCCATGAACACCATCAACCTCAAACCTGTTGAAACCAAGCTAGGCCAAACCTGAACCAATCCAACCAAAGCAAAAACCAGAACCATACAGCTTATCCAACCAACGTCCAAACCTACCAAACCTCAGATTTATCATCATAGGCAAATTTCAAGGCAACAGAATCACAGAAAGAAGGAGAGGGCAAGCTAATCAAAACAATAGCATTCCGACAATAGCACCCAAGGCAATATAACGTTCAAGGCAACAAGCAAGAAGAAGAAGAAAAAGGCATCACAAGGTATACAGTCAAAGAGAAGTAGAAAAGCCAAGGTCAACAGTAAGCAAGAAGAAGAGAAATTGCACAGAGGTTTTCAATGTTATTCATCATCAAACCAAAAAAAATAAGAACGAAATACCAGGCAACTTAAGCAGCGTCACTATCTTCCCCGCTCGCCCCAAACCTCCCTCCTCCGTCTCCAGGTAACCTTTCCTCCTCCTCTTTTACTTTCATAATACCTCCAATAAACATAACAATGTGAATAAGAATCAAAAAGATGTAAAGTCACAACATGCAGTAACGAAAACTAACGAAATAAAAAAGATGAAATCACCTTAAATCTGTCGCCCCAAAGCGTTGTTGGAGGGAAGAAGAAGATGGAGGTACCGGCGGCCATGGACAAACGGGCGAAGAACTCAGAAGCGAGCATGAAAGGCGAAGAAGAACGCGAACAAAGAAGACAAGCAAGCAAGCGCCGCTTCTGTCCAAATCCCTAATCCCTTTCTCAGCCAAACTAAACAAATAATGTTTACCCTAAAACAAATTATGGATGTGCTTGGGCCTTGCCCTTCCTGCGCTTAAGCCCACTGCGTCCCCAATTCACACCCCCCTCATTCGTTTTTCTGTTTGGGCCAGCATAACTTCCCAAAGGCCCATTCAACTTAACTCTTTTTTTTCTTTTCTCTTTTTCTAATATAAAACAGATTTTTTAAAATAACATAACTTCTTTTTACAATCAAATTTTTCTTTTTATATTTATAGTTTTGTACATAATATAATTTGAAAACATTTTTTTTTCTTTTTAAGATTAATACTCAATTTGTATATACTTTACAAAAAAAGATGCAAAACACAATTTAAATCCCATATTTAATAAATACATAAAAATAGATTTTTTGACTATACATTTAAACATTAATACAAAATACGCAATATAATTAAAATGTAAAACATTTTTCTTTTTTTAAAACAAAATACTTTCATTTGTACATAATCAATAAAATACATTTTTAATACACATAATTTAATCAAAATTTAAAACGTTTTATTAAAACATTCTTTTTGTTCATATTAACCATATACAAGATTACGAAAGATTAATTAAATAAATATCTAATTCTTTTCTTTAAGTTAAAACAATGCTTAAATAATACATTTAAATTCACATTTTCTTAACCTGTAAATAATTACATACACATATACAAATATACGTTCACGTACACTTACACAATATACGATACATTTCACATTATACGCTTGATACAAATACATTTACATTGCTCCTATACACATTTGCTTATCTTATACATTGCTATATGTTACATTTGCATTTGATCGATTCGATTTGGTTGTAATCTATTGGACACTATATTCCTAAAGTCTCATCCCCATTTGTAAATTTGTACCCCCACTCCCGGATACTTATTTTGTAATAGCGTAGACTTTACATTTCCGCAATTTACCGCTTTCGAATTATACCATGGTTAGACCTAGGGTTTGCATGTACATAAAATCAAACGCTAGATAACATAATACAAGACAAATATATGAAATAAATACACAATCACACTTGCACCCCCTAGGGTAATCCCACATGTTGCCTTCCAAAATGGGCCATGCTTGCACGTCGAGTTTCTTTGGCAAAACAAATTCAAATGATCATAAGTCCCTCGATGACGCTTTCGAAAGTTGCCTATCAAAATGATCAAGTCCCTTCAAAGCAAATTGCCAAAGACACTCGGCACCATTGCATTCATGGTCCATACGATGACCCGCGCCTGTCCCGAACAAACTTCCTAAACGCAAGATTGTCCACCAAATTCAATGGTGGAACAAAATTGTTAAAAAGGGTTGAAAACATAGAGAAAACCTTTGAGTACAATAGGGTAGACAAAACTCTTAGTTACTTGAGATCAACTTGTAAAAACACTTGCCTTCTTTTCAAAAATCACACTCCACAAACACTTTCAAACAAACTTCCAAAAACATTTTTGAAACATCTTTTCGAAAAGATACACACCTTCGTATATACTCAAACACGAGTCATTGCATTGGTAGCCTAAAACGAGGCATCTCTTTCAAAAACGTTTTCAAAACACACACATACACACACACACACACACCATATTTTCAAGCAATCGAAAATCAAGGCAAGTGATCTAAAAACCAAGTAACTAAGAGCCCATGGATAACCATGGATGAAAAGGGTGCTAATACCTTCCCTTTTCATAATCTACCCCCCGAACCCACGAAATATCTCAAAAGGTTTTTGCTGTGCTTTTTAACCTTTCCTTTAGGATAAAATAAAAAGTCGGTGGCGACTCTTGCTCAACCGAACAAGTGCGAATACAAACGCAAAACTCATAGTCAATTCTCACCGTATCACAGAACTGGCGACTCTGCTGGGGAACTTCTTTAAAAGTGGGGTTACCTTAAGGATTAGATCACCTTTACTTTCTTGTTTTGATTGACTTGATTGCTTTATCTTTTGGGTTCTTGTTTGGGTTTGTTGTAAATCCTACACCCGGATTTGGGGCACCTTTTTTAGGTAAATAGCAAAAAAACTGCGAGGGAACTGTGTGGGGTATACCGACACGGTTGAAGCAGTAAGCTATGTTAGTGTGACATATTTGTGAGTACCGGTAACCCTTGAGTAGTCAAGGAGAGTACGGGGCCGCTGAGTGATGTCGTGAAGCACTAACGAACTCTTAGAACCGTAATGGACCATCTTAGCCTTTTTAGGGGTAGTGAGATGACCGACTTTGGTGCAGTCCGAGGTTGGTAGATACTCGATACTACACTCATTTGAGGGTTGTTTTCTTGGAATATTTTGGTCGCCAGTAAATGGCTAAACCGAAACAATGAACACAGAAAACAATCCAATGATATTGAGCTCCTTAGAACCCGGTTTCTATTTTAGGACAGGATGAGCCAACTAACTTCAAGAGGGTACTTACCTGAACCCCATGCAAGCCTAAACCTAAGGACTTGTTTGCTTTGTGTGAATATGTTTTCCTGTATATACACTTACTTGCTTGTGCATACATGTACATAACATCATGACATCATACCATAGCATTTTCAATAACCATTTCAAGGATCTCGAAGGTTCTGTTGATGCAGGGATACGTTGAACCAGACGTCTACCAAAGGGCAAGAGGTTCCTCCTCTAACAAATGCCAGTCAAAGTTCAAGTGCAACAACTTGAATCAGTGGCTATGACCCACTTGACATGGTGAGCTTGATTCTCGTGGAAAGACATCCACCGATACAAAGTTCTCCAGCCAAAGATCAAGTGCAACAACTTGAATCAGTGGCTATGACCCACTCGACATGGTGAGCTTGATTCTCGTGGAAAGACATCCACCGATACAAAGTTCTCCAGTCAAAGATCAAGTGCAACAACTTGAATCAGTGGCTATAACCCACTCGACATGGTGAGCTTGATTCTCGTGGAAAGACATCCACCGATACAAAGTTCTCCAGTCAAAGATCAAGTGCAACAACTTGAATCAGTGGCTATGACCCACTCGACATGGTGAGCTTGATTCTCGTGGAAAGACATCCACCGATACAAAGTTCTCCAGTCAAAGATCAAGTGCAACAACTTGAATCAGTGGCTATGACCCACTCGACATGGTGAGCTTGATTCTCGTGGAAGGACATCCACCGGTGAAAAGTTCTCTAATCCAAGAGCAAAGTTCAACCTCTAACATTTTCTTGTGTTTACCCCAAGAGATCCTTGAAAACATTGCATATATATCACACATATCATTGCATAACAGGTTTCTCCCATACAGGTCTTCTCATCTTCTTACTGTTTATTTCAGTAAGATGGATATGGAACAAACGGTGAAAGATCTCCAGGCTCAAAATGCTCAATTCCAACAAATGCTGCTGGCTATGGGGAAAGGGCAAGAGGATCTGACAGCTCTCCTTCTCAAAGACAAGAAGAAGAAGTCCAAGAAGGCGGCCCGCATCCTGAACTTGAGGAGAAGGCATAAGACCCAAGACCTTGCAACTCCATCCAACACAGTAGTTAGTCTTGAAGAAGACCACAATGTGGAGATTGTTGAAGAGGAAGCTGATTACTCCGAAGAACAATATCCTCTCACTGATGACAAGTACAAAGAGTTGGAGGATCGCCTCAATGCTATGGAGATCCAACAAATACCTGGCTTGGATTTAGGAGACATGGGTTTGGTTCCTGGATTGGTCATCCCTCCAAAGTTCAAAGTCCCTACTTTTTCTCTGTACGATGGAGTCTCTTGGCCTAAGATGCATCTAAGGTCTTATGTTCGCAAGATTCAACCATACTCAGCTGATAAGAGGCTTTGGATCCATTTCTTCCAAGAAAGTTTGGTAGAGGCTCAACTCGAATGGTTCTATCAATTGGAGAGTTCTCGCATCCACACCTGGGAAGATCTAGCCAGGGATTTTTACGAACAGTATCAGTACAATGCTGATCTTGCACCGACTCGTGTGCAGTTGCAGAACATGACCATGGGGGCCGACGAGAACTTCAAGGGATATGCCCAAAAGTGGAGAGATTTGGCTGGTAGGGTGCAACCTCCTTTAACTGACAGAGAGCTGATTGACATCTTCATGGGAACTTTGACAGGGCCTTTCTTCAAGCACTTAATTGGAAGCTCCTCAGCCGGGTTCACCGAGCTAATACTGACCGGCGAAAGGGTCGAAACTGGCATCAAAAGTGGAAAGATCCAAGGAGCTACAACCTCCGATACTCAGATAATTCCCTACAACGGAAAGAAAGAGTCCAATGCTGCGAACAGTCAAAAGGGTCTTCTTGACCAACATGTAGGGGCGGTCTTGATCTCTAACCCTACACCTGCTCAGCAAAGACAGGGGCATCAACATAAGGAGGTCGCACCTAAGAGGCAATTCACCAAGATCAACATGTCACTGTCTCAAGCACTACAACACTTGTTGAAGAGGGATCTGATTACATTGAGGGCTCCTCTCCAGAACCCAAACACTTCTGCTCCTACTTATCACCCCAATGAAAGATGTGAATACCACTCTGATAGCCCAGGGCATGATACCAACAACTGTTGGCCTCTGAAGAACAAGATCCAAGACATGATCGATGCCAAGGATATTGAGTTTGGTTCCCCGGAGACCCCAGCATGATCACTCCTCCTATGCCAAATCATTGAGATTGCTTTTTGTTTCGTTCGAATTTTCAAGTTGTAACTTCTTGTATTATTCAAACAATTATCTGTTGATGTTAAACTCTGTTTTCATTAATGCATTGCATATGTTTGTCTTGAATTCATCCATTCGTTTTCACTACTCTTATGCTTTTCTTTATGATATTTGACTCTTGATAAAAAGCTGCAAGCCTTTAGAGGGAGGATGACGAAACAATACCATGATCTTATACAGTATGCTTTTGAACAGACCTTGCTGATGATGTACAAGCATTTCTTTCAATTCCCAAACACTGGAGTTATAAGGAAGATAATCCCTAGTCAACCCCTTCGAGCCAAAGAAGTAGGAGTTTTCTATTCTAAACAATCAAAACCTTTGATATAAACCTGGGGCAGGGTAGTATCTCAGTTAATTCAAAAGAAAACGCGCATTGAAGTCGCAAACTCTCAGTTCGTAACACAACGAACAATGTCAAAGAAAAAGAAAAGCATTCCTTTGGAATCAAAAGACAAGGTGGTTCCCTATCACATAGACAGTCAATCTCTCAAAAGAGAAAAGCCCACTGAGCCAAAACCTGTAAAGGAAGCTCAAGAAAGCTGGGGCATCCCGCTGACTGTAATCTCGAAAAACGGGAACGGTCAGGCAAAAGTTAGGGATAACAAATCAAAATCAAAATAGTGAGGTCGTTACAAAATCCTCAACAACATGAAAAATGTTGAAAAAAGAAAAAGGAGATGATGACTGTCTCCCAAAATTCAACTGGTGAACCATCGCCCAAAAGTCGTTCCAAACTCAAAACAGAGTATGACGCACAATTAACAGAGCTTAGGTATGAAGGACATCACGAAGAGCGGGTGGGTACAAATATATTTTGAGCCTTTATCCTTTGTTTCTTAAACCGTGAACCAAGCCACGTTACAACCCTTCAAAAGTCCTAATTGAAGCATGGGTTAGTTCGAAAGTATACTGTTACAAAAGGTATCCTGACTCCTGTAAGGCTTTGCTCTAAATCTTGTGTTGACTTGTCTTATGAAAAGTTTTCTGCTAAAAAACGCATTTTTCAAAACTTCGAGACAAACATAAACTTTGCATTGCTTGAATATCACTGTCTGCATTTGGCATTTTGTGTGACAGCGAAGAATTTCATGCAACGAATGTTCGGAGGAACGAAAACTCTCTCAGTGAGCAAAATCACTTCAAAAAGACGGCACTTCCGTTACAAATCTCCTATCAGCAGGGGGCATGACATAACACAATCCAATTAACCTGGGGCAGTGTAGTCAAGGTCCAACAGATCTTCCAAAGTTCAGTTAACCTGGGGCAGTCCAGTCAAGATTTCAAGAAATCTCTCAATATGCAGAGTAATCTGATTCAAGACTCCTTCATCACCACTTGAGGCATTCAAATGTCAAAAGTGTTCAACAATTCCCTCATCACCGCAGAAGATTGATATAGTTCAAGATGTGACCCAAGATTTGGCGACATTCTATAACTTATTCAAAGACTTCCTTCAAGATATAGTTCAAGATGTGACCCAAGATTTGGCGACATTCTATAACTCATTCAGATTTCCCTCTAGATATATTTCAAGATGTGACCCAAGATTTGGCGACATTCTATAACTCATTCAGATTTTCCTTCCAGAAATAGTTCAGATGTGACCCTGATTCGGCGACATTCCGTAACTTATTCAAGATTTCCTTCTAGATATAGTTCAAGATGTGACCCAAGATTTGGCGACATTCTATAACTCATTCAGATTTGCATCCAAATATAGTTCAAGATGTGACCCAAGATTTGGCGACATTCTATAACTCATTCAGATTTCCTTCCAGAAATAGTTCAAGATGTGACCCAAGATTTGGCGACATTCTATAACTCATTCAGATTTTCATTCCAGATATAGTTCAAGATGTGACCCATGATTTGGCGACATTCTATAACTCATTCAGACTTTCCTTCAAGATATAGTTCAAGATGTGACCCAGATTTGGCGACATTCTATAACTCATTCAGATTTTCATTCCAGATATAGTTCAAGATGTGACCCAGATTTGGCGACATTCTATAACTCATTCAGATCTTCTTCCAGATATAGTTCAAGATGTGACCCAAGATTTGGCGACATTCTATAACTCATTCAAACTTGCATCAAGATATAGTTCAAGATGTGACCCAAGATTTGGCGACATTCTATAACTCATTCAAACTTGCATCAAGATATAGTTCAAGATGTGACCCAAGATTTTGGCGACATTCTATAACTTATCCAAGCCTGCTTCCAGAAATAGTTCAGATGTGACCCAGAGATGGAGACGTTCAGTAACTTATTCCAGACCAACATCTGCAGCAATCAGAGGACTCTCGCAATCCCCAGCCAGAGAACCTTCCAGAAGCTAACTCCCCTCAGAGTCAAGTTTCATTATCCCCAGCGAAGCTAAAACTTCCAACTATCAATCCCCAAGAAGACTGAAGATCTCCTCAAGACAGGAATTCCCCAGTAGATTGGCATACAACCCAAGCTTCTGATTTCCCTAACAGTGGTCCCAAGACTTCTCATTTTTCAACAATCAGAAGATTCTTGCCCTCCACAGCAGCAACCAAAGGATTATTTCCCCCGGCAGCAGTCAAGAGTCTTCAGCCATCCAGGATTCATTTATCCTCAGCAAGATAGCTCATCAGCTTACATGCGCATTCATCACATTCATGTCATAAACATTGATGTCACATACATTGCATCATGCATCATAACATTGCATACAACTAACCCTTTACCTTTTCAGGTAAGATCAGTCGACAGACAACGATCATCTCCCGAGATTTATCCAGAAATAGTTCAGATGTGACCCAGACACGGAGACATTCTGATACTTATTCCAAATTCACTCAGAGATAGCTCGGATGTGATCCAAACACGGCGACATTCTGATACTTGTGCCAGGTTCTCTCAGATGGCATCTATAAGCCCATCCTCCTACCAGCAGTCACCAAATGGCATCTTTAAGCCCATTCTCAGATGGCATCTCTAAGCCCATCCCCCGACAAGATTCTATCGCATCAGATGGCATCTTTAAGCCCATCACCAAATGGCATCTTTAAGCCCATTCACCTCTACCATCACATCGCCGAGTGCAAATTTTAGGGCACTCTAGTGTCCAATCTTCTTTTACCTTCAAGTCGCGAAAGGCAAACTTGCCAATCTAACTCTTCAGGTTCAAGAAGATTGAACAGGGGCAACTGTTGTACCCCAAAATTTGCCCTCACATTTTTCCTCGAGAAATCACAACTTCAGGAATTAGGGTTTTTTAGGCGTGGTTCCTCAGAAAGATTTAATTCTACAGTGCTTTTCAAGTTATGCGGGGATGTGGATTGAAACATTTGGATTGAGTTCGCATTGCGTGATTGAATCAGTGAAAGGATACCTTTGGATTGAATTTGCAGGGTTTGACTAAATCAGTGAAAGGAGACCTTGGGTTTGAATTTGCGTTTGTTGGATTTAATCAGTGAAAAGAGGCGGTTGAATTGGATTTGCAATGTGGACAATTGATGTGATTGACTGTTGCCTTGCTTTGGATGTTGGAAGTGCCAAGTTCATTAGTCGATCGATGCTGAAACATTGTTTATTTAATTGTTTATTATTCTGAGTTTAAATAATTGGAATTTATTTCCACTTATTATAATTTTAGAATTATAAATAGTAAAATAAATAATTGAAAAGGGTAAAAAGAATTAGTTGGATAAAAAAAGGAATTTTTATTTCATCTTTAAATATTTGTTACAAATTATTATGTAAATACAAGTATTCATTTACACGGTATTTATAATAATAATAGTTACAAAGATTAAATTTAAAATAAGAATATCCTAATTTTTTCTAATTCTTCAATTCTTCATTCTTCATCTGTTGCTAAATCCTCTCCATTCATTTTTTTTATCTGCAAAAGAATTAAAAGAAAAAGTCAGAAATAAATAGATAATCAAAAGCAAACTGCATAATTCAAATCAATTACATTTTTTCAAAGCCAATTTGCAACGTAAACATGCCAAAATATAGAAAGAGGCCAAAAATCAAAGGCTCCTCTACTGTACAAATGCAGTTGACAAAGAGAGCATGCAGTTTAAACCATATATGCAAGCATAATATATTTCCATTTTACATCATTTTCCAGCATGCTTTTTCAGAACAAGTAAGTACATACATCACATTTTAATGTATCAAATGTACTAAGAGAGAGAAGAGAGAAGAAAGTGTGGTTTTACAGGTTTTGGCTTAGGCAGAAAGAGTTACAAAACAAACTGTAGCAGCATACCGGAAGAAAAGAGAAAGCATAGAAAAGAATATGGACAAAACTGATGTAGCAGCATATGTGCAGAGGTCAAAGGCAGGAGTATATTAAAATATACATAACCTGAATCGTCCAAAGCAAGAAAACTGTTATAACATAACACAAACCCCTTCAAATTAAGAGAGTTCAACCTGCCTGAAGCCTTAGAAACAAAAACTGAAAACCAAAAACTGTCCAAGAACCTACAGTCTCAAACCATAAAACCTGCTATCTGCATAAACCATCACACCATGGCCTAAACCTGCGTAAAACCACTAAAACCCATAAAACCTATTCAATCTGATAAACCAAGAAACCAGTATACCTAAAACCTGTCAAACTTATTGCCCAACCATGAACACCATCAACCTCAAACCTGTTGAAACCAAGCTAGGCCAAACCTGAACCAATCCAACCAAAGCAAAAACCAGAACCATATAACTTATCCAACCAACGTCCAAACCTACCAAACCTCAGATTTATCATCATAGGCAAATTTCAAGGCAACAGAATCACAGAAAGAAGGAGAGGGCAAGCTAATCAAAACAATAGCATTCCGACAATAGCACCCAAGGCAATATAACGTTCAAGGCAACAAGCAAGAAGAAGAAGAAAAAGGCATCACAAGGTATACAGTCAAAGAGAAGTAGAAAAGCCAAGGTCAACAGTAAGCAAGAAGAAGAGAAATTGCACAGAGGTTTTCAACGTTATTCATCATCAAACAAAAAAAAATAAGAACGAAATACCAGGCAACTGAAGCAGCGTCACTATCTTCCCCGCTCGCCCCCAACCTCCCTCCTCTGTCTCCAGGTAACCTTTCCTCCTCCTCTTTTACTTTCATAATACCTCCAATAAACATAAAAATGTGAATAAGAATAAAAAAGATGTAAAGTCACAACATGCAATAACGAAAACTAACGAAATAAAAAAGATGAAATCACCTTAAATCTGTCGCCCCAAAGTGTTGTTGGAGGGAAGAAGAAGATGGAGGTACCGGCGGCCATGGACAAATGGGCGAAGAACTCAGAAGTGAGCATGAAAGGCGAAGAAGAACGCGAACAAAGAAGACAAGCAAGCAAGCGCCGCTTCTGTCCAAATCCCTAATCCCTTTCTCAGCCAAACTAAACAAATAATGTTTACCCTAAAACAAATTATGGATGTGCTTGGGCCTTGCCCTTCCTGCGCGTAAGCCCACTGCGTCCCCAATTCACACCCCCCTCATTCGTTTTTCTGTTTGGGCCAGCATAACCTCCCAAAGGCCCATTCAACTTAACTCTTTTTTTTCTTTTCTCTTTTTCTAATATAAAATAGATTTTTTAAAATAACATAACTTCTTTTTACAATCAAATTTTTCTTTTTATATTTATAGTTTTGTACATAATATAATTTGAAAACATTTTTTTTTCTTTTTAAGATTAATACTCAATTTGTATATACTTTACAAAAAAAGATGCAAAACACAATTTAAATCCCATATTTAATAAATACATAAAAATAGATTTTTTGACTATACATTTAAACATTAATACAAAATACGCAATATAATTAAAATGTAAAACATTTTTCTTTTTTTAAAACAAAATACTTTCATTTGTACATAATCAATAAAATACATTTTTAATACACATAATTTAATCAAAATTTAAAACATTTTATTAAAACATTCTTTTTGTTCATATTAACCATATACAAGATTACGAAAGATTAATTAAATAAATATCTAATTCTTTTCTTTAAGTTAAAACAATGCTTAAATAATACATTTAAATTCACATTTTCTTAACCTGTAAATAATTACATACACATATACAAATATACGTTCACGTACACTTACACAATATACGATACATTTCACATTATACGCTTGATACAAATACATTTACATTGCTCCTATACACATTTGCTTATCTTATACATTGCTATACGTTACATTTGCATTTGATCGATTCGATTTGGTTGTAATCTATTGGACACTATATTCCTAAAGTCTCATCCCCATTTGTAAATTTGTACCCCCACTCCCGGATACTTATTTTGTAATAGCGTAGACTTTACATTTCCGCAATTTACCGCTTTCGAATTATACCATGGTTAGACCTAGGGTTTGCATGTACATAAAATCAAACGCTAGATAACCTAATACAAGACAAATATATGAAATAAATACACAATCACACTTGCACCCCCTAGGGTAATCCCACATGTTGCCTTCCAAAATGGGCCATGCTTGCACGTCGAGTTTCTTTGGCAAAACAAATTCAAATGATCATAAGTCCCTCGATGACGCTTTCGAAAGTTGCCTATCAAAATGATCAAGTCCCTTCAAAGAAAATTGCCAAAGACACTTGGCACCATTGCATTCATGGTCTATACGATGACCCGTGCCTGTCCCGAACAAACTTCCTAAACGCAAGATTGTCCACCAAATTCAATGGTGGAACAAAATTTTTAAAAAGGGTTGAAAACATAGAGAAAACCTTTGAGTACAATAGGGTAGACAAAACTCTTAGTTACTTGAGATCAACTTGTAAAAACACTTCTTTTTTTCAAAAATCACATTCCACAAACACTTTCAAACAAACTTCCAAAAACATTTTTGAAACATCTTTTCGAAAAGATACACACCTTCGTATATACTCAAACACGAGTCATTGCATTGGTAGCCTAAAACGAGGCATCTCTTTCAAAAACGTTTTCAAAACACACACACACACCACATTTTCAAGCAATCGAAAATCAAGGCAAGTGATCTAAAAACCAAGTAACTAAGAGCCCATGGATAACCATGGATGAAAAGGGTGCTAATACCTTCCCTTTTCATAATCTACCCCCCGAACCCATGAAATATCTCAAAAGGTTTTTGCTGTGCTTTTTAACCTTTCCTTTAGGATAAAATAAAAAGTCGGTGGCGACTCTTGCTCAACCGAACAAGTGCGAATACAAACGCAAAACTCATAGTCAATTCTCCCACTGTATCACCAGGAAGGTATTAACACCCTTTTCATCCATGGTTTTCCATGGGCTCTTAGTTACTTGCTAGATCACTTGCTTTTTGTTTGAAATTGTGCTTTGTGTGATTTTTTGAAAGTATTTTCTAAAGAGGCCACCGTTTAGGAAATCTTTGTAATGATTCTCGTTCGTAAGAATGTAGACAAAGATGTTTGATATTTTGAAAAATGTTTTCAATGTTTGTAAGATGTTTGAAAATGTGTGTGATTGTTTTGAAAATAACAAGGAGGTTTTGTTTGAAATTGAGCAAGTAATTAGGAGCAATCTACCTACTCAAATGTCTTTCTTGTTCATTTTCTTTTCCTTTGACATTGTTGTCTTACCATTGATTTGGTAAGCAACCCTATCTTTGGATGGAAACAGGACGGGCGTGGGTCATCGTATAACCATGATTAGCAATGTTGCAAGGTATCTTAGCATTCTTTTTTAGGGACTAAGATCATTTGTAAGACAACTTAGATAGCGTCATCGAGGGACTATGATCTTGTATTTGCTTGTTTTTGCTAAGATACTTTACATGCGTAATATGACCATTTTGTATAAGGCAACCAAGTGGAATAACCCTAGGGGTGCTTGTATGCAAGTGTGTTATTTTCATGCTTGTTTTTGTCTTGAATTAGGGTTTTCTAAGTGTTGATTTTAGTCTTTTCATACAAACCCTAATTACTAGCATGTTATATGAAAGCGATAAATTGCAAAATTTAAAGTTACTGCACTATTACAACATTTGTGGGGAGGGGGTGTACAATTTGTAAATATGGGATTGCAAGAAAATTAAACCCTAATTAGTCTATTACAACCATATTGAATTGGTATGAATATACAAGGAATTTAAATAAATACAAAGTATAAAAATGAATAACTGTACAAGGATGCAAAAATATAAAGAAAATGAATTTTGTTTGGTTTTCATGAAAAAAGATTTTGTCTTAACATAATTTAAATAAAGAAAATAGTTAATTAAGTTTGAATTTATTAAGAAAAAAGATTTTAAAAGAAAACCCTAATTCTATTAATTAATCAAAAGAAAAAAATAAGGTTAAGAAAAGTATTTTTGGTATTTTTATCTAAAATATATTTAGAGTATTATAAAATATTTTTAGTCCTTTTTTATATTAAAATAATGTATTTTAAATGGTGTGAAGAAAAATAAATAAATAATATAATATTAAAAAGTTTATAAAATTTACTTAATAAAATAAATGAAGTATAAAAATATTTTTATTTATGGAAAAATAAAATAAAATATGTCAAAATATAAATATATCATTTTTTTTGTATTTTTATGATTTTTTTGTATTTAGAAAATATATTTTTAAAAAAAATAAAAAAATAAAGAAAATGCAATAAATGAATAAATATAATAAATTGGGCCAGGGGGTGTCAAAATCCATTATGGAAGGCAACTAGCAAAAATAATAAAAATGAGCCAGACCCAAAGGGCCCAGCGCCTGCCGAACAAAAAAGTCAGAAATATGAAAATATGAGAAAAATGCAAAAGGGTACAACTGGGGCTCGAACCCAGGTCCCATAGGTTACAGGCGTGCGCTTCTATCACTAGGGTGGCTATACATCCTTTAATACAAATGAAACAATAAATATGTAAGGCAAAACGTGTTCTGAAGACTTCTTCTTCAACCTCCAGCCAGACCAACTGTAACTTGCTCATTTCTCATCAAAAATGAAAACTGTAAACAAGAAACTTGTAGCAAATTTTCTCACGATTCTAGAAATGTAAAGTATTAAAACTATAGATCAAAGATAAGAAATAATTTTAATGTCCCTAATCTGAACCTAAAAATTTCAGAAATTTCAGTTTCAAAATTCTCTAAGCTCAAGCAAAATTAATGGAAACTATGGACATGGTTAGCTTCAGGGTAATGATATCTACATGTTTTATTCACAAATAAACTATTAATGATGCCTGTATGAAGAGTTCCAAGTTGATAAAACTTACCTCAAAACTGGAAATCGTGTTTGGAGTTTGAGCTTGTTTCAGGCAGTGGTGATGATCAGGTTAGCTTCCTTGAGGTCCTAGGAAGCTAATGCAATGGTTAGCTTGAACAATGGATGGCTGAAATGGCCTGGAGAAGTCAAGTTGCAGACTCTGTTTTTTGGTTATGGAAGTTATGGAAAATGGTGTTACAGTTCTGGAATAAGGATGAGGATGAGTTGTATTCGATGTAAGGAAGCTTTAGAAACTAAAAGGCCAAGAAACACACGAGGGAAATGGGAGTTTGAACTTCAAGGTCAGAAACTGTGCAACAATGGAGTTTTTGTGCAATTTCTGATTTGAGAGAGTTTTGGTGTATTTCAGGGTGCTCAAGCTCGTGTCCTAGCTCAAAAATAGTGACTCTATTTATTAGGAACAAGTTTGGAGACCTCTTGTTCATCAGAATTCAAATTTGCATCTTTAAGCTAAACATGTGATTTTTTGAGAAAACAAGTTTCAAAATCTTATGTACTTGCTAAGATAGAGTGGTTATGCTTTAAACAAGTTTTCTTCTGACTTTGTGGATGGAGTGTAATCAGAGGGAACAAGTTAGAGGCTCAATGTGAACTTTATGCAAAAGCTTGCTTTACAAGAATGGCAATGTTACTTTGTGCCATTAATGGAAATGTAACTTGGATAATAGCTCAAATGCTTGGATCAAAGCTCTAACATCTGTGTAAACATATGGAGTGAGAAACAAGTTTGAGGCCTGCAAAGCAAAGATTATTTAGCCTAGCATGGATTTGGTTCATGTGTTCATCCAAAATGACTTGTAATCCACGTGACAAAACCCTAACTTCATCTCTTCGATCATCCTTACTCAAGAATGATCTCAAGGAGTTCTTGGATATTTTGGAAAGCTTGAAATGTGCTCTACAACCCATATTTGAATTTCTTTTGAAGATTCCCCTTGGAACTATATGAAAAAGTGTCATGAAGTTAGGTCAAAATCCTGACCAAATTAGGGCAAAATTTCACTAAGTGTTTAGTTTCATGACCCTATGTTCATAAAATTATAACTTGAGATCCAAGCATTTTTGGAAGAAGTTGTGTGAAGAAAAGTTGTAGATTTCATGGATATCTACAACTTTAATGTTGGGAGTTTCTCTTGAATAATCTTGCATCATGGTGAAATTTTGGCTCAAAATTATGAAAAAACATGAAATTTCCAACACTTAGAAAAATTTCTAAGTTTAGAAATTTTGATTTTTCAAAATGAAATCTTGAATTTTTTATTTCTTGATGAATAAGTTTCATATTTTTACATGTTTTGATGAATTGTGATCTTTGGTACTTGAATTTGACCAAAAAGTCAAAGTTTGACTTTTCAGTATACAGTTGACTTTTGATCAGTTGACTGTAAAATTCATCTGTCAATCCAATGGATTTGCAATATTTTTAACCATGTCATTAGGTCAAAATGATTCAATTGGACTATTGAGATCATGCCTTAAACCAATTGACCATTTGCTAGGTCAAAAAATCAGAAATTACCCTTTCCCAATCAAAACCCTAATTTTGACCATTTTGCCCTTTTGGAGATTTGATCAAATTTCTTGAGGAGTTGTGGTCCAAACTTGATCAAATGATAAATATGAGTTTATAATATTGATATGGAGAAAAAATTATGAAGTTTGACTGTAAACTGGCCATAGTTGACTTTTTCCCCAATACAGTTTATTTTTAGGTCAACTGCTCAATTGACTGATCAAAAGTGTGATTCAAAGCTTGAAACTTGAAATGAGTAACCTTGGGGTCCATAATGATCTATGAAAGTCATACAGGGCATTGTAAGTTCAAAAATCCTTGTGCAAACTCAAACCCTAATTTTGGTCATCAGTGCCTAAGAAGGTGTTTTGAGCTGATCAAACCGTAATATAGTCTTGAGCCCAAGGACATCTTGTGAGAAACTTCTTGATAAGTGGGATGGAAAATTTTGGGGTACAACAGCTGCCCCTGTTCAATCTTCTTAAGCCTGAAGAGTTAGATTGGCATGTTTTTCCATTCGTGACTCGAAGGTGGAAGATGATTGGACACTAGAGTGCCCAGAAATTTGCACTCGGCGATGTGACGGTAGAGGGAATGGGCTTAAAGATTCCATTTGGAGAGGTGATAGAAATTTGTTGGAGATGGGCTTTTAGATGCCATCCGGAAATGATTGCTGAGCTGTATTTATAGTCTGAAACGGAATGAGTATCAGAATGGCGTCCGTGTCTTGAGCGTATCTGAACTGTATCTTGAAAAGTTGACTCTGAATGAGTATCAGAATGGCATCCATGTCTGGAGCGTATCTGAACTGTATCTGAGAAGCTGGATCTGAATGAGTATCAGAATGGCATTAGTGTCTGGAGCGTATCTGAATTGTATCAAAAGTTGAGTTTGAATGAGTATTAGGACGACGTCCGTGTCTGGAGCGTATCTGAACTGTATCTTGAGAATTTCATCTAAATGAGTATCATAGTGGCATCTGTGTCTGGAGCGTATCTGAACTGTATCTGAGAGCTGAATCTGAATGAGTATAAGAATGGCATCTGTGTCTGGAGCGTATCTGAATTTTATCTGAAAACTTTGAATATTGTCAATGGTAGCTGTTAACCTTATCCTAAAAAGGGTAAAATGTTAGCTAAAATGAAAAGTCATGTTGTATGAAATGCATGGTATAATGCATTTGTGTTATCAATGTTTATGATATATGGATGCAATGTATGCGCATGTTAGCTAATCTGTTGTGCCGTTTGTTGGATTTGGGGAAAATAAATCCCCGACCACTGTGAGGATATGGAAGTCTTCATGTCTTGAAGTTTAAGTGTTGATGAATTTCTGTTTAGAGAAATAAACTCAGTTGTAAGGGAAATGCCATGTACTGCTTGAAAAAATCTGGTTGGGGAATTCTGAGAAATTTGGATGACTTCTACTGGGGATTGATAATTGGAAGCTTTATTCCACTGGGGATTAAACTGCACACTGTGGGGATTTTTATGGAAAATAACTTAGAGAGATTTCCCTATCTCTTAAAGCCATCAATAATTGTCTTTTATTTTGTTTATTTGTAAACAGTAATTATGTTCAAATGCATATGTTCAATAATGAATCATTGGACATTTTTGTAAACAAAACACAAGCGTAACGAAAAACAGATAGTTTTTGCACTTTCAAGGAGATATCTTTGTATTGACTTTGAGTTAGTATTTTTGTACAATGAGAGAAACATTCTAGTAAGAGAATGCCGTCATAAAAAATGAAAATTTTAATACAAAAGAAAAGATAGCTATGTGTAATAATCCCATGGGGTTCCCATTCTGCTATAGTCTTTGTATCTCTGAGTATATTGTCTATTTGTTGCCTCGTCCAAAGATGATTGAATTAATCAGAACCTCTAAGTTTGCAGGTTGTCCGTAAGGTGATCCAACGGGACATAGTCATACGCTTTAATTCCCTAACTTTTGCCTGGACCTCCCTTTCGGGTTTTCCGTCCACCGGGATACCCTTTTTTGCCCAAGCCGCCCTTTTGGGTTTTCAGCTTACCGGGTGTACAGATTTTTTTTTGGTTTTATCCCTAATTTTTTCCCAAACTTTTTGGTTCTCCGGGATGCCCTTGTTTTGCCTAGGTGTGTCAACCTAGCAGGTCTCTTATGCATAATATCTTTTGACTATGTCTGCGTTCGCAGGATGTGGCAGGTCGTCACCATCCATGGTGGTCAAGATCATTGCTCCACCAGAGAAAATGTTTTTGATTACAAATGGTCCTTCGTATGTAGGAGTCTATTTACCCTTGGGATCACCTTGCGGTAGTATGATACGTTTGATCACCAGATCTCCAACTTGATATACTTGTCATCTGACCTTTTTGTTGAAAGCCTTGATCATCCGTTTTTGATACACTTGACCATGACAGACAACAGTAAGTCTTTTCTCATCAATCAAGTTCAGTTGATCAAGTCGAGTCTGGATCCAATCGTCTTTGTTCAGCCCTGCATCCTTCATGATTCTCAGAGAGGGGATCTAGACCTCAATAGGTAAGACAAACTCCATGTCGTACACCAGAGAGTAGGGTGTTGCCTCGGTTGATGTGCGCGTTGTGGTACGATATCCGTGGAGAGTGAATGGTAACATCTCATGCCAGTCTTTGTATGTGACTGTCATTTTCTGTATGATCTTTTTAATGTTCTTATTCGCAGCTTCGACATCACCATTCATCTTCGGCTGATAAGGGGAAGAATTTTGATGCTGGATCTTGAATTGCTCGCACAAGGCGGTGATCATAGTATTGTTCAAGTTCGTAACATTGTCTGTAATGATCCTTTCCGGGATACCATACCGATAAATGAGATTCTGCTTGATGAACCGGGCGTCAACATTCTTGGTAACAGAAGCGAAAGAAGCTGCCTCCACCCACTTTGTAAAATAGTCAATGGCCACTAGGATGAAGTGGTGTCCATGGGAGGATGTTGGTTTTATTTCCCCAATCATATCAATCCCCCACATAGCAAACAGCCAAGGAGCCGTCAAGACATTCAGAGGAACTGGAGGTACGTGCACCATGTCAGCATATATCTGACACTTGTGGCAGGTTCGAGAGTGTTGATAGCAATCTACTTCCATGGTAGACCAGTAATAACCTGCCCGTAGGATTTTCTTTTCCATCGTATGCCCGCTAGAATGGGTGCCAAAAGTGCCTTCATGTAACTCAACCATGATCCTTTCAGCCTCAACCTTGTCTACGCACCGAAGTAACACAAAGTCATGGTTGAGTTTATAAAGAATGCCATTACTAAGGAAGAATTTAGCAGAGAATCTCCTTAAGAACTTCTTATCATTGACTGAAGCTCCTTCTGAATATTCTTGGGTTTCGAGTTACCTCTTGACTTCGTGAAACCAAGGCTGGTTAACTACTTCTTCATTATTAATCTTGTGACAGTGTGCTGGTCCATCCTTTCGTTCAATGGTGATTTGGGGAGCCTCATAATCCCATTTAAGTTTAAACATAGATGACATTGTGGCTAGTGCGTCTGCTAGCTGATTTTCTTCTCGCGGAAAATGCTCGAAGGTAATCTTTTCAAAATGTGGGAGCAATGTCAAAACATGTTCTTTGTAAGGGATAAGGTTAGGGTGTTTGGTGTCCCATTCCCCTCTGATCTGGCTAATAACCAAAGATGAATATCCGAATACATTCAAAGATTTGATCCCCAAGTCTATGGCAGCTTTGAGACCAAAGATGCATGCTTCGTATTTCGCCATAATATTTGTACAATTGAAGCAGAGTATTGCAGTAAAAGGATTATGACATCCTTCAGAAGATATGAGTACAACACCAATACCATTGCTGAGTGCTTAGATGCTCCGTCAAAAACCAGGGTCTATCGGGATCCTTGTTCAGGTCCGTCATATGGCCTGAATTCTTCATAGTTGTTTACCATCATGATGTCTTCATCTGGGAATTCGAACTTCATGGACTAGTAGTCTTCTACAGCATGGTGAGCAAGGTGATCAGCCAGTACACTGCCCTTTATAGCCTTCTGGGTAGTATATTGTATGTCATATTCTGTCAGGATCATCTGCCATCTCGCCATTCTCCCAGAGAGAGCAGGTTTCTCGAAGATGTATTTTATTGGATCCATTTTAGATATCAACAAGGTAGTATGAGTCATCATGTACTGTCTTAGCCGGCGAGCAGCCCATGCCAGAGCGCAATAAGTTTTCTCGAGTAGTGAATATCTTGTTTCACAGTCCATAAACTTTTTGCTTAAGTAATAAATAGCATGCTCTTTTCGGCCAGACTCGTCATGCTGCCCCAACACACACCCCATTGAATTTTCTAAAACAGTTAGATACATGATCAATGGTCTTCCCTAGACTGGTGGCATTAAAATAATAAGCTCTTGCAGGTACTCTTTGATCTTGTCAAAAGCATTTTGGCATTCATCATTCCATTTGACTACTTGATCTTTCTTACGTAGTTTGAAGATTGGTTCACAAGTAGCTGTCAGGTGAGAAATGAATCTGGCAATATAGTTCAAACGTCCCAAGAATCCTCTGACTTCCTTCTCGGTACAAGGAGCAAGAATTTCTTGTATCGATTTCACTTTGGCAGGATCTACTTCAATACCCTTATTGCTGACGACAAAACCTAGGAGCTTACCAGACCTTACTTCAAACGTGCATTTATTGGGATTCAACCTCAGCTTGTACTTCTTTAGTCTCTCAAACAGTTTTTGTAAATGATCAAGATGCCCTTCTTCTGTTTGAGATCTAGCTATCATGACATCCACATAGACTTCTGTTGTACCCCAAAATTTGCCCTCCCATATTCTTCAAGATTTGCAAAGAACATGCTTCAAAATCTCCCAAGGGTTGCACAGTTCAAGGGCCCCCTAACAGTCAAAAACTAGGGTTTTGATCCTGGAAAAGAAATTGAAGTTTCCAAGGGTCCAATCAAGTCCCACATACCTACAAACATGGTCAAGCATCCATATGTCAAGTTTCAAGACTTACAGCACAAAATTGCACAGTCAAAAACCCTAATTGCTCAACAGTCAACTATAGGGGCAAAATGGTCATTTGACAGTCAAAAGTTCAAATTTTTGGTCAAACATCTAATTTTGAAGCCACAAACATCATTTTATCAATTCATGATCATGATTTTCAAGGCATGGCTCAAAAAGTCTCAAGATGCAAAAGTTTCCATATTTGGACAGTTGAAAAAGTCAACTGTAACTTGACCAAGGCATAACTTCCACATGGTTCATCAGAAAAATTCCATCCAAATCTCATTTTGAAGAGAAAGACATTTCCTACAACTCCTCTTCACACTTCAAGTCCAAGAAATGCTCTCACAAAAAGATATCAATCTCAACATTATAGGTCATTTTCAAAAGTCAACAAAAAGGCACTTTAAGTCAAAGACCATAACTTGAGATTGGTAAATCAAAATGACATGGGACCAAAGGCACTGGTTAGAGGACTTCAAGACCTTTCCAAAATGTCCAAGAACATGATTAAAGCTTAAAAATTGAGCAAGATATGCCTTGTGGAAGTTGGGAAAGTTTTGGGAATTTTGAAAAGTCAACTTTGCTTCAAATGCCTCAAAATTGCTAATGGGCCACATTTTCTTCCAAGAATCATCAT
Source organism: Vicia faba (assembly GCA_948472305.1). NCBI lineage: Eukaryota > Viridiplantae > Streptophyta > Magnoliopsida > Fabales > Fabaceae > Vicia > Vicia faba. Next base: position 1,644,416,710 of record OX451736.1, on the reverse strand, counting down.
CCAAAGGTTATGCACGACCATTTGACCCAAAGGGGATTTATTTCATCATTTTTTATTATTTATTTGAATTTTTATCACTATTAATTCATTTAATGAAATAAAATATGACAAAAATAGAAAACCATGTTTTTTAATCCCTTTTTGCAGCATATTCTCTCCATAAAACCTCAAGATTTCGTGCACACCCAATTTGGAAAGATTTGGCCATGATTGGTATCAAAAGCACATGGAAAAGATTTGAAAAGATTTCATTAAAGATCAAATATTTGATTCATCAAAACATTGATCTCTTGACTCAAATTTCTACCTTAATTCGTCCCATACATATACAGAATGCCAACCCTAATGCCAAAGACCTTGAAGCTGCGCTCAGAAAAGAATACACACTTTGCATTTTTTGTCAATTTTTTCAAAACTGATTTCACACATAGAGCCTGATTCAAAGCTTATAACCAATTCCAAAAGCTTTCTGAGGCTTTCCTGAACGTGATTCAATCTTTTTCCAGTCCTCACGCATCAAGAATTGGTATATAGAAGTCCAATTTTCTCAAACTTTTCTCATAATCGTGTTTTAATATATATGCCATATTCATGCATTCTAATAATCGTTTTGTACTAATATGCACTCCCTGAAGCTAATGGTGTATTTTAATTAAGTTTTTATAGCCTATATGCAAAGTTGCCATGGAAGCTCGTTAGGTTTTCAGAGGTCAAAAATTAGGGCTTCACTCATATGGGAAAATTGAACCACAAGACCTGGACCATTAGACTTGTGACCTTCATACGAATTGATTACACATGTCACGCTCAATTTATGAGCAACGGTGGCCTAATCGCTATTATCATGTTCTTCATTTAGTGGGGGTTTAAAACCCCCGCTATCCATCTGTTTTTTTTCCAGGCCAAAGCAAACGGGTGGAGAAGAAGATGAGGTGTAAGCCAGCGGTTGGTTGATTTGAAGCTTGGCGCGTTTTTTTTTATTATTACAGTCACTAATGCTTTTTCACATATAATGCTCATTGTTCAATATACATAAAAACCAACGCGCCTGGTTGAGTGGTTAATGTGTTGTCATGCAATCCATGGGACCTGGGTTCGATTCCCAGGTCCCCCATATTTCTCAATGAATTTTGTTTTAACATGATTCCATGCAGTACGTACCCCCAGGGCCTACCATGCAGCTTTAAGTTTGTGCTTGCCACGCGCCCCATAAGATCAATCCAGTGGTCAGAAACTGCAGACCACCATATGCATTGGTCAACAGAGTCACACGCATCCATGAAAAGTCAAAAAAGTCCAAGTTTCTAATGGGCCTCATTACTGGAACAAACCTCCAATCTGGGACAACAAACCCCCCATGTTTGCATTTTTCTCTCTTTTCATTTTTTCTCTTATTTATTTTAATTGCATTATTTGTTCTATTTTAATTCTTTAAATTAATTTTTTCTTTAACATAAAAAAATAACAAAAAATCAGAAAGACAAAAAATAAAAATATATTTTATTATTTAATTCACTAATGTTTTCATTTTTGTAAATAAATTTTATTAATTAATTTAGTTCTAATTCTAGGTTTTAATTTTAATATTTTTGTAATAAACTAAAAAATGTAGAATTAGGGTTTTATACTTTTATTCATTTTTTTTCTTTTTTCACCATATTTAATTATTAATTATTTTTTGTGAATAAATTTACCATTAAATAATTAGGTTAAAACTAGGTTAAACTTAAACATTTTTTTAATAAATTAAAAATAGTTTAGAATTAGGGTTCCAATTTAATTTTCTCATTAAACCCCATAAATACAAAAACTCCAAAAAAATTCTTTCTTTTTATTTAATTAATTTCATAATTTTAATTTAATTTCTTTAAAAGGGTCCAACGCCCTCGCTTTCGATTATAATTCCGTTTCGCGCGCTTATTTTGTTTCTTTTTGTAAATTTCATGTAATTACTCCAAAGCCTTGTAATAGATTAATTAGGATATTTATTCTTTCGCATTTTATTTTATTTCAAATCGGGTCTTGGACTAATTTGGCGATGTAGACCCGCGCCTTTGTAATAGCGTAGGACTTTTAATTCCGCATCTTTTAACTGTTAATAACTTGCATGAAAGAATGAATGTAAAAAAAAAAAACAACGCGTAGATCACCAATGCATGACCAGATAAACATAATTAAACATGACACACAAATCACACACCACCCCTAGGGTACGCCTCACTGTTGCCTTGCCCCTCGAAAAAGTGGTCGTCGAGTAGAGGATGTTTTAGTAAGTCCTCATGTCCATGAACATGGCATGAGGGTAGCTTCTAAGGTGTCTTCCTATTGCTCTGGTGACCACAATGTCCCGAACCCTCGAATTGACCCGAACACCTCCAACGGTGGTGCTACCTACCTCTCAATGGTGGGATGGCACTACTTTAAGGACATTTACACAGACGAATTCCTTAGGGTAGGTAGATGACTCGTAGATACTTGCTCTAATTCAAAACAAACCAAAAAACTTCTTTTCACACCAACACCTTTCAAAAAGCTTTCAAAAGCAATTTTTCAAACACTCTTGAGGACTGATACAAGAGTCGAACTGAAATTTTCAAAGAAACTTTTTTAACCCGCTCACCTTGAAAAGCAAACAAACAATTTTGAAAACACAAATGAGCAAGTATCTAAGAGCCCATGGATAACCATGGATAGAAAGGGTGCTAACACCTTCCCTTTCTATAAATCTACCTCCCGAACCGAGAGCAATCTCTATAAGGAATTTTTCTGTGCTTTTGTCCTTTCCATTTGGAGAAAATAAAAGACGGTGGCGACTCTTGCTTCCGTGATATTTCGCGAACCAGCGTTAAACAGTCAGTTCCAGATCCACCGATCACAGAACTGGCGACTCTGCTGGGGACTTAACTTAAAGTGAGGTGTACCTTAGGACTAAGATCACTGTGTTTTCAATTGCTTTGACTTGTTTGCTTTAAATTGTGGGACTGTCTTGGGAGTTCTATAGATCCTAACCCGGATCTGGGGATACCTTCTTAGAAAGTAGCAACAAGGCTGTGAGGGAACTGTGCGGGGTATACCGACATGGTTGAAACAGTCTGCTACATTGATGTGGCACTTTGGTGTGTACCGGTAACCCTTGAGTTCAGTCAAGGAGAGTACGGGGCCTCCATGTGGTGTCGTGAAGCATCAACTGACCTTAGGAACCTTAATTGAACTATCTTGGCCTCTTTAGGGTAGTGAGATAACTGACTTTGGTGCAGTCCGAGGTTGGTTGATACTCGATACTACACTCAATTGAGGGTTGCTTTCATGGAATATTTCGGTCGCCAGTTCAGTGGCTAAATCGAAACGATGAACAATGAAAGCAATCCAGTGATATTGAGACCCTTAGAACCCGGTTACTTCTAATAGGACAGGTTGAGCCCACCAACTTTAAGAGGGTAATACCCAGACCCCATGCTAGCCTAAACTCTAAGGGCTTGTCTTGTGTGACTTGTGTGCCTTACATGTTTGCCTTTGTAAATATCTGTGGTGTGTTTAATCATAGCATCATGACATCATCCAGCATCATATGCATTGACTAACCATTTCAGGGGTTCGAATCTTCATCTTTGTTCTTGTTTTGTAGGACATGGAAACTGTTCGCAGAAAGACAATTCAAATCAGCCTTGTAAGGATCCCTCCTCAGCTTAAGGAGCTTATATCCAGGATTCCCGAGAGCTCTTCATTCAGTGAAAGACATGGAAGACTCATCAGCTTGGTCAATACCAACATTGAGGAAGATATGATAAAGGTCCTGTTCCAGTTCTTTGACCCTCTGCATCACTGTTTCACTTTCCTGGATTATCAGCTGGTACCTACATTGGAGGAGTTCTCTCGGCTTCTGAAGATCCCTATCCTTGATCAACTACCCTACAACGGTACAGAAAAGGAACCCAAGCTTGAAGAGATTGCTAAAGCCTTACACCTGCAATCATCTGACCTCAAGGGACCTTGGGAGGTTAGAAGTGGCATCAAAGGGTTCTTAGCCAGGTTTCTGGTTGAGAAGGCCCAGGAATGTTGGAACTCCCTTGACTTACAAGCTTTTGAAGAAGTTGTGGCCCTCCTTGTCTATGGTTTGGTGTTGTTCCCTAACCCAGATCAGCTTATAGATATCAGTGCTGTCCAGATCTTCATGTCCAGGAATCCTATACCTACGTTGCTGGGGGACATCCTTCACTCATGTTACACTCGAACCATGAGAAAAAGAGGTGTCCTTATGTGTTGCACTCCTCTCCTGGGAAGGTGGTTTATTTCGCACCTTCCACAATCAGCTTTGAAGAACGAGCGGGGTTTGAGATGGTCACAACGGTTGATGACTCTTACACATGCAGATATACATTGGTGCCCTCGGTCCAGAGAGGATGTCACTATCATTGATCGTTGCGGGGAGTACCCTAATGTTCCTTTACTTGGAATCAGAGGAGGTATTACTTACAACCCATGCCTGGCTTGGAGACAGTTTGGTTATGCTCGGAGGGATGGCCCTCATGACATGTTAATTCCTGACATAGTTTTTGACTTCGACAACGATGCACAAGGACTTCGCCAGAGATTTATCAGAGCTTGGAAGATGCCCAGTAAGATAGACAGCAAGACACTGGGGCACAAGAATTCCATCCCATTGGAACCTTATCTCAAGTGGGTACGAGCCCGCTCCCAGAAGTTAGTAATGCCTTATCCTCATGTGCTCCCTGTGATCAAAGAGCCAGTCTTGGAAGGAGAAGTGTCCTACATTGTTCAACATCCTGACATGCCCACATCCTGGGAAGAGATGCAGAAGAGCTGGATCCAGCTTAAGGAAGAACGAAATTCTCTTGAGACCAGTCTACATGCTAGTGAAAAGAAGGTCTTGGAGCTCACCCGCCTATTGCACGAGGAGAGGAATCTCAACACCTACATAGCTCCAAAGAGGATGCGTAGTGTCTTTTGGGTTTGATTTGCTTTGTAATATGTGCCCATGAGGCTTTGATGTACTGAACAATTATTTCCTTAATGATAACGTGTGTTACTTTCTTGTCTACAACAAATTTGAACTTTCGAACCCTTGAATGCATTGCATAAACACATATCATTCATCACGTGCATAGCAGGTTTTCTTCTTTTCAGGTTGCTTACTGTTCTTCGCTGTTTATTTCAGCATCATGAACCCTGACTCATCATCAACCGAGATGTCTATCAAGGCCCTTCAGGCGCAGAACGTGCAATTTCAGGAACTGATCATGGGTTTGGCTCAAGGCCAAGAAGAGCTGAAGGCTTTACTCCTGAAGAAGGAGAAGAAGAAGAAGAAGAGAACTGTTCTTTTCAACTCGGGCCGAAGGTTTGGCAACACTCTGCAGAATGAAGAGGCTGGTTCTGCTATAGGCAAGAGCAGTCCCCAAGGGGGAAAAGGTCCTAGTCCGGTAGTCTCTGACAACGAGACTGACTTTAATGAGGAACAGTATCCTCCGGCTGAAGACCGGTATAAGCAGTTGGAAAACAGACTGAATGCAACGGAGATCCAACAAGTGCATGGGCTGGATTTCGGAGACTTGGGCTTATCTACTGGTGTGATCATTCCTCACAAGTTTAAGGCACCATCTTTCACCAAGTATGACGGGGCGTCTTGTCCCAAGCTACACCTCAGATCTTATGTGCGGAAGATTTAACCGTACTCAGTGGACAAGAACTTGTGGATCCACTTCTTCCAGGAGAGTCTTTCAGGGACTCATCTCGAATGGTTCTATCAGCTGGATGGGACCAAAGTTCGTAACTGGGAGGAGTTGGCTACTGCTTTTTACAAGAAGTATCAATATAATGCCGACCTTGCTCCTACACGTACCCAACTCCAGGGTATGTCGCTAGGATCAAGCGAAGGTTTTAAAGAGTATGCACAGAAGTGGAGGGATCTGGCTGGCAGGGTGCAGCCTTTGTTAACTGACCGGGAGTTGGTAGACATGTTCTTGGGGACCCTATCTGGGACATTTTTCAATCATCTTATCGGAAACTCATCTGCAGGGTTTACTGATCTTATTCTGACTGGGGAGAGAATAGAGGCTGGAATGAAGTCCGGAAAAATCCAGAAGGGTGCATCTGCAAGTTCTGAGAAAAAGCCCTTTAAGAAGGAGGCCAGTGCTGTATATGGGCCTAGGAGGCAAGATAAACCTGAGCGCCGCCAATCTGTCAACGCGGTGATGATTGCTAAGCCTGCTGCCGCTCCTCGGCAAACCAATCCACAAAGGGGTGAAAGACCCAGAAGAGAGTTTACCCGTCTAAGTATGACTCTATCACAAATCTTGCCGCAGTTGCTATCCACCAATTTGGTGACTGTTAGAGAGGCCCCGAAGGTTGTGAATACTGCTTCTCCCAAGTACAATCCAAATGCCCGCTGTGCTTATCACTCCGATAGCCCGGGGCATTCCACTGACGATTGCTGGGCCTTAAGGAATAAGGTGCAAGACCTTATTGACGCAAAAGAGATACAATTTGAAGCGCCTGAGAGGCCAAATGTGGTGACTGCTCCTATGCCCCAGCATGGAGTGAATGTCGTTGATGAAGATGTATATGCCGTTTCTGTGAATGATGTAGCTACTCCCTTGATGACTGTTAAGAGGAACCTACTGCTGGCCGGTCTATTTCCGGGTTGTAGTGAAGGTTGCCTTTTCTGTGCTGTTTCCCTTTCTGGTTGTCCTTTGCTGAAGTTGGGCATCCAAAGCCTGATGGACAGCAAAGAGATTTTGTTCAAGAAGACTGCTGTTCAGTTTGTTCCAGTGGAAGAAGTTTCTGTTGTTACAATCTTTAATAATCCGATCAAGGCTCTCCCAAGGAAGCCGGTTAAAATCATGACTGTCGCACCCATTGTGATTACTGTTCCGGGGCCTCTCCCCTATGAATCCGATAAGGCTGTCCCATGGCACTATGGGGCAGATGTGTATGTACATGGTATAAAGCAAGAGTTCAACACTGGCACCAGCATCAGCAATATCACTGGTCCAGCCAAAGTTACCCGCAGTGGCAGGCTCTTCTCGCCTGACATTGCACCACCAGCTATTCGAAGACCCCTCACTATAACACCTGCAAGTGTACCTGTTCCCAGTTCTGATCAAGTTGTTTCCCCTGCTGCCGAGTCATCTAATGCTCGGGGCAAAAGGATTGAAGATGAGCCTGCCCAGATGGAGGCACCAAAATCTATGAATGCTGAGGCCTCCCAACAAGAGATGGAGGAAATTCTGAAAATAATCAAGAAGAGTGACTTTAATGTTGTTGAGCAGCTGGGGCATACCCCCTCCAAGATCTCTATGCTCTCCTTACTGCTGTGCTCAGAGGCCCATGCTAAGGCCTTGATTTCATTTCTAAAGACGGCCCATGTGCCACAGGAGACATCTGCAGTCCAGTTTACTGATTGCGTAGCCAATTTGACAGCCGACAATGGTTTGGGTTTCTCGGATGCTGACCTTACTACTAAGGGAAAAGACCATAATGACGCCCTGCATGTCTCTATTGAATGCAGGGGAACTACTCTTGCGCACGTGTTGGTGGACACTGGTTCTTCCCTGAATGTGCTACCCAAGAAGGCCTTAGACCGTTTGGATTGTGAGGGCCTGGAGCTGAAACCTAGCAACATCATTGTTAGAGCCTTTGACGGTTCTAAGAGGATGGTCCATGGAGAGGTATACATTCCTATTCGGGTGGGTTCTCAAGTATTCGACTCTACTTTCTATGTGATGGATATCCGTCCATCATATTCTTGTCTACTGGGTCGACCTTGGATCCACAAAGTTGGGGCAGTAACCTCTACCCTGCACCAGAAGCTCAAATACCCCGTCAAAGGGAAGATTGTCACTGTGCAGGGAGAGGAGGAGTATATGGTGAGCCATTTGAATTCCTTCAGGTATATTGAGAAGGACGGGGAGTTTATTGAAACCCCCTTTCAGCATTTCGAAGAGGTACCTCCAACATTGGCAGCAGCGGAAACAGTGGTTGAAGAGGATGTTCCCTTGAAGATGGTTTCCTTGAAGGATGCCCGGGCTGTGATCAAGAAAGGTGAATGTGCTAACTGGGGCAGGCTCCCTGATTTTACACAAAAAACTGACAAGTTTGGACTGGGTTTTTCTGCAGAGGGTCAGAAGGCTGTGCGCAAGGCAAAGATCAGAAGACCTCCTGTGCTCATTACCAATCCAGGAGTGAATGCTGTTGGGGATGAAGATGAAGTGGGAGAGTCAGAGTTCAATAGCTGGATCTACCCGACGACTGGTGGTGGACCGACTAATTGGATTGCCAAAGATCATACTCCTGTTACTTTTGTTACGCAGTAATAAACTCCTTTGTTTTGTTATTTGTAATAAACATTGAATTAAAACTCTGGCCCGATGTCTTACCCGGGGCACCGTGGCTTCATTTGTGAGGGTATATTAATTGTCATTTCATATATCATGAATAAAGATCTTGGACGTTTTCTCGCATTTCAAATCTTATGCTCCTTTTCTTTCTTTCCTTTCTTTATATATTGCAAAACAGCTGTATTTACACACACTCACTCATACAGGTTTCAATCCACTCTGGATCTCACTGGTAACGACTCTGCTACTACCAGTTATGACTTCGAAAATCCGATCAACTTAGCCGAAGACGAAGGTGAAGATGATTGCGGAGTGCCTGGCGAGCTTGCAAGACTGTTACTCCAGGAAGAGAGGGCAATTCAACCACATGAAGAGCCGGTGGAAACAATAAATCTGGGTACTGAGACGGACAGGAAGGAAGTTAAGATTGGTGCCAACCTAGAGCTCAACGTGAAGCAACGGTTGACTCAGATGCTACATGATTATATGGAGATCTTTGCCTGGTCCTACGAAGACATGCCCGGGTTGGATACCGACATTGTGGTCCATCATTTGCCTACTAAGGAAGACTGCCCTCCGGTTAAACAAAAGGTCCGTCGTATGCGTCCAGAGATGTCTAAGAAGATCAAAGCCGAGGTTATGAAACCGTTTGATACCGGGTTCCTTGCAGTGACTTCTTACCCTCAGTGGGTTGCTAATGTGGTGCCGATGCCAAAGAAAGATGGAAAGGTCAGAATGTGTGTCGATTACAGGGATCTGAACAGGGCCAACCCCAAAGATGACTTCCCCTACCTCACATTGATGTCCTTGTTGACAATACTGCTCACCACAAGGTGTTCTCTTTCATGGATGGTTTTTCAGGCTATAATCAGATCAAGATGGCTCCGGAAGACATGGAGAAGACTACCTTTGTTACTCAGTGGGGCACCTTCTGCTACAAGGTCATGCCTTTTGGACTGAAGAACGCTGGGGCAACCTACCAACGTGCCATGGTTGCTTTATTTCATGACATGATCCATCATGAGATAGAAGTGTATGTCGACGACATGATTGCAAGGTCCCAAACGGAGGAGGAGCACCTCAATCATCTGCAGAAATTGTTTGACCGACTGAAGTTGTACAAGCTGAGGTTGAACCCGAACAAGTGCACCTTCGGGGTAAGATCTGGAAAGTTGCTAGGCTTCGTTGTAAGTGATAAGGGCATTCAAGTGGACCCTGCCAAGGTTAAAGCTATTCAAGAGATGCCAGTTCCTAAGACAGAGAAAGAGGTCAGAGGCTTTTTAGGACGTCTGAATTACATTGCTCGATTCATCTCGCACCTAACTGCTACCTGTGAGCCAATCTTCAAGCTGCTGAAGAAAGATCAGGTAGTACGTTGGAATGATGAATGTCAGGTTGCTTTTGACAGAATCAAAGAGTATCTCCAAGAACCACCCATTCTTATGCCACCGGTTGAGGGGAGACCTCTGATACTATACCTGACAGTACTTGACAACTCAATGGGGTCTGTGCTGGGGCAGCATGACGAGTCTGGCCGAAAAGATCATGCCATTTATTACCTTAGCAAAAAGTTTACCGACTGTGAGACCCGATACTCACTGCTTGAGAAAACTTGCTGCACTTTGGTATGGGCTGCTCGCCGGCTGAGACAGTATATGCTGACTCACACTACCTTGTTGATCTCAAAGATGGATCCTATAAAGTACATATTTGAAAAGCCTGCTCTGTCTGGGAGAATAGCAAGATGGCAAATGATCTTGACAGAATACGACATCCAGTACACAACTCAGAAAGCTATCAAAGGAAGTGTATTGGCAGATCACTTGGCACATCAGGCAGTAAACGACTATCAGTCAATGAACTTCGAATTTCCCGACGAGAGTATCATGATAGTGACTGATTGTGAAGTACCTGGACCGGATGAAGGACCTGAGGAAGGATCCCGATGGTCTATGCACTTTGACGGAGCCTCCAATGCTTTGGGTAACGGTATCGGCGCTGTAATCATATCCCCTCAAGGAACTCATACTCCACTCACTGCCCGGCTATGTTTCAACTGCACCAACAACATGGCGGAGTATGAGGCATGTATCATGGGTCTCCAAGCTACGATCGACTTAAGGATCAAGTTTCTGAGTGTCTTCGGAGATTCCGCTCTCGTGATCAATCAGATCAAAGGAGAGTGGGATACGAAACATCCGAATCTTATTCCTTACAGAGAATGTGTGTTAACATTGATCCCCCACTTCACAGAGATAACCTTTGAACATTTCCCAAGAGAGGAGAATTAGTTGACGGACGCGTTAGCTACGATGTCTTCTATGTTCAAGGTCAAATGGGACAATGAGGCTCCCCGGATCATCATCTGGAAACTGGACGAACCGACATACTGTTGTGATCTCGAGACTGAATTGGTGACTGAGAAGCCTTGGTACCATGAGGTGAAGAGATACTTGGAAGCTCAGGAATACCCTGAAGGTGCATCTGTCAATGATAAGAAGTTTCTAAGAAGATTCGCAGCCAAGTTCTTCCTTAGCAACGACATCCTATACAAGCGAAACCATGATTCGACCTTACTGCGTTGTGTGGATAAGACTGAAGCAGAAAGGATCATGGAAGAGCTACATGAAGGTACCTTTGGAACACATTCCAGTGGACACACTATGGCGAAGAAAATCCTTCGGGCAGGGTATTTCTGGTCCATAATGGAAGCCGACTGTTACCAACATTCTCGGACGTGCCATACGTGCCAGATCTATGCAGACAAGGTGCATGTTCCTCCAGTCCCTCTGAATGTCTTGACTGCACCTTGGCCGTTTGCAATGTGGGGCATAGATATGATCGGTGAGATTAAACCTACAGCGTCCAATGGGCATCGCTTCATCCTGGTAGCGATTGATTACTTCACGAAGTGGGTTGAAGCAACTTCCTACGCTACGGTAACCAAGACTGTTGTGGCACGGTTCATTCGGCACAACCTGATCTGTCGATACGGTGTCCCTGAAAGGATCATTACAGACAACGGTACCAATCTTAATAACAAGATGATCACTGAGCTCTGCGAGCAGTTTAAGATACAGCACCACAACTCTTCTCCTTATCGGCCGAAGATGAATGGGGCTGTAGAAGCAGCGAATAAGACCATTAAGAAAATCATGTAGAAGATGACAGTGACTTATAAAGATTGGCACGAGATGTTACCATTTGCTATACATGGGTACCGTACCTCAGCCAGGACGTCAACCGGGGCAACTCCTTTCTCCTTGGTCTACGGTATGGAGGCAGTCTTACCGATCGAAGTGCATATATCCTCTCTCCGGATAATGAAGGATGCAGATCTGAGCGAAGATGATTGGATCCAGACACGACTTGATCAGTTAAACCTGATTTACGAAAAGAGACTTGCTGCTATTTGTCATGGTCAAGCGTACCAAAAACGGATGATCAGGGCATTTAACAAGAAGGTCAGACCACAAGAATATCAAGTTGGGGATCTGGTAATCAAGCGCATCATCCTTCCTCAGAGTGATCCAAGGGGCAAATGGACCCCTACGTACGAAGGGCCATTTGTGGTTAAACATGTGTTCTCAGGAGGAGCCATGATTTTAACCACCATGGATGGTGACGACCTTCCTCACCCCGCCAATGCAGACATAGTAAAAAGACGCTACGCATAAAAAAGACCCGCTAGGTTGACATACCTAGGCAAAAATTACGGCTTCCCGGCAAACCAAAAGGGTTCGGGCAAAATGAAGGGATGAAATGAAAAAATCTGTACACCCGGCAAGTCGAAAACCTGAAAAGGCGGCTTGGGCAAAAATGGGTATCCCGGTGGACTGAAAACCCGAAAGGGTGGTCCAGGCAAAAGTTAGGGAAAAAGCGTAATACTATGTCTCATTGGATCACTTTGCATCCGGAATCCGGTATCTACATCAAATTTAGACGACATTGATCAATCAGCTTCATCCTCGACTAGGTCATCAAGTGATGAGACGCTCGAAGATATAAGGGCGATAGCAGAGTCAAAACCCAGTGGGATCATGTTTTTCACAGCTGTTTTATTTTCCTTTGTACAAATTGTATAAACTCTTTTGTTCGGCGGCATTATCTTACTAGGACGTCAGCCTCTTGTACATAAAACGCCTATTTACAGGCAAATTCAAAAATCAATACAAAAAATCACTTTTCAGTTAAAATTGCCAATTGTTTTCCTTTTCTGTTTTGTTTTGCGAAGAACGTCCAAGGTTCAATTTGTGATATATGCATTTGACACTAATTGCTAATTCATAATTGATTGCATACGAAACAAAGGATTAATTGCAGGTAACATTAGAAACAGGGGCAATAATGTTTGTCTAAGCGATCTAATTGTTCTGTTCACCAAGGTACCAAGGTAGGTTCAGCTGAAGAACATAACCAGATATCTTAATTCCCTAGAGAGTGAGTCAGCAAGCCAATGCACTCTCCCTAAGCTATACAATCAGCCTTAAGGAAGTTGAGTATCCTCCAGCAGATCTCAACATTCCCCAGCACATCATACAGACATTCTTAAACAAGCATCCCCGGCAGTCTTGACCTAAAGATTGTTCCCCGGCGGTATATCAAACATTCAATGGAGTCACTTTCCCAATACATCTCAGAAATATCCCCAGGAGAGTCCAATCCAGATCTCCCCAGGAAAGGTGGAATCATCTCCCAAGCAGTAAGCTTATCCCCAATAGATTCTGGAAGCTTATCCCCTATAGAGCACGAACGCGTCCCCCGGCTGTATTCAAAGGTTATTTCCCTACCAGGATATAACTGGGTTATCCTCAGCCAAAAGCCACGGAAAGATCGTCCTCGGCAAAGTCTTCTTATCCCCAGCGAAGTCTATTAACACTTCCAACATAACAATGGTATCCCCAGCGAAGTTACCATCAACATCTCAACAGAATACCTCTCTCCCCACCGAGTATTGCTCCCCAGCAAGGTCGCTAGAGTAATTTTCTCCCTGCAGAGTAATCCATTCGCCAAGTTTATTCCCCAACGGAGTTTATCTTCTCCTACCGGTATTCTTGCAACTATCATCCCCAGCGGAGACAACAAAGCACTATTCTCCAACATCATCCCAGGATGTGACTTCCCGGCACCCATCAAGGATTTACTTTCCTAGATGAAAAAACATACGTTCATAAACATCACATTTCCATACATTATAGCATGCATATACGCATCATATCTTACAATTTCATTTATGTTGAGAACATCATTGCTTGATCCATATCATGCATTGCATATGACTGACCTTTTCCTTTCAGGAAAGATCCAGTTAAGTTCTCAAGCTATATTTCAAGACTTTAGTCTGGTTTAGTTAAATCGATTCTAAGATTTTCCTGATTCTTATCCAGTCAAAGGCCTTCTCTGGTTCATTCAGATCGACCCTAAGATCTCCCTGATTCTTATCCAGTTGAAGATTTCAAGATCTTGTCCGGTTCAGTTAAATCGACCCTAAGATTTTCCTGATTCTTATCCAGTCAAAGGCCTTCTCTGGTTCAGTCAGATCGACCCTAAGATCTCCCTGATTCTTATCCAGTTGAAGATTCCAAGACCTTGTCCGGTTCGGTTAAATCGACCCTAAGATTTTCCCGATTCTTATCCAGTCAAAGGCCTTCTCTGGTTCAGTCAGATCGACCCTAAGATCTCCCTGATTCTTATCCAGTTGAAGATTCCAAGACCTTGTCCGGTTCAGTTAAATCGACCCTAAGATTTTCCTGATTCTTATCCAGTCAAAGGCCTTCTCTAGTTCAGTCAGATCGACCCTAAGATCTCCCTGATTCTTATCTAGTTGAAGATTCCAAGACCTTGTCCGGTTCGGTTAAATCGACCCTAAGATTTTCCTGATTCTTATCCAGTCAAAGGCCTTCTCTGGTTCAGTCAGATCGACCCTAAGATCTCCCTGATTCTTATCCAGTTGAAGATTCCAAGACCTTGTCCGGTTCAGTTAAATTGACCCTAAGATTTTCCTGATTCTTATCCAGTCAAAGGCCTTCTCCGGTTCAGTCAGATCGACCGTAAGATCTCCCTAATTCTTATCCCAGTAGAAGAAATCCAAGATTCTCTCAGCGTTACTGTTGAGGTTGAAGTCGCCTATGATTCTCTCAGCGTTACTGTTGAGGTTGAAGTCGCCCAAGATTCTCTCAGCGTTCCTGTTGAGGTAGTAATCGCCCCAAGATTCTCTCAGCGTTCCTGTTGAGGTAGTAATCGTCCAAGGTTCTCTCACCGTCCCGTTGAGGTAGTAACCATCCCTGGTTCATTCATAACCTTCTGAAGCTCCAGATTCAATTCCTGTAACCAGTCAGGGCGCATCTATACAAAGAGTTTGAAGACCAGCTCCTGCAACAGGCCAGATAATCATTTTCTTTTTCAGGTACGCAAGTTCTCGCTAAGGAATCTCTTACGCGATCGACATCCAGATGGCATCTATAAGCCCATCCACCAATCCATCACCTCTCAGCATGGCATCTATAATCCCATCATCCTATCCATCAATCTCTAAATGTCATCTATAAGCCCATTCCCACCATCACACTACTATGTGAGCGCAAATTTCTGGGCACTCTAGTGTTCAATCATCTTCCACCTTCGGATTACGAAAGGCACGTCAGCCAATCTACATCCTCAGGTCTAAGAAGATTGAACAGGGGCAACTGTTGTACCCCAAAATTTGCCCTCCCATATTCTTCAAGATTTGCAAAGAACATGCTTCAAAATCTCCCAAGGGTTGCACAGTTCAAGGGCCCCCTAACAGTCAAAAACTAGGGTTTTGATCCTGGCAAAGAAATTGAAGTTTCCAAGGGTCCAATCAAGTCCCACATACCTACAAACATGGTCAAGCATCCATATGACAAGTTTCAAGACTTACAACACAAAATTGCACAGTTAAAAACCCTAATTGCTCAACAGTTAACTGTAGGGGCAAAATGGTCATTTGACAGTCAAAAGTTCAAATTTTTGGTCAAACATCTCATTTTGAAGCCACAAACATCTTTCGATCAATTCATGATCATGATTTTCAAGGCATGGCTCAAAAAGTCTCAAGATGCAAAAGTTTCCATATTTGGACAGTTGAAAAAGTCAACTGTAACTTGACCAAGGCATAACTTCCACATGGTTCATCAGAAAAATTCCATCCAAAGCTCATTTTGAAGAGAAAGACATTTCCTACAACTCCTCCTCACACTTCAAGTCCAAGAAATGCTCTCACAAAAAGATATCAATCTCAACATTATAGGTCATTTTCAAAAGTCAACAAAAAGGCACTTTAAGTCAAAGACCATAACTTGAGATTGGTAAATCAAAATGACATGGGATCAAAGGCATTGGTTAGAGGACTTCACGACCTTTCCAAAATGTCCAAGAACATGATCAAAGCTTAAAAATTGAGCAAGATATGCCTTGTGGAAGTTGGGAAATTTTTGGGAATTTTGAAAAGTCAACTTTGCTTCAAATGCCTCAAAATTGCTAATGGGCCACATTTTCTTCCAAGAATCATCATCCAAAGGTTATGCACGACCATTTGACCCAAATGGGATTTATTTCATCATTTTTTATTATTTATTTGAATTTTTATCACTATTAATTCATTTAATGAAATAAAATATGACAAAAATAGAAAACCATGTTTTTTAATCCCTTTTTGCAGCATATTCTCTCCATAAAACCTCAAGATTTCGTGCACACCCAATTTGGAAAGATTTAGCCATGATTGGTATCAAAAGCACATGGAAAAGATTTGAAAAGATTTCATTAAAGATCAAATATTTGATTCATCAAAACATTGATCTCTTGACTCAAATTTCTACCCTAATTCGTCCCATACATATACAGAATGCCAACCCTAATGCCAAAGACCTTGAAGCTGCGCTCAGAAAAGAATACACACTTTGCATTTTTTGTCAATTTTTTCAAAACTGATTTCACACATAGAGCCTGATTCAAAGCTTATAACCAATTCCAAAAGCTTTCTGAGGCTTTCCTGAACGTGATTCAATCTTTTTCCAGTCCTCACGCATCAAGAATTGGTATATAGAAGTCCAATTTTCTCAAACTTTTCTCATAATCGTGTTTTAATATATATGCCATATTCATGCATTCTAATAATCATTTTGTACTAATATGCACTCCTTGAAGCTAATGGTGTATTTTAATTAAGTTTTTATAGCCTATATGCAAAGTTGCCATGGAAGCTCGTTAGGTTTTCAGAGGTCAAAAATTAGGGCTTCACTCATATGGGAAAATTGAACCACAAGACCTGGACCATTAGACTCGTGACCTTCATACGAATTGATTACACATGTCGCACTCAATTTATGAGCAACGGTGGCCTAATCGCTATTATCATGTTCTTCATTTAGTGGGGGTTTAAAACCCTCTCTATCCATCTGTTTTTTTTTCCAGGCCAAAGCAAACGAGTGGAGAAGAAGATGAGGTGTAAGCCAGCGGTTGGTTGATTTGAAGCTTGGCGCGTTTTTTTTTATTATTACAGTCACTAATGCTTTTTCACATATAATGCTCATTGTTCAATATACATAAAAACCAACGCGCCTGGTTGAGTGGTTAATGTGTTGTCATGCAATCCATGGGACCTGGGTTCGATTCCCAGGTCCCCCATATTTCTCAATGAATTTTGTTTTAACATGATTCCATGCAGTACGTACCCCCAGGGCCTACCATGCAGCTTCAAGTTTGTACTTGCCACGCGCCCCATAAGATCAATCCAGTGGTCAGAAACTGCAGACCACCATATGCATTGGTCAACAGAGTCACACGCATCCATGAAAAGTCAAAAAAGTCCAAGTTTCTAATGGGCCTCATTACTGGAACAAACCTCCAATCTGGGACAACAAACCCCCCATGTTTACATTTTTCTCTCTTTTCATTTTTTCTCTTATTTATTTTAATTGCATTATTTGTTCTATTTTAATTCTTTAAATTAATTTTTTCTTTAACATAAAAAAATAACAAAAAATCAGAAAGACAAAAAATAAAAATATATTTTATTATTTAATTCACTAATGTTTTCATTTTTGTAAATAAATTTTATTAATTAATTTAGTTCTAATTCTAGGTTTTAATTTTAATATTTTTGTAATAAACTAAAAAATGTAGAATTAGGGTTTTATACTTTTATTCATTTTTTTTCTTTTTTCACCATATTTAATTATTAATTATTTTTTGTGAATAAATTTACCATTAAATAATTAGGTTAAAACTAGGTTAAACTTAAACATTTTTTTAATAAATTAAAAATAGTTTAGAATTAGGGTTCCAATTTAATTTTCTCATTAAACCCCATAAATACAAAAACTCCAAAAAAATTCTTTCTTTTTATTTAATTAATTTCATAATTTTAATTTAATTTCTTTAAAAGGGTCCAACGCCCTCGCTTTCGATTATAATTCCGTTTCGCGCGCTTATTTTGTTTCTTTTTGCAAATTTCATGTAATTACTCCAAAGCCTCGTAATAGATTAATTAGGATATTTATTCTTCTGCATTTTATTTTATTTCAAATCGGGTCTTGGACTAATTTGGTGATGTAGACTCGCGCCTTTGTAATAGCGTAGGACTTTTAATTCCGCATCTTTTAACTGTTAATAACTTGCATGAAAGAATGAATGTCAAAAATAAAAACAACGCGTAGATCACCAATGCATGACCAGATAAACATAATTAAACATGACACACAAATCACACACCACCCCTAGGGTATGCCTCACTGTTGCCTTGCCCCTCGAAAAAGTGGTCGTCGAGTAGAGGATGTTTTAGTAAGTCCTCATGTCCATGAACATGGCATGAGGGTAGCTTCTAAGGTGTCTTCCTATTTCTCTGGTGACCACAATGTCCCGAACCCTCGAATTGACCCGAACACCTCCAACGGTGGTGCTACCTACCACTCAATGGTGGGATGGCACTACTTTAAGGACATTTACACAGACGAATTCCTTAGGGTAGGTAGATGACTCGTAGATACTTGCTCTAATTCAAAACAAACCAAAAAACTTCTTTTCACACCAACACCTTTCAAAAAGCTTTCAAAAGCAATTTTTCAAACACTCTTGAGGACTGATACAAGAGTCGAACTGAAATTTTCAAAGAAACTTTTTTAACCCGCTCACCTTGAAAAGCAAACAAACAATTTTGAAAACACAAATGAGCAAGTATCTAAGAGCCCATGGATAACCATGGATAGAAAGGGTGCTAACACCTTCCCTTTCTATAAATCTACCTCCCGAACCGAGAGCAATCTCTATAAGGAATTTTTCTGTGCTTTTGTCCTTTCCATTTGGAGAAAATAAAAGACAGTGGCGACTCTTGCTTCCGTGACATTTCGCGAACCAGCGTTAAACAGTCAGTTCCAGATCCACCGATCACAACTTCTATTTCGTGATGTATCATGTCGTGAAATAGAGAGACCATGGCACGCTGATAGGTAGCCCTAGCATTCTTCAGTCCTAACGGCATAACCTTGTAGCAGAATGTACCCCACTGAGTGACAAATGTTGTTTTCTCCATGTACTCAGGTGCCATTTTGATTTGGTTGTAACCTGAGAAACCGTCCATGAAAGAAAACACTTTGTGCTGTGCCGTATTGTCAACTAGGATGTCAATATGGGGAAGTGGGAAATCATCCTTAGGGCTTGCCCTATTCAAATATCTATAGTCCATGCACATTCGTACCTTGCCGTTTTTCTTGGGCACGGGAACAATATTGGCAACCCATTGTGGATAGGAGGTGACAGCCAAGAATCCATCGTTAAATTGTTTCATGACTTCTGCTTTAATCTTCTCCGACATATCTGGTCACATGCGACGAACCTTTTGTTTTACTGGTGGGCAATCCTCTTTTGTAGGTAGACGATGTACCACAATATCTGCATAAAGTCCTGGCATGTCTTCATATGACCAGGAAAAGACCTCAACATATTCGTGTAGCAATTGAATCAGACGCTCCTTGACATTGGGTTCCATATTGGCACCCACCTTGACCTCTCTTTTGTCTTCCTCGGTACCTAGGTTGATTGTATCCACGGGTTACTCGTTGGGCTAAATGGTCCTCTCTTCTTGTTGTAGTAATCTGGCAAGTTTCCCTGGTACTTCACAATCTTCCTCACCTTCGTCTTCGGCTTGGTAGATTAGATTTTCAGAGTCACAAAAATCCATAGCATAACCGTTATCCATGGGATCCCGAATGGATGTAGACCTGCATTGTGAGTGTGAGTGTGTGTAAGGGTATAGCTATCTTTAAAAAGAAATGAAAACGTAAAAAGGAAAAATAATGAGCACAAAGTTTGTATGCAAAACGTCCATGATTCATTGATGTCATATGGAAATGAAATAATAACCCTTACAAATGGATCATTGTGCCTCGGGTAAGACACAAGGTTTTAAGAGTTTGAATTGTTTTAATATTACAGATCCAACAAAATGTAAAGACAAATTATTGTGGGATAAAAGTGATCGGGACAAAATCTCCAGCCTCCCAATTGCTGAGCCCTCCACTAACAGTTGGGAAGATCCAATCCTCCAAGTTGCAGCCATCTTCAACATCCTCTACCGCGTTGACTTCACGGTTGATGATCTTCAGGGGTGGTCCTCCAGCACGAGCGCGGAGTACAGCCTTCTGAGTACTTGAAGTGAACCCCAGGCCAAACTTGTCAGACTTGTATGGGATATCTGGGAGTTGCCCCCATATAGTGCACCCTCCTTCTTCTATTACTGCCTTTGCATCCTTCAAAGATGACATCCTGAGTGGAGGCCTTGTGATCTTGGGAACAGCCTTGGTCACTGCCATATCTTGCGAGACCTCTTCAAAGTGTTGGAATGGAGTTTCAATAAATTCACCATCTAATTCCACATATCTGATGGAATTGAGATGGCTGATCATATACTCTTCTTCTCCATGAACAATGATAATCTTCCCTTGAATCAGATACTTCAGCATTTGGTGCAACGTAGAAGTAACAACGCCAACATTGTGAACCCATGGTCGGCCTAGCAAGAAGGAATATGAAGGGAGAATATCCATTAGATAAAAAGTTGAATCAAATATTTGGGTTCCAACCTTTATGGGGATATCCACTTCCCCATGCACCATCCTTTTTGATCCATCAAAGGCCCTTACTACTATGTTACTTGGCTTCAATATCAATCATTTACAGTCAAGCCTATCAAGAGCTTTTTTAGGTAATACATTCAGAGATGAGCCAGTGTCCACCAAAACATGAGCTAAGGTTGTGCCCCTACATTCAACTGAGACGTGCAATGCCGTATTGTCAACTAGGATGTCAATATGGGGAAGTGGGAAATCATCCTTAGGGATTGCCCTATTCGAATATCTGTAGTCCATGCACATTCGTACCTTTCCGTCTTTCTTGGGCACGGGAACAACATTGGCAACCCATTATGGATAGGAGGTGACAACCAAGAATCCAACGTTAAATTGTTTCATGACTTCTGCTTTAATCTTCTCCGACATATCTGGTCGCATGCGACGAATCTTTTGTTTTACTGGTGGGCAATCCTCTTTTGTAGGTAGATGATGTACCACAATATCTGCATCAAGTCCTGGCATGTATTCATACGACCAGAAAAAGACCTCAACATATTCGTGTAGCAACTGAATCAGACGCTCCTTGACACTGGGTTCCAGATTAGCACCCACCTTGACCTCTCTTTTGTCTTCCTCAGTACCTAGGTTGATTGTATCCACGGGTTACTCGTGGGGCTGAATGGTCCTCTCTTCTTGTTGTAGTAATCTGGCAAGTTCCCCTGATACTTCACAATCTTCCTCACCTTCGTCTTCGGCTTGGTAGATTAGATTTTCAGAGTCACAAAAAGCCATAGCAGAACCGTTATCCATGGGATCCCGAATGGATGTAGACCTACATTGTGAGTGTGAGTGTGTGTAAGGGTATAGCTATCTTTAAAAAGAAATGAAAATGTAAAAAGGAAAAATAATGAGCACAAAGTTTGTATACAAAACGTCCATGATTCATTGATGTCATATGGAAATGAAATAATAACCCTTACAAATGGATCATTGTGCCTCGGGTAAGACACAAGGTTTTAAGAGTTTGAATTGTTTTAATATTACAGATCCAACAAAATGTAAAGACAAATTACTGTGGGATAAAAGTGACCGGGACAAAATCTCCAGCCTCCCAATTGCTGAGCCCTCCACTAACAGTTGGGAAGATCCAATCCTCCAAGTTGCAGCCATCTTCAACATCCTCTACCGTGTTGACTTCACGGTTGCTGATCTTCAGGGGTGGTCCTCCAGCACGAGCGTGGCGTACAGCCTTCTGAGTACTTGAAGTGAACCCCAGGCCAAACCTGTCAGACTTGTATGGGATATCTGGGAGTTGCCCCCATATAGTGCACCCTCCTTCTTCTATTACTGCCTTTGCATCCTTCAAAGATGACATCCTGAGTGGAGGCCTTGTGATCTTAGGAACAGCCTTGGTCACTGCCATATCTTGTGGGACCTCTTCAAAGTGTTGGAATAGAGTTTCAATAAATTCACCATCTAATTCCACATATCTAAAGGAATTGAGATGGATGATCATATACTCTTCTTCTCCATGAACGGTGATAATCTTCCCTTGAATCGGATACTTCAGCATTTGGTGCAACGTAGAAGTAACAACGCCAACATTGTGAACCCATGGTCGGCCTAGCAAGAAGGAATATGAAGGGCGAATATCCATTACATAAAAAGTTGAATCAAATGTTTGGGTTCCAACCTTTACGGGGATATCCACTTCCCCATGCACCATCCTTTTTGAGCCGTCAAAGGCCCTTACTACTATGTTACTTGGCTTCAATATCAATCACTTACAATCAAGCCTATCAAGAGCTTTTTTAGGCAATACATTCAGAGATGAGCCAGTGTCCACCAAAACATGAGCCAAGGTTGTGCCCCTACATTCAACTGAGACGTGCAATGCCTCATTATTCTTCCTTCCTCTTGGCGTTAAATTAGAATCCGAAAAGCCTAGACCATTATCCGCAGTTGAGCTGGCTACGCAATCTTGGAACTGATCGGCAGATGTCTCTTGGAGTACATGGGCAATTTTCAGGAATTTTACCAAAGCTTTTGCATGCGCCTCAGGACATAGTAGTAAAGCCAGCATGGAAATACTAGATGGGGTTTTCCCCAGTTGTTTAACTACATCGTAGGCGCTTCTTTTTATGATCTTCAGAATTTCCTCCATCTCTTTCTGGGAGGTCTCAGGGATAGCCAATGATTGTGCCTTCGTCCGGACAGGCTCAATCAGAATACTTTTACCTCGAGTCTTGGTTAACTCGGCGGCAGAAATGTCAGTAGGAGTGATAGCATGGATTGTAACAGCTTTGTCAGTTGGAGTATTGGTGGAGATGATTGTAGGACTGTGAATAGCCTTCGGAGGAGCAACAACAACATGAATGATTACGGGTTCAGAAACTGCTTTTGGGGGAGCAATTTCTGGAGAGAATATCCTTCCGCTTCGGGTAATCTTGCTAGTCCCTACAATATTACTGATATCAGAGTTAACTTTCTCGGAACTTGAATCTTCGACAGCTGGCCAATCTTGCTTGACACCGTGGTAGTAGACATCCCCTCCATAATTCCATGGTATGGTTTTGTCTGACGAATACAAGACTGGTCCAGGCATTGTAATTATCAAAGGAGTTGCTTTTGGAACTGATGTAATTCTAACGGGTCTTTTGGTGGAGACCCTGGAAGAATTGGCGGAAATGATAATGATAGAAACATATTTAAAAGGAACAGGTGGAACATAAGTCTTTTTAAACAAAATTTCTTTGTTATCTATTAGGCACTGAACGCCTGCTTTCAAAAAAGGACAGTTGGTTGGTGAGGACAAACAAAAATGACAACCTTCATCACAGCCCGGGAAAACACCGGCATTCAACAAGTTTACTTTAATAGTCTAGAGTGGGGTCATAAGTTCATCAACTGAAGTAACAAACATATCTTCTTCAATGGCATTGGTATTATGGCCATGTTTGGGCATAGGGGCAGAAATGACATTTTGCTTTTTAGGCGCATCAAATTCAATCTCTTTGGCTTCAATGAGGTCTTGAACTTTGTTCTTTAGAGCCCACCAGTTATTAGTGTCATGGTCGGGACTCTCAGAGTGGTATGCACAGCGGGCATTAGGATGATAGTGAGGAGATGTTGTGTTAGGATTCTTTGAAGCTTCTTTCAAGGTCACTAAGTTGGATCTTAACAGATGTGGAAGTACTTGAGATAAGGTCATGTTAATTCTTGTGAATTGTCTGACTGGTCTTTCCATCCTTGGTTGGTTGTTTCTTTGCTGATCAGGCGCAGGTTTAGGAATCATAACAGCCCCCACCATTGGACGGCGTTCGGCCCTATCTTGATTTCTCTGAGGATAAACAACAACCACTTCTTTCTTTCCGATAAATGGCTTCCTTATAGCAGTAGAGGATGTATCTTTCTGAATCTTTCCACTCTTTATCCCGGCTTCTACTCTCTCTCCGGTCAATATCAGTTCAGTAAAACCCGCCGATGAACTCCCAATTAGGTGATTGAAGAAGGGACCAGACAAGGTGCCCCAAAACATGTCTACTAATTCTCTTTCAGATAGGGGAGGTTGAACTCTTCCATCCAGGTCTCTCCATTTTTGCGCATAGTCCTTGAAGCCTTCATTGGAAATCATGGCCATACTTTGGAGTTGAGTACGGGTAGGCGCAAGATCAGCATTGTATTTGTATTGTTTGTAAAAGGCTGCAGCAAGATCTTCCAAGTTATGAACATTGGCTCTTTCTAACTGATAAAACCAATCAAGTTAAGTTCCAGACAAATTGTCTTGGAAGAAGTGTACCCATAAATCGTTGTCAGCGGTATGGGGCTGGATTTCCTCACATAGGATTGGAGATGCATTTTAGGGCATGAAACTCCGTCATATTTGGCGAACACAGGTGCTTTGATTTTTGGAGGAATGACAATTCCCGATACTAACCCCAACTCCTCAAAGTCCAAACCAGACACTTTTTGGATTTCCATTGCACTCAACCGCTCTTCGAGATGTTTATACTTATCATCAACTGGAGGGTATTGTTCTTCAGAATAGTCTTCTTCTTCCTCTTCCTCTACTGATTTTGATGGGACAATTTTTTCTTTGCCTTTCCCATCTTGATTATCTCTCTCACCGGATGTTGTTGCAAAGTCTAGGGTCCTTCTTGTCTGCCCATGAAATATTCTTCCCGTGTTTAGGACTCCACTTACCTTCTTTGTCTTTTTTTTCTTCTCCTCAGCCAACAAAGTCTTCAACTCTTCTTGTCCTTTGGCTAGGGTTAAGAACAACAGTTGAAACTATGCATTTTGAGCTTGGAGGTCCTTTACCGTTTGCTCGAGATCCATCTTACTGAAATAAACAGTAGAGAGATGAGGAAACTTGTTACAAGAAACCTGCTTATGTTATGAGGAATGATAAATGCGTATGCAATGATTTCAAGGATTTTAAGATTCAAATTTGTTTTATACAAAAAGGAAACACATGTTATATTAATAAATTAAAGCTTTTGAGTACATCAATTCCTTCTTGGGAAAAATAATACAAAAAACTCTAAGATAAAAAGGTAGTCCGCATCCTTTTTGGTGCAATGTAAGCATTCAGAGTTTGCTCCTCATGAAGTAGTCTATTGGGTTCCAAACCCTTCTTCTCGCTTACGTAGAATTGGGCTTCGAAAGCATCTCGCTCCCCCTTGAGTTGTAACCAATCCCTTTGTAGGTCTTAAAGAGAGGTGGGCATGTCAGGATGTAGGATTGTGTATGGGACATCTCCTTCCATGACAGGCTCAATGATTACCGGGATAATAGAGGGGTAAGGCATCATAAGACTCTGAGCACGAGTTCGTACCCATTTGAGGTAAGGCTCAAGAGGGATGGAATTTTTATGCCCCAAAGTCTTGCTATCTACCTTGTTCAACATCCTCCAAGCTCGGATAAATCTCTAGCGAAGACCTTGATCGTCGTTTTCGTAGTTAAATACTAAACCTTGGATCAGCATCTCGTGCGGGCCATCCCTTCGGGCATAACCAAACTGTCTTAAAGCTAAGCAGGGGTTGTAGGTGATTCGTCCCCTAATACCAAGTAAAGGGACATTAGGAAATTCCCCACAACGGTCGATAATAGTAACATTCTCTATGGATCGGGAGCACCAATGAATGCCTGAATGTTTGAGCGTCATCAACCTTTGTGACCACCTTGAACCTTGCTCATTCTTTAATACAGATTGGGGAAGATGTGAAATAAAACATCTTTCCAAGAGAGGAGTGCAACACATAAGAACACCTCTTTTCCTCATTGTGCAAGTGTGAAAAGAGTGTAGGATATCCCCTAGAAATGTAGGCACCGTGTTGCGGGATATGAAGATTTTGACGATGTTCACATCTATGAGTTGGTCCGGATTAGGGAACAGTACCATCCCATAGATGAGGAGAGCCACAATTTCCTTAAAGGCTTGCAGATCCAAAGAATTCCAACAGCTTTGGGCTTTCTCAAACAGGAACTTTGCTAGGAAACCTTTGACACCACTCCTTGTTTCCCAATGAGTTGTGACATCAGATGAGTGCAAGTGTAGAGCTTGAGTAATCTCTTCTGGCTTTAGGTCTCTTTCTGTATCATTGAAAGGTAGTTGATTGAGAATGGGAATCCTCAAGAGTCGGGAGAATTCTTCCAAAGTAGGCACAAGTTGATAGTCGGGAAATGTGAAGCAATGGTGTAAAGGATCAAAGAACTGAAAGAGCACCTTTATCATGTCCTCATATGTGTTAGAGGTGACCAAGTTGAGTAGGCGACCATATCTCTCAGTGAATGGAGAGTTTTTAGGGATCCTTGAAGCTAGCTCCTTAAGTTGTAGAGGGATTCTTACAAGATTGACTTGAATAGTTTTCCTGCGAAGAGAATACATGTCCTACAAAACAAGAACAAAGATAAATCCAAAATCCGTGATTTGGTTAGTGAATGTGTATGATGTTATGATGTTCATGATGTTATGTACAAGTATGTATATACAAACAAAGAAAACAAGTCCTTAGGTTTAGGCTTGCATGGAGTTTCATAGGTAAGTACCCTCTTGAAGTTTAGTTGGCTCAAACCTGACCTAGTAATAGTAACCGGGTTCTAAGGAGCTCAATATCACTAGTTTGTTTCCTTAGTCATTGTTTCAGCACAAGCCTCTTTAATAGCGACCGAAATATCCCAAGAAACCAAACCTCAATGAGTGTAGTATCGAGTATCTACTAACTTCGGACTGTACCAAAGTCGGTCATCTCACTACATCCTAAAGGCCAAGTTGGTTAAGTAAAGGTTCTAGAAGTTCATTAGTGCTTCATGATATCACTCAGCGGCCCTGTATTCTATTTGATTAACTCAAAGGCTACCGCTACCCACAAATATGCCACACTAACATAGCTATTGCTTAGACCATGTCAGTATACCCCGCATAGTTTCCACAACGTATTGCTACTTACCTATAATGTATCCCAAATCCGGTAGAGGATTCAAACTCAAACAAAGAACCATAATGTAAAGCAAACAAATCAAACAAAGTAAGCAAGTAAATGTGATCTATCTCTAAGGTAACCCCACTTTTAGAATTCTCCCCAACAGAGTCGCCAGTTATGTGATACGGTGGGAGAACTGACTTGAAGGTTTTGCGTTTTATCACAAATGTTGTGGTTAGCAAGAGTCGCCACCGACTTTTCTTTTATCCAAAAGGAAAGGTGAAAAAGCACAGGAAAAACCTTTGAGATTGTTTCTTGAGTTCAGGGGGTAGATTATGAAAAGGGAAGGTATTAGCACCCTTTTCATCCATGGTTTTCCACGGGCTCTTAGTTACATGCTAGATCAGTTGCTTTTTGTTTGAAATTGTGCTTTGTGTGATTTTTTGAAAGTATTTTATAAAGAGGCCATCGTTTAGGCAATCTTTGTAATGATTCTCGTTCGTAAGAATGTATACAAAGATGTTTGATCTTTTGAAAAATGTTTTCAATGTTTGTAAGATGTTTGAAAATGTCTTTCTTGTTCATTTTCTTTTCCTTTGACATTGTTGTCTTACCATTGATTTGGTAAGCAACCCTATCTTTGGATATAAACGGGATGGGTGTGGGTCATCGTATAACCATGATTAGAAATGTTGCAAGGTATCTTAGAATTCTTTTTGAGGGACTAAGATCATTTGTAAGACAACTTAGATAGCGTCATCGAGGGACTACGATCTTGTATTTTCTTGTTTTTTCTAAGATACTTCACATGCATAATATGGCCCTTTTGTATAAGGCAATCAAGTGAAATAATCCTAGGGGTGCTTGTGTGCAAGTGTGTTGTTTTCATGCTTATTTTTGTCTTGAATTTGGATTTTCTAAGTGTTGATTTTTGTCTTTTCATACAAACCCTAATTACTAGCATGTTATATAAAAGCGATAAATTGCGAAATTTAAAGTTACTACGCTATTACAACATTTGTGGGGGGGGGGGGGGGGGGGGGTGTACAATTTGTAAATGGGGGATTGCAAGAAAATTAAACCCTAACTAGTCTATTACAACCATATTGAATTGGTATTAATATACAAGGAATTTAAATAAATACAAAGTATAAAAATGAATAAATGTACAAGGATGCAAAAATGTAAAGAAAATGAATTTTGTTTGGTTTTCATGAAAAAAGGTTTTGTTTTAGCATAATTTAAATAAAGAAAATAGTTAATTAAGTTTGAATTTATTAAGAAATTTTTTTTTTAAAAGAAAACCCTAATTCTATTAATTAATCAAAAGAAAAAAATAAGTTTAAGAAAATTTTTTTTCGTATTTTTATCTAAAATATATTTATAGTATTATAAAATATTTTTAGTCCTTTTTTATATTAAAATAATGTATTTTAAATGGTCTGAAGAAAAATAAATAAATAATATAATATTAATTAAGTTTACAAAATTTACTTAATAAAACAAATGAAGTATAAAAATATTTTTATTTATGGAAAAATAAAATAAAATATGTCAATATAAATATATCATTTTTTTGTATTTTTATGATTTTTTTGTATTTAGAAAATATATTTTTAAAAAAGAAAAAAATAAAGAAAATGCAATAAATGAATAAATAAAATAAATTGGGTCAGGGGGTGCCAAAAGCCAGTATGGAAGGCAACTAGCAAAAAAAATAAAAATGAGCCAGGCCCAAAGGGCCCAGTGCCTGCCAAACAAAAAAGTCAGAAATATGAAAATATGAGAAAAATATAAAAGGGTACCGCTGGGGCTTGAACCCAGGTCCCATAGGTTACAGACGCGCGCTTCTACCACTGGGGTGGCTATACATCCGTTAATACAAATAAAACAATAAATATGTAAGGCAAAACGTGTTCTGAAGACTTCATCTTTAACCTCCAGCCAGACCAATTGTAACTTGCTCATTTCTCTTCAAAAATGAAAACTGTAAACATGAAACTTGTAGCAAATTTTCTCACGATTCTAGAAATATAAAGTATTAAAACTATAGATCAACGATATGCAAGAATTTTAATGTCCCTAATCTGAACTCTAAAAATTTCAGAAATTTCAGTTTCAAAATTCTCTAAGCTCAAGCAAAATTAATGGAAACTATGGACATGGTTAGCTTCAGGGCAATGATATCTACATGTTTTATTCACAAATAAACTATTGATGATGCCTGTATGAAGAGTTCTAAGTTGAGAAAAATTACCTCAAAATTGGAAATCGTGTTTGGAGTTTGAGCTTGTTTCAGGCAGTGGTGATGATCAGGTTAGCTTCCTTGAGGTCCTAGGAAGCTAATGCAATGGTTAGCTTTAACAATAGATGGCTGAAATGGCCTAGAGAAGTCAAGTTGCAGACTCTATTTTTTGGTTATGGAAGTTATGGCAAATGGTGTTACAGTTCTGGAATAAGGATAAGGATGAGTTGTATTTGATGTAAGGAAGCTTTAGAAACTAAAAGGCCGAGAAACACACGGGGGAAATGGGAGTTTGAACTTCAAGGTCAGAAACTGTGCAACAATGGAGTTTTTGTGCAATTTCTGATTTGAGAGAGTTTTGGTGTACTTCAGGGTGCTCAAGCTCGTGTCCTAGCTCACAAATAGTGACTCTATTTATAAGAAACAAGTTCGGAGACCTCTTGTTCATCAGAATTCAAATTTGCATCTTTAAGCTAAACATGTGATTTTTTGACAAAACAAGTTTCAAAGTCTTGTGTACTTTCTAAGATAGAGTGGTTATGCTTTAAACAAGTTTGCTTATGACTTTTTGGATGGAGTGTAATCATAGGGAACAAGTAAGAGGCTCAATGTGAACTTTATGCAAAAAGCTTGCTTTACAAGAATGGCAATGTTACTTTGTGCCATTAATGGAAATGCAACTTGGATAATAGCTCTAACAGCTGTGTAAACATTTAATTATGGAGTGACAAACAAGTTTGAGGCTTGCAAAGCAAAGATTATGCATCCTAGCATGGATTTGGTTCATGTGTTCATCCAAAATGACTTATAATCCAAGTGACAAAACCCTAACTTCATCTCTTCGATTCTCCTTACTCAAGAATGATCTCAAGGAGTTCTTGGATATTTTGGAAAGCTTGCAATGTGATATGCAACCCATATTTGAATTGCTTTTGAATATTTCTCTTGGAACTATATGAAAAAGTGTCATGAAGTTAGGTCAAAATGCTGACCAAATTAGGGCAAAATTTCACTAAGTGTTTAGTTTCATGACCCTATGTTCATAAAATTATAACTTGAGATCCAAGAATTTTTGGAAGATGTTATGTGAAGAAAAGTTGTAGATTTCATGGATATCTACGACTTTCATGTTAGGAGTTTCTCTTGAATCATCTTGCATCATGGTGAAAATTGGCTCAAAGTTATGAAAAAACATGAAATTTCCAACACTTAGAAAAATTTCTAAGTTTAGAAATTTTGATTTTTCAAAATGAAATCTTGACTTTTTGATTTCTTGATGAATAAGTTTCATATTTTGACATTTTTTTCTGAATTGTGATCTTTGGTACTTGAATTTGACCAAAAAGTCAAAGTTTGACTTTTCAATATACAGTTGACTTTTGATCAGTTGACTGTAAAATTCATCTGTCAATCCAACATATTTGCAATGTTTTGAACCATGTCATTAGGTTAAAATGATGCAATTGGACTCTTGGGATCATGCCTTAAACCAATTGACTATTTGCTAGGTCAAAAAATCAGAAATTGCCCTTTCCCAGTCAAAACCCTAATTTTGACCATTTTGCCCTTTTGGAGATTTGATCAAATTTCTTGAGGAGTTGTGGTCCAAACTTGATCAAATGATAAATATGAGTTTATAATATTGATATGGATAAAAAATTATGAAGTTTGACTGTAAATTGGTCATAGTTGACTTTCCCCCCCAATATAGTTGATTTTTAGGTCAACTACTCAATTGACTGATTAAAAGTGTGATTCAAAGCTTGAAACTTGGCATGAGTAACCTTGGGGGTCCATAATGATCTATGAAAGTCATAAGGGGCATTGGAAGTTCAAAAATCCTTGTGCAAACTCAAAACTTAATTTTGGTCATCAGTGCCTAAGAAGGTGTCTTGAGCTGATCAAACCCTAACGCATTCTTGAGCCCAAGGAGATCTTGTGAGAAACTTCTTGATAAGTGGGAGGGAAAATTTAGGGGTACAACACTCATCATTGTTGTCAAAATTAGGAATTGTATTGCAGACTGAGCTATTTAGCTCCCTTTCTTGTTGAATAACAAGAGAAAATGTCTTGTCAATATTAGGAAGCAAATTCATCATCATAATAAGATTTTTTGAATGCATGGATATTTTGTGAAACCTTAGCACATAATCTTGTTCCATATACCTCTAAACTGAGGCAATGTCACCACAAGAACAAGGAATAACACAGGAGCAGACGTGGATTGAATGATAGTTTTCAAGCTTATTCCACATAACTTTCAACTGAGTGAAATAGTTAGAGACACCGAGAGTACCTTGACGAAACTTGTATAGATCTTCTTGAATGTTTGAGATGTGGAAGATATCACCATGAGAAAACCTAATTTGCAATTTCTTCCAAACACCAGCGACATTTTCAATCCGTAACACCGATTTTTCCGTGGATTCCGAGATCAAACGCTGAATTCAAGTGAGGACCATAGTATTGCAAAGAATCCACAATGCATAAAAGGGATAAAAAATAAGAGGTTTAACCAAAGTACCATAAATGAACTTATCCTTGTTCTTGGATATCAATGTGATTTGCATTGAACGAGCTCAAGTGTGATAGTTTTTGTCATCGAGTGGAGGAGAAATAAGCACAAGCATTGGATTTTAGTTTAGATGCAAGTAAGAAGGGTTTGCAAAGTTGGTAAATAAATAGACATAGCTCTGGTAAGTCATTGAAGAAGAAGAAAAAGTGAAACCAAGATTTTGCAGAAAGAGAAAGAAAAATGAAGAAACCTGCAAAACAATCTGCAAGAAGATGTGCAGAAAGAGAAGACATGGTTTGCAAAGAAGGGGAGAAATAATGGCTTCCAGAGCTTGTTAAACTTTGATACCATGTTAACAATGGAAGCATTCACCATTGGTGAAATAAGCTTGTAACAAAGTTGTAACAAAATTATGCATAAAAAAAGAGTGAAGAGAAGTAATTTTTCATTGATTGATTGATAAAATGCAGTCAATTGCATATATATATATAAAAGGCATGAATAATAGAGAACTGTTGGATCTAACTCTAATACATATAACCAACTATATTAGCTTAAGCTTAAGGAGAAAAGATTAAATAAGTTAATTGAACTAATGTACTAATCTAATAAGAATTAATATTTAATTTTAATTTGTTTCTTTTAAATATCATTTAATTTCGTAGGTGGTAATAGTTATTTTTCTTGTGTATTATTCGACATAAGCTGCACCAGTTAAAGCAATTTGTGAGTCTATTTATTGTAATCATTACCTTGAATTAATTGCATTCGTGTGTTTCCCATTCTTTCTTTTCTTTATAAAATCATATCACCTTATTCACGAATAACTCATTATATATCACACTTTAAAACTAGCCCTTTATGCTCCCATTCTCTTCATCTTCTTCAAATGTTCAAATGGCTTTTGCATGTCTCATACATATCATATTCTTCTTCTTGAAAATCTTCTCGAACCTTTTATCCTTCATCCTAAGAATAAGTAAGATCCACTTGAACCCACATGTCCAAGAAATCTCAAAACTTGCAATACTTGATCGATTTCTCACCCTCATCATCGACTATACAAGCTAGGTATCTTCTCCAATTCTTGCACCACCACCTAGCTTAGTTTCTCCATTATAAATGCATGAAGAAACTTCTTCATCTTCTTCTAGCTCTAACTCCATTTATCGATGATCATAATTTTATGGGAAAGTCTCTGTTGGAAGTGATATACATGGCAGGCATAATCTATATTTATTCCTCTCTGAGCTTGATGACAATGACTTTGAGTTCTATCTTAATGTCAACTAGCAACCATTCAAATAGGAAACACTCAAACCTTTTTTGTGTGTATTTTATTTGTACTTTCACTTCATGTAATATTTTTTACCTTATAATTGCCATTAATGAAAAAACCTTCTTTATATATGTTTATATTTTCATTCTATAGTTTTAGACACTTTACTCAATGTAAAATATCTTAGTAAACTTCTCAAATATCTTTTACATAATTTTGTATGATAACAAGAGGGAAATAATTTTATCTAAGTAAATATTTAAATGTGTCTTTTAATTGTTCATTTTCAAACATATTTTAAGAGATTTCCTTTAAATACTTATCGGAAAAATATTTTTTATAGGCAATGGAGAAATTGGTTAATAGAGTACAAGGGGTACTCGCTCGATTATAAAATCTACAACAATCACATATCATTTTAATTTAGTGGGCAACCTATTGGATTGACAATTTTTGATATTTTTCTCATCTCTTAAAAACTTAAAAATTATTTATAATAATACAATTGTTTATCATCATAAAAAATGAGGAGTTTCTCTAACCAAGAATAGTTAAAGAACAATGCTCTCTTAATTTGGTTTTTGATGATAATATATGTAAGAGAATAATTTTATTCTTTAACATGAATTACTCGTGTAGAAATTTTTTCATATAAATTAAAGGTAATCTATCCTCTAGAAAGCATAAAGAATTTCTACAAATGATTCTCTACTTTAGATGAATCTAAAAGATTCCATCCAACATAGCAATCATTTAGTATCTTGTACTAGTTGATGCATCCTCTGAGCATACTATAGCGGTAGAAATGTTTAAGACTAAGTCATTGGATTGACTAGACTTGTACAGATCAAAATAAAAATCGCCATCGCGCTTTATTGTTTCCAAAGGAATGAGAAAAGAGCGAATAACCCAAAAAGAGGGGGAAATATTCAAGGTAAGGCGGTTGGTTATGCAAAAGGAAGGTATTAGCACCCTAAACATCTATGGTACTCCGCATGAACCTCTTTGTAAAATCTGTATATTTTGGCTAAAAATATTGTATAAAAATAGATGGTGGAGGTGAGAAAAGAAATATTTTTTATGATTTTTGCACCCGTCGCGGTTGCGAACCTTTAGTGCCTACGTACCACCTTTTATGCAATAGGGTATCAGGGTACATGTAGTTCATCTTTAAAAAATTTAAAACACAAGTGTGTTGGTTAATTTTATGAGATAAGACATCATCGTCATTGTCCATGTGGAAAACATACTTACTACCCACAATCATGAGAAAGGAGAATTTGCATCAACTCAAAGTGGAAGATATGGCATGGATTTTAAAATCAACAATGCCTCACTCAACACCCAAGTAGAAAATATTTGACTTCACTACATATTGTAGAAGTATAGTTGTTTGCATCACTACAAGGATTGACAAGAGTCTAATCTTTTGATAAAATTTTAAAGATAAGAGTCAAAATGGAAAAATGATTTGAATGAGATTGATTGACTATTAGTCTTCTCAGAAAAGTGTTAAAGTATTGTTAAGTTGATTGAAGTTTATTTATGAAAATGTTTTGAAAATGCATGGACCCAAGTCCAAGTTTATTATGAAAGCGGTTCAAGTTTAGAAACAAGAACAATTTTCAAAAGGAGGGAGAAGATTTTTGAAGTTAAAGAAGATCAGAGGAGATGAAGAGACTATCTTAAAGCATAAGATAAAAGCTAGGGAGAAGAACCATCTAACTAACAAGAAGCCAAAACTTGACATTATGAGTTTAGAATTCTCATTCTTTGGATTGAAACCAAGCAAGCCAAGATACTAGACCTCTTTAGAAGACCAAACTTGAAATGTATTAAGACTTCATAAAAATTGGATAGAGTAACGGTTGTATACAGGTGAATTCCAGATTACAGACAAAGTAGGTAATCATAATAACTTGCTTACAAAACAAACAAGAAACCCAATATCTTGAGGTAAACCCAGAGAACTCCAGACAAAATATTAATTAAGGTCACAAGGTCTCCAACATAGGCCAAGGTCTCTAATCCTAAGTCCAAGAAGTCCAATACTCCATAATACCAAGGATATTAACCAAATAGTCCAAGTATCATTAATGTTTTTTATGGTTCATGTTGATTATTAAGTATCTTCACAAAGAAAAGAAAAGTTCAAATGAGCAAAATAAAAATGACATAAAAGTAAATGCTCAAGTGAGCAAAGGTGAAAAATAGCATGAAATGTAAATGCTAAAGTAAATGGTACATAAATTAAAAGCATAAAATAAAAGCATAAAATAAAGTCAATTGTTATAAGTTAATGGTTAGTTGGATGACCATCTTAAAACTTGCTCATTAGAGGAATGGTAGAACCAAAGCCTCTCAACAACAAGTTGCATTTTCTTTTTGTCAAGTATATCATCCATTTAAGAATTCTTAAAGCCACATTTAATGATCAATGATGTTTAAGTGATCCACGTTGATCAAAATTGATGAAGATCCATTGGAGGATTAGTAGAACCAAAGCCTCCTAACAATGAATCTCAAGGTTATTGGATCAAAGGGTTCAAATTAACATACTTGGGCTTGCAAACATAGGTTTGGGCCATGAATGATCATTTTCTCGAAGCGGGAAAAATTTTAGCGCTATGTTAAGCAATCGTAAGTGGAATTATGTAGAAGTCACACCTATTTTAAGGCCGGTCAATAGCAATCTATGTGCTTCATGTTTGGATAAATGATATAGAGATCATCATCCCATAACATATAGCACAAATAAAAAAGAAAGGGATAATTGATAACAAGAAAATATATCGTATAATTAACATACTTTTTACCGATTTTATATTCCATTAAGTCGTCTAACCCTCGATTATTTCGAGATTATTTGTCTTTTTACAGGTATAACACTTGTCGACTCAAACCAATGCAAAAGGACAGCATGAAGAAAGATATACGAAAAACAAAGAGAAAAAGAATAAAAAAAATACAAAGTGTGGACTTCTGGATGCCTGACGGTTGTCACGCCCCTGTGACGGACGTAACACCCCACAACATAACCAAACGCTCGTCACACGCACCTGACGAACGTAAGACACCACTTCAGCGTGTGACGACCGTCACCCACCTGTGACGACCGTCACGCGCGTGAAGGAGGACGTTGCGCATGATTGAAGACGTGGGCGTAAAGGGCAGAATAATTCTTCCTGTTTCTACTCAACCTCCTATTTTGTTGCCACAACTTCTTCTGCTCCTGGAATTTCTCCACGAAGACTTCCTCAAGAATTCAAAATTAAAACTGCTTATTTTTCCTGCTATATATATGAATACCAAGGCACAGTCCAGGGGTCGAAGATTTTTACTCAGCAAATACTTATTTTATTTTTACAGTTATTTCCAAATTATTTTGCTTTGCAATTCTGCTTTCAATTTCCTGTAATTTTCATTCAAGGCTTAGTTTCTATCTTTAAGTGTTAATTCT
Source organism: Vicia faba (assembly GCA_948472305.1). Classification (NCBI taxonomy): domain Eukaryota; kingdom Viridiplantae; phylum Streptophyta; class Magnoliopsida; order Fabales; family Fabaceae; genus Vicia; species Vicia faba. Next base: position 1,644,380,343 of record OX451736.1, on the reverse strand, counting down.
TCTTACAAGAATTAACACGAATTTCTTCTGCAAGTCAAGCTTGAAGATTTGGATTACTGTATTACCTCAAGATTACTATAGCATCTGTAATTCCAGGTTTTTTTTATATTTCAATTATTATTTATTCGTTTTCTATAATATGCCAATTATTGCCATGAATTGTATTTTGAACTTATTTACTGTTAAGTTAATTATGTCTGGCTAAATTATTAGTACCGGTATGTGACCGTAAGAACTGAAAGAATTCAATAAGACCTTGGCCAAAAATATTTATAAAACAATTTCTGGTTTCCAATTTCCAATATTAATTTAACTATCCTTGTCATGAGAGTGAGAGGTTAATTAACACGATTTTGCCACGAGAGTGGGAAATTAATTAAGGCAAGAACCTGAATGCGAGAGCTGGGGTTCGACCCAGATAGTGGTAACGAAGCATTGATTTTTAAATACACGAGAGTGTTTTAATAAATTAATTAAATTCAAATTGTTTTCAAAAAGTGTTATTAAATTTAAAGTGCATCCACTAGGTTTAGTAGCATGACTTATTTCATAAACACGAGAGTGTATGTCTCAGGTTTTTAAACAATTAGCTTTTACCGAAATACTTTATAGGCCAAGCGATTCATTGAATTCCCTAAGTCCGATTATCACATACCGGTATAATTAGCACTATTACTTTTAAAACTAAACTGTCTACCCCAAATATCAAATATTCATCGCTTAGTTAGACAAAACTGTAGCATTAGATCGTATGCGATTGATACACAGTCTCTGTGGGTTCGATAATCTTTTAAAACTAGAACGACTAAACTGTATACTTGCAGTTAGTATCCCGATAGACTTATAAAGTCCCGATCAATAATATGAAGAGGGAGGAGAATGATAAGCTAATTTGGATCACTATCTCAAATTTCTTTCATCTTTAAATTCAATCATTCATCTCAATGGATTAAAGTACTAAACATATCATTAATCCAAAGCACCAAAAATGAATAAAATAATTCACTCTTTGGTATATTTGAATTAACGAACATTTATTCAACTTCATCTACATCCAAAGTCCATTGAATTTAAAGAGAAATTGGGCATTTAAAATTGCAATCCAAATCCATAATAAAAAGGAGTGAGTAAAAAAAGATAGATGGATCAAAACAACCCCAAAATAAGGCAGAAAAAGCATTTTGTCATTGTTACAATCGATTGCACTCTGGCAGCAATCAATTGCATCAGTGCTTTTTTTTCAAAAAATGTAAAATTCTTCTGTGACAATCGATTACGCTGCGAGTGCAATCAATTGCACCCTGTGAAAAATAGAAAATCAACATTTTAAAAGGCCAAATTCTTGTTCAAACTTTCTATCAAACACCTTATGATAATTGATTTAATTGAGCACGAAAATTCCATCAAATTATGAGAAAATAGCACCAATGGAAGTAACAAAAATCTCAACAACAGACTACCTTCCATAATGACAAGGCTACCATCCATTGGAGTAACAAAAATCTCAACAACAGACTACCCTCCATAATGACAAGGCTACCATCCATTGGAGTAACAAAAATCTCAACAACAGACAATCTTCCATAATGACAAGGCTACCATCCATTGAAGTAACATAAATCTCAACAACAGACTACCTTCCATAATGACAAGGCTACCATCCATTGGAGTAACAAAAATCTCAACAACAGACTACCCTCCATAATGACAAGGCTACCATCCATTGGAGTAACAAAAATCTCAACAATAGACAATCTTCCATAATGACAAGGCTACCATCCATTGAAGTAACATAAATCTAAAAAACAGACTACCTTCCATAATGACAAGGCTACCATCCATTGGAGTAACAAAACTCTGAACAACAGACTACCTTCCATAATGACAAGGCTATCATCCATTGAAGTAACATAAATCTCAACAACAGACTACCTTCCATAATGACAAGGGTACCGTCCATTAAAGTAACAAAAATCTCAATAAAAGACTACCTTCCATAATGACAAGGCTACCATCCATTGAAGTAACAGAAATCTCAACAGCAGACTACCTTCCATAATGACAAGGCTACCATCCATTGGAGTAACAAAAATCTCAACAACAGACTACCTTCCATAATGACAAGGCTACCATCCATTGGAGTAATAGAAATCTCAATAACAGACTACCTTTCATAATGACAAGGCTACCATCCATTGGGGTAACAAAAATCTCAACAACAGACTACCTTCTATAATGACAAGGCTACCATCCATTGGAGTAACAAAAATCTCAACAAAAGACTACCTTCCATAATGACAAGACTACTATCCATTGGAGTAACAAAAATCTGAATCTTCTCTGGGAGTTATCAGATCCACTGGGGGGAGTACAAGTTGCTCAAATAAAGAGACCTTCCACTTGCTGCTATGAGGAGGAAATGCAATAAAGACTTTCTTAAAGGAGGAAAATATGGCTTCTTGGGGAAAGAGATGGAACTCCTGGAGAAATGCCAATAAATTCCTGCTGAGGGGATAAAATCTTCTTTTGCAAAATAAATACACATTCTCAAACTAAAGCCCAAACTTGCCAAAATCCAAATAATAATGTTGCTGACTTCATTAGGAAGGATAATACTATATTGGCGAAGAATACTTCAAGATACATTCTCAATAATGAGAGTGATAATTGCACCAACTTCTCTGGGGAGGAAGTACGAAAACCTCACGTGGCAACAATTTCAGAAAAATATCTCGTCTCAACATCACCCGAGGAATTTTCAAGAAGTCAAACACTACAACAAGAAAACTTATAGGGATTTTAAATCCAATCCATCACTCGGTGGGAGAAAACCAAAACAGTTGATAACCAATTCAACACTTATTCAATAAGACATTACCCTTGCCTGACTGCTGAGCAAACAAACAAATGCTAGTACTACCGAAAGGAGATGTTTCACAAATGAGTCCAATCTCAGCATGTACGGAGAGACACAACTTTTACCAAATGAGTGAAGCTTTCACTGGGGAGACTTGGATAGAGTCCTCATATTACGCAAACCTTTGAGTTTATACGTCCTTGAAATCACTAATCTTGTCCTCCTTGTATCACAAAAATTAAAGCAATTTGTAAATTCTTTTCAAAAAATAATTTTGTTATTTAATCTGTTTGCTTTGATCATTACTATCAATAATAAATGAAATCTCTATAAGCTGAATAAAATAAGAATTGCAAAGAATTGGATAAAAGGCTCGAAATTTATTACTAGAATGGTAGTCTGTGAATGGCAAGACTCCATAGATGATTACAAAGTTTGGAACATGGTAATGTGTATTGGAAAAGATACATTGAATTACAATGACCGCTATTCTCTCTAGCAACTTTGAATTCCTGAGCCGAAACTTTGGCGGAAGAGTAGCAAGATCCAAGCAGATTGTTGCTCTATTGATCAAGTCTTGTCTAATGCAAGTACTTGCCAGAAAATCCCTAACTTTTACCTAGGTTGCCCTTGCGGGTTTTCAACCTACCGGGAAAATTTATTCTGTTTATGTCTCTAATTTTTTCCTAGACCGCCCTTTCGGGTTTTCAGCCTACCGAGAGGCTCCTTTTTGCATAAGCCGCCCTTTCGGCTTTTTGTCTTAGCAAGCTGTTCTTTTATTTTTCTAGGCGAAGTATTTCTTGACTGCATCAGCATTCACGGGACGTGGGAACTCCTCGCCATCCATTGTCTCAATAATCAATGCACCGCCAGAGAAGGCTTTCTTGACAACATGTGGGCCTTCAAAATTGGGAGTCCACTTGCCCCAAGAATCAGTGTTAAAAGACATGATCTTTCTGAGTACGAGGTCACCTTCTCTGAATTCACGAGGTTTGACCTTCTTATCAAAAGCTTTCTTCATTCTCTTTTGGTATAATTTCCCATGACACAAGGCCATCATTCTTTTTTCTTCTATTAAATTCAACTGGTCAAACCTGTTCTGGACCCATTCAGCCTCCGACAACTTGGCTTCCATTATTACTCGCAAAGAAGGAATCTCAACTTCAATAGGGAGAAATGATTCCATGCCATACACAAGAGAGAACGGGTTTGCCCCTGTTAAATTGTGTACAAATGTTCGGTACCCATGCAGAGCAGAAGGGAGCATTTCATGCCAATCTTTATAAGTAACAACCATCTTCTGGATGATCTTCTTGATATTCTTATTAGTAGCTTCAACATCCCCATTCATCTTTGGCCTGTACGGAGATGAATTGTGATGGACAATCTTGAATTCTTCACAAAGTTCTGTCATCATCTTGTTATTCATATTCAAGCCATTGTCGATGATAATTCTGCTTGGCGCACCATACCGACATATGTGATTGTTCTTAATGAAGCACACTACCACCTGCTTAGTAATGAAGCTGCCTCCACCCATTTGGTGAAGTAATCAATTGCTACCAAGATAAAATAGTGTCCATTCGAAGCTTTGGGTTCAATCATTCCAATCATGTCAATACCCCATGTAGAAAAAGGCCACAGGGAAGAAATAATATTGAGAAGTGTCAGAGGCACATAAATTTTGTCCGCATAAATTTGGCACTTATGGAACTTCTTAGCAAACTTGTAACAATTAGATTCCATTGTTATCCAATAGTAACATGCTCTAAGCATCTTTTTCACCATTGAATGTCCATTGGCATGAGTGCCAAAGGAACCTTCATGAATCTCATGCATCAACATGTTTGCTTCTTGTCTATCTACGCATCTGAACAAGACCATGTCATAACTTCTCTTGTACAACACATTTTCACTGAGGAAGAAACTGCCAACCAATATTCTCAATTTCTTTTTATCTTTATTCGATGCACCAATCGGAAATTTCTGTGTCTGGAGAAAATGCTTGATATCATGATACCAAGGTTTCTCATCTACTACTTCCTCTGTTGTAAATACATGAGTGGGCCTATCCGGTCTCCGAACTATAATTCGAGGTATATCATTCCAAGTATTCACTTGATACATAGAAGCCAAAGTTGCCATAGCATACGCCATTTGTTTTTCATCTTTGGGGATGTAATGGAATTCAACCTTATTAAAGAAGGGTAACAATCTTCTAGCATAATCTTTATAAGGGATCAAGCCAGGGTGACGAGTATCCCACTCTCCTTTAATCTGATTTATTACCAAAGCTGAGTTGCCATACACATCTAGAATTTTAATTTAGAGGTCAATAGCTTCCTCGAGACCCATGATGCAAGCCTCATACTCCACCATATTATTAGTACAATCAAATGTCAACCTTGCAGTAAAAGGAATGTGTCATCCATGTAGAGTGACAATCACAACACCAATTCCTTTACCATAAGCATTCACAGCTCCATCAAATATCATGCTCCAACGAGATTCAGGATCAGGACCTTCCTCAGGCAATGGTTCATCACAATCTTTTACTTTCAGAAACATCACATCCTCACCGGGGAAATCATACTTCACAAACTGATAATTATCAACTGGTTGGTGAGCAAGATAATCTTCCAACACGCTGCTTTTAATAGCTTTTTGAGTACGGTATTCAATGTCATATTCAGATAACAACATCTGCCAAGGATAAATTCTCCCAGTGAGAGCAGGCTTTTCAAAAACGTACTTGATTGGATCCCTTTTGGAGATCAACCAAGTAGTTTGATTCAACATATAATGTCGCAAACATTTTTCCGCCCAGGCCAGAGCGCAACATGTCTTTTCCAGCATAGAATACCACAACTCACAGTCAGTAAACTTTTTACTAAGATGATAAATGGCATACTCTTTCTTCCTTGTTTCATCTTGTTGTCCCAGAATACAGCCCATAGAATTATCTAACACTGTCAGATACATAATCAATGGTCTTCTTTCAATAGGAGGGAGCAAGATAGGAGGTTCAAGTAGATATTATTTAATACTTTCAAATTCCCTTTGGCAGTCATCTGTCCACACACAACCTTGATCTTTATTTAACAACTTAAAGATCGGTTGATATGTTGTAGTCATGTGGGATATGAATCTGGAAATATAATTCAGGCGTCCAAGGAAGCCTCTGACTTGTTTCTTAGTCCTTGTCGCGGGCATTTCTTGAATTGCTTTGAATTTATCAGGGTCAACTTAAATCCCTCTTTGGCTTACAATGAAACCCAACAATTTCCCTGATCGAACACTGAAGGTACACTTATTTGGATTCAAGCGGAGACGATACTTCCTCAAACGCTGAAACAACTTCAACAAATCTTCTACATGCCCTTCTTCAGTATGGGATTTAGCAATCATATCATCAACATATAACTCATTTTCCTTGTGCATCAGATCATGGAATAGGGTTATCATAGCCCTCTGGTACGTTGCACCAGCGTTCTTCAACCCGAAGGGCATCACTCTGTAACAAAATTTTCCCAGGGTGTGATAAACGTTGTTTTTTCCATGTCCTCAGGAGCCATCCTTATTTGATTATATTTGGAAAATTCGTCCATGAACGAGAAAACTTTGAATTTTTCTGTGCTATCCACTAACATATCAATGTGCGGCAATGGGAAATCATCTTTTGGACTAGCTTTATTTAGATCTCTGTAATCTACGCACATGCAAACTTTTCCTTATTTCTTCGGTACTGGGACAATATTGGTTATCCACTGAGGGTACACTGATGTCACAAGAAAACCGACATTAATCTGCGTTAGAACCTCTTCTTTGATCTTTACTGCCATGTCAGGATGAGTTCTTCTCAACTTTTTCTTGACGGGAGGGCACTCTAGCTTCAAAGGCTAATGATGCTCCACAATATCGGTATCTAGACCTGGCATATCTTGGTAAAACCAAGAAAATATGTCTACATATTCCCTCAACAGTCCAATCAACCTGCTCTTCTCGTTAGGATGCAATAATGCTCCAATCTTGGCCTCTTTTGGCTCTTCTTCTGAACCCAAATTGATTGTTTCCAGTGATTCTTTATGTGGCTGAATGGCATTTTCCTCGTGCTCGAGCAACCGTGATACCTATTTTGGAATCTCATCATACTCTTCTTCTTCTGCCCCTAACACATGATATTAAAAGTTGGGAGATGGTGCACGGTCTTTGTATTCAACTGCTTTATTAATTAATCTGCACATATGATTTGTGATTGCTTTTAGAAACTGACATATATATCAAATGATTATGCAGATTTGTTTTCAATTATTATTCTATTCAAAAGTGTTTTTTATTATTACCATTTTCCATGAAAAATTTAGAAACATAAAGACATAATTTTGAGAATCAAAGACAACTTTTATTTATGATTTTAATAATCAAAGCAAACATATAAGCCCATACGATATTAACTTTCATCTTGGGTAGAATGAAAGTTTTTTGCACAGAAAAACAAATTACTTTGAGACATGGATGCAAGAAGGAACATCATAAGTGATCCAGTTCTGGATTCTGACTCCAGGCGTCACATAACTCGACATTTCCTGATCTTCTTCACCCTTCTCAATAGTATTAACCATAGAGACAGTTGGATGGAGGTAGCCTCCACTGTGAAAAACATCATGATAACTACTCATAGTAGACTTCAGCTTCAAACTTTCATTCTTGTCATTCTTTGCAGAGAATCCTAAATCAGCCATGTTCTTGTTTACCAGAGGATCAACGACTTGTCCCCATACTTTGCTTGGCCCGTTGCGCACAACATGCTAAGCATCCTTTAATAAATCCATATAGTTCTCATTCCCTCTTACATTATCAACAAATAGAGCTTGGAAATGTGTCCCCACAGCAGCCTCATCTGCTTCAACAACACTGAAAGATGATAGGTGAGATATCAACAATGCTTTCTCCCCGTTTATAAAAACCACTTTGCCTTCACGCACGAACTTCAAATTTTGGTGTAGAGTGGAAGTGACAGCCCCTACTTTGTGTATCCATGGTCTTCCCAGTAGACAACTATATGCGGGTACAATATCCATGACTTGGAAAGTGATCTGGAACAGATGCAAGCCTATGTGAATAGGAAGATTGTCCTCCCCAATAACCGACTTCCTTGACCCATCGAAAGCTTTAACAATAATACCACTTGGGTGCATAGGAGCCCCTTGATATTTCCACTTCATCAGCGTACTTATCGGTATCACATTCAATGCGGACCCATTATCAATCAGTACATTGGATAATGAATTATTCTTGCAATTCATAGAGATGTGGAGGGCCAAATTATGATTCCTTCCTTCATCGGGAAGTTCATCGTCGCAGAAACTCAGATTATTACATGATGTGATGTTCCCTACCACATTGCTGAATTGGTCTACTGACATATCACTTTACACGAAAGCTTGGTCCAATACCCTTATCAAAGATTCTCTGTGAGCAGTAGAGTTCAACAATAAAGCCAAGATAGATATTTTTGAAGGAGTCTGCAGTAACTGATCCATAATTCAGTAGTCACTCATCTTGATTATCTTCAAATTATCATCCACCTATTTCTCTATAGTAGCACCACTGGATTCACCTATAGCCTTCTTTTCTTTAACATTTTCCATAACCTTCTTTCCAGTACTAACATCCCCACGAATAACCGGTGCAAAAATACGACCACTTCGGGTCATTCTGCCAATCTCGGAAATACTCTGAACATTAAACATTGGTTGGATGGGAACTTCCACACCACCCTCTAAACTTGTAGCATTATACTTGTAAGACACATCTTTGTTAGATTTGTAAGGAACGGGCCCATGTAAGTAAATCACCACAGGGGCAACAATTGGCTTACTACAATATTCAATTTCAACAGGGGCATAATCATTGAAACACGACAAAACCACATTCACACCTTTTTCAGTCATCAAAGAATAATCACCAGAGAACAAATCCTCATCTGAGGAAAAGAATTCATCTGCGGAAGCATACTCATCATCATCTGATTCTTCCTCAACCTCAATCTCGTTAACCTCATAGTAATTATCTCTTTGCCCTGAAACCTTGATGGTTTCATTATCCAACAAAAATTGAATACCTTTTATTACTATTGAACATCCTCGGGCGTCCCGACAGCAAATTCGGCAAGATCCATATTGATGTTCTACATGACCAGCCATGTGGCAGAAAATAGCATGCATTTGTACGAGATCATCATTCATGTGTTCCACATCAAATATTCTGAACTCTCCAAGACATCCAGAAACCATATTTACTTCCTCCTCATGCTTTTCTATAGGCCTGATTATGTGGATGAGGCCCTCATCCATCATCTCTTGCAAATCAGCCTTTATCTTATCGCAACCTTGTATATTAGTACTACAGCTACCACAACCAGCATGGTCATGAAGATAGTAACTAAACTCGCAAAGGTCTGCATGCATCTTTACCAAGTCCCCTCTTACCAGGTTAATATCATAAATGCGAAAGTCACCTGGACAACCAGCAACCATGTTAACAACATTTGTTCCTCCGTGTTTTGGGAGAGGATTATCTTTTACATTCGGACTGACATCTTTGAAGGACAAAAGGCCAGATCTAAACATTTTCTATACCTCGGACTTCAGAGGATAACAGTTTTCCATATTATGTCCTGGTGCACCCTGATGGAAAGCGCACGTCTGATATGCCTTATAGTACCAAGGTAAAGGGGATGGTACAACAGGAGGTGGCCTAGTCTGGACTAACTTTTTCTGGATCAATGCTGGAAGTAGTTCTGTATAACTCATAGGGATAGATTCAAAAGGTTCTCTTCTATGATTCTGCCCTTGACTTCCCTGAGGGTCTGGTCTTTGATAAGTAATTGTAATGAGAGTCGTGTTCACATCTAGAGTTACCGAGGCAACCTGTTGATGACGCTGATGATTTCTTCTAGAAGTATTAACCCTTCTCTCTTGACTAAGAACATTTGTTTCCCCTTCTTTCTTCTTAACAAATCCAAAAGATGACTTCTTCACATTACTGGAACTTTCATTCTTTGTGAGGCGCCCTTCGAGGGACATTAAGGGACTATGATCTTTATGATGATTTTAACCGAGGGTCTTTGCTAAGATACCCCTATGTTCGAGGGACATGACCATTGTTTCCGAGGCAACAAGTGAGGTATACCCTAGGGGTGCAAGTGTGCAACAGTGTTTGTTTTCAGATATGTATCTTGTAATTAAGTGATGCTATGTTTAATTAGTTTACCGGTCTTTCTATACAATCCTATTAGTCTAAGCATTGCATAAAATATAGTAGCAGAAGGTAAAGGCAGAAATGTAAACCTAAGCTATTACAGAGCTTTGGGGCAGTCATAATAATGAAGAGTGCGGAAAAGAAATCCTAAAACTATTACATTCCGAAAGCAATTACATAATTAGAAAAAAAATGCAAGAAAAGATAAATCTACGATATTACATTGATAATGCGACCTATACAATTTTCCTAGAAATTAAACTGTAAAAGAATAAATAAAAAGAAATTAAGGAAAAATTAAAACCTAAAATTCTAAGTTAATGTTTTTGGTGTTTTTTGTAGAAAATAATTTTAAGTTAATTAAAAAACCTAATTCTAACTAATTTTAATAAAAAAAAAAGTTAATTAACTTAATTTATTAATAAATGAAAAAAAAATCCAAAAATCCAGTTACTAACTAAAATAAAAACCTAATCCTAATTTGTTAAAAAATGGTTGTTGTACCCCAAAATTTGCCCTCCCATATTCTTCAAGATTTGCCAAGATCAAGGTTCAAAATCTCTCAAGGGTTGCACAGTCCAATTGCCTCCTAACACAGTCAAATTAGGGTTTTGGTTCTGGCAAAGAAAATGAGGTTTCCAAGGGTCCAATCAAGTCCCACATACCTACATATATTGTCAAGCATTCATATGCCAAGTATCAAGATTCACAGCATCAAATTGCACAGTCAAAAACCCTAAATGCTTCACAGTCAACTGCAGGGGCAAAATGGTCATTTGACAGTCAAAAGTTAAAGTTTTTGGTCAACATCTTATTTTGAAGCCACAAACATCATTTGATCAATTCTTGATCATGATTCTCAAAGCATGGCTCAAAAGGTCTCAAGATGCAAAAGTTTCTATTTTTGGACAGTTGAAAAAGTCAACTGCAAATTGACCAGGGCATAACTTCTTCATGGTTTATCAGAAAAATCCCATCCAAATCTCATTTTGAAGAGGATGACATTTCCTACAACTCATCTTCACACTTCAAGTCCAAGAAATGCTCTCACAAAAAGTTATCAATTTCAACATTATAGGTCATTTTCAAAAGTCAACAAAAAGGCACTTTAAGTCAAAGACCATAATTTGAGATTGGTAAATCAAAATGACATGGGACCAAAGACATTGGTTAGAGGACTTCAGGACCTTTCCAAAATGTCCAAGAACATGATCATAGCTTCATAATTGAGCAAGATATGCCTTGAAGAAATTGGGAAATTTTTGGGAATTTTGAAAAGTCAACTTTGCACAAAAGGCTTCAAAAATGCTAATGGGCCACAAATTCTTCCATGAAACATTATCCAAAGGCTATGCACGACCCATTGAACTCAAAGGGATGTATTTTCTTATTTTTGATTAATTATTTGAATTTTTAATCTTATTAATTCATTTAATTAAATTTAATTATGAGAAAAATATTAAACAATGGTTTTAAATCTTTTTTGTGCAGCAAATATGTCCATTATGAGCTAAATATTTCGTGCATCAATCAACAAGGACAAAATCATCCATATTTGGCATGATTGGCATGGAAAAAGATTGAAAAAAGATATGGAAAAATCAAATATTCAAAACATGAATGCATGAATCCATGGGCTTGGTTTTAACCTAATTTCACTCAAATACTTATACACAAGCTAAACCTATTCCATTGGAGACGAAAAAACTGCACACAGGCTGCATACCAAGTTGCAAAATTTTCACCAAAAGTTGGAAACTGAAATCCTAGTTACTGCACAATTCAAAGCTCCAAAAGTATTCCAATACATTGCCAAAGCATCCAGGAGTCGATTACAATCAAAACCAGGTCTCCATACCCCAAGAATTGGTAGAACATAATCGTCTTCTTCACAAACTTGTCCATTATCGTTTTTTAATTTACATGCATTATTCATGAGTTTTAATTGTTGATTCTTGCTAACAATGATGTTCTGAAGCTAATGGTACCCTTTAATTGAACTAACAATGCCTATATCAAAATCTACCATTGATGGATATTAGGTTTTCAGAGCTCCAAATTTAGGGGTTTACACATATGGCAAAATCAGACCACCAAACCTATGCCATTGAATTCGTGACACCCAGACGAAGCAAACTGACTACTCGCGCCCTTTTTATATTTGCCCATGTGCTAATCGCTATTTTTTCTGGTTGAGTTTAGTGGGGGTTTAAAACCCCCGCTATTTGTTTCATAATTGCAGGAAAGATGAGGAAGAAGATGGACGTGGCTTATGATGACTGGAGCGTTTGAATAATGGCGCGTTTTTCTTGTTGCATATCACTAAGTTTTGTTTTGTATTATATTATTTGCTTGCCATTACCTATACAAACGCGCACGTTGGCTCATATGGTGGGAATAAGGTTTGGTAAACGCTGGGACCTGGGTTCGATTCCCAGGTCCCCCCACATATTTCATATCTTTTTCCTTAATGTGTTTCTATGCAGCACTTCATACAAAGTCCATCATGCACGTCCATATCCAAGCCTGCCACGCGCCCATGAGCTTCAATCCAAAGGCTATAAGAGGATGTCTACCATGCACGCCAGTCAATGAACATGCACTCTATTCTGGAAAGTCAAACGGGGCCTTAATTCAATGGGCCAAATTTCTCAAATCATACCTCCCTTTGGGTCTGAATACCCCCCATGGTTTGCATCAATTTTTAATTTTTATTTGTTTTTCTTTCTTAATTCTATTAATTGTTTTAATTATTTTCTTTAATTTCCTAAAATAATTTTCATAATAAAAATAAAATACAGAAAAATCAAAAAATGTTTATTGTTATTAATATTAATTTCACCATTATACTTTTGTAAATAAATATGTGAAATAATTAATTAGTATAAATTAGGTTTTTAAAACTTTAATCTTTTCTTAATAAATTAAAATAGGTAGAATTAGGGTTTTTGATATTTTTCACCTTTTCCTTTTTAATCTTCTCTCATTAATATTATTAATTACTAAATATCTTGTAAATAAACATGTACATTAAATATTTAGTAAATTAGGTCAAACTTTAATATTTTTTCATTAATAATTAAAAATGACTTAGAATTAGAGTTTCATTTTAAATTCTTTTCTTTATCTCATAAATACTAAAAACTTAAAAAACAATTTCTTTTCTTTAATTTGATAATTAATTAACTTTTTAATTCAATTTAATTTCAAAAGGGTCCAACGTCCTCGAACATTCGATTCTAATTTCTTTTCGCGCATTTATTCTTATTTATTTTCGTTCAAATATTATGTAACTGTTCAAGCCATGTAATAGTTACTAGGTTTTACTTTCTGCATCTTTTATTAAAACGGGTCTTTGTAATTTGGCGATGTATAGACCCGCGCCTTATAATAGCGTAAGATTTTACTTTCCGCATTTAAATTTCCGCACTTTTAAAACTGCTAAACTTTGCATGAAAGAATGTATGGCCTAAATTAAAAACAAGCGTAGATCACCATGATACATGTACAAGATAAATGCTAAACTGAAAACAACAAACAAATTCACACACCACTCTTAAGGTACGCCTCACTGTTGCCTTGCCTTCGAAACGTGGCCGTCGAGTATAGGACGTTTTAGTAAGTCCTTATGTCCATGACATGATCCAGTTGCCTCGAAACGGTTGCCTCGGAATTAAAAAGGATCAATGGCATAAAGGTAGCTTCTAAGGTGTCCTACTGTTGCTCTGGTGACCACACTGTCCCTAACAAACGAATTGACCCGAACACCTCCAACGGTGGTGCTACCTACCTCTCAATGGTGGGATGGCACTACCTTAAGGACATTTACACAGCCTAATTCCTTAGGGTAGGTAGATGACTCATAGATACTTGCTCTTTTCAAAAACAAACAACATACTTTTCACACCTTACACTTTCAAAAGCTTTCAAAACAATTTTTCAAACACTCTTGAGGACTGATACAAGAGTTATTCAGAAAACTTTGACGAAACTTTTTCTAACCCACTCACACTTTGAAAAACAAACAAACATTTTGAAAACACAAATGAGCAAGTATCTAAGAGCCCATGGATAACCATGGATAGAAAGGGTGCTAACACCTTCCCTTTCTATAAATCTACCTCCCGAACCGAGAAACTATCTCATAAGGAATTTTGCTGTGCTTTTGTCCTGTCCATGTTGGAGAAAATAAAAGACAGTGGCGACTCTTGCTTCCGCGACATTTCGCGAACCAGCTTTAAAACAGTCAGTTCCAGATCCACCAATCACAGAACTGGCGACTCTGCTGGGGATTCTTATAAAGTGAGGTGTACCTTAGGACTAAGATCACTTATGTTTTCAATTGTTGTGCTTGTTTGCTTTATTATTGTGGGCCGCATTGGAGTTACATAGATCCTAACCCGGATCTGGGGATACCCTGTTAGGTAGCATAAGCTGTGAGGGACCTGTCCGACATAGACCGACATGGGTGAAGCAGTGGCTACGTTGGTGTGGCGCTTTGGTCTGTACCGATATCCCTTGTGTCGCAACGAGGAGAATATGGGTCTTCTGAGGAGTCATTAAGCACCAACCGACCTTAGAACCTTAAATAACCCAACTTGGCCAATAGAACAATAGCAGTATGCTACGCCCATTGAGGCTAAACTCTCGTGATGGTTCTGGCCGCAAGAAAAGATTGTGATGCTGGAGTTATGACCGATTGAGGGTAGTCAGTGATATTGGGATACTCTAGAACCCGGTTACTTCTGATAGGACAGGTCTTAACCAACAAACTGAAAGAGGGTAATACCTAGACCCCAAGCTGGCCTAAACTCTAAGGGCTTGTCTTGTGTGACTTGTGTGCCTTATCATGTTTGCCTTTGTGAATATTTGTGGTGTGCTTTATCATAACATCATACCATCATAAACATTGCATGCATCCTGCATAAGGACTGACCATTTCAAAGACAAAAGGGTTTCACCTTTGCTCTGTTTTGTAGGACATCATGATGCATATGCGAAGGAATACTATCCGGTTCAACTTTGTTCACCCACCTGAGTTGCTTGAAGAGTTGATTAGCATAATTCCAAATACTACTTCCTTCATCCAGAGGCATGGTTCTCTTCTCAGTTTAGTCACGGCAAAGTGGGACCAACAACTGATGAGTGTCCTGACACAGTTTTATGATCCCTTGTACAACTGTTTCACCTTTCAAGACTTCCAGCTGGTCCCTACCCTGGAAGAGTTCTCTGATTTGCTTGGTATCCTCATCTTGGATCAGACTCCCTTCACTGGTTGGGAAAAGACTCTTAGGCTTGAGGAGATTGCTGCAGCTCTTCCCTTGACCCACAAGGAGGTAATGGACAACTGGGTGACTAGAAGCAAAGTCAAGGGTTTCTTGGCCAAGTTTCTGATTGGTAAAGCTAACAGTTTCTGGAATGACTTGGACTTTAGGGCATATGAAGACATTTTGGCTCTCTTAATCTATGGTCTAGTTTTGTTTCCTAATCCTGATAACTTCATTAACGTCACTGCCATAAGGATCTTCATGTCTCGGAACCCTGTGCCCACTCTCTTGGGTGACATCCTGCAACAACTTTATGCTCGTACTGCCCGAAGACGAGGAACTCTGTGGTGTTGTATTCCTTTGTTAGTGAGGTGGTTTATTTCGCACCTCCCTAAGTTCGTGCTGAAGAACAAAGAAGGAAGAGGTTGGGCTCATAGGTTAATGTCTCTCACTGATAAGGACATCATTTGGACTCTCAGAGGTTTGGATGAGGTAGCTGTTATTGATCGTTGGGGAGAATATCCTAATGTTCCTTTGATTGGTACCCAAGGAGGAATCTCTTATAATCCATGTCTAGCTCTCCGTCAGTTTGGAAGGGCCAGAAGAGCAGGGCCTCATGAGATGTTGGTGCCTCACATCAGTTTTGAGTTTCAGGTAGACAGTGACGAGCTGTGTCGTAGGTTCATCAAGGCTTGGGACAGAATTCACAAAGCTGACCCACAAGAATTGGGACCAAAGACTTCTCTACCTATGGAAGCCTACTACAAATGGGTCCGCATCCGCGCTCAGAAGTTAGGTTTGCCGTACGAAGATGTCAGACCCATCATTCTTGAGTATCATGATAGAGATGGGGTTCCTCCAACTGTCCTCCCTCCTCAGATACCTACTGATCTTGATACACTAAAGAGGTCTTGGGCGCAACTACGAGAAGAACGGGATTCTTATCGGGAAAAGTTCAACGAGCAGGAATTGAAGATCCAGAAGCTGACAAAGCAGTTGGAGAACGAGCGAGCCTTGAATGACTACATCCGTACTGAGAAGAGGAGACCCTGGGATCAATGATGAGCTTTGGATATTATTTTACAGTTTTATTTCCCTTTTCAGTATTTTCATTTTATGTAACGCCTAAGGGCAACCTGTTGAACAATTTGAATTTCAAAGTTGGATCTAATGAAGTGTGTTCTTTTTGTTTACAAAGTTGATTCCCGATTGTCTTTGAAAACATAAATCATACGCATTCCCATTCATCATGTGCATAGCAGGTACTTTTCTTTTCAGGTTGCTTAATGTTCTTCTCTGTTTATTTCAGCATCATGAACCCTGAATCATCTACAGAGCAGTCCATCAAGGCCCTTCAGGCTCAGAACGCCCAATTCCAAGAGCTGATTATGAGTTTGGCCCAAGGACAGGAGGAATTGAAGGCCCTGCTAGTCAAGAAGAAGAAGAAGAGAATTGTACTATTCAACACTGGCCGGAGGTTTGGTAACACACTGCAGAATGAGGTTGATCAAGCTGGTTCTTCTGTTGGAAAAGGCAGTCCCCAGGGGGGGAGAGTTCCTAGTCCGGTGGTCTCTGACAACGAGACTGATTTTAATGAGGAGCAGTATCCTCCAGCTGAAGACAGGTACAAGAAGTTAGAGGATCGTCTGAATGCCATGGAAATTCAACAGGTGCCTGGTTTGGATTTCGGAGACTTGGGTCTATCTTCTGGTGTGGTCATCCCGCACAAGTTCAAAGCACCATCTTTCGCAAAGTATGACGGGGCGTCCTGCCCTAAGCTACATCTCAGATCTTATGTGCGGAAGATCCAACCATATACTGTGGACAAGAACTTGTGGATCCACTTCTTCCAGGAGAGTCTTTCAGGGACTCATCTCGAATGGTTCTATCAACTGGATGGAACCAAGGTTCGTAACTAGTAGGAGTTGGCTACTGCTTTTTACAAGCAATATCAGTATAATGCCGACCTCGCTCCTACACGTACCCAACTCCAGGGTATGTCGCTAGGATCGGGAGAAGGTTTTAAAGAGTATGCGCAGAAGTGGAGGGACCTGGCTGGCAGGGTGCAACCACCATTAACCGACTGTGAGCTAGTGGATATGTTCTTGGGGACCCTATCCGGGCCGTTCTTCAATCATCTTATTGGTAATTCATCTGCAGGGTTCACAGATCTCATTCTGACTGGGGAAAGGATAGAGGCTGGTATGAAATCAGGGAAGATTCAGAAAGGTGCGTCCTCAAGTTCTGAGAAGAAGCCTTTCAAAAAGGAGGCCAGTGCTGTGTATGGGCCTAGAAAGCAGAATAAACCAGAACGCCGCCAATCTGTCAACGCGGTGGTAATTGCAAAGCCTGCTGCCGCTCCTCGGCAACCTAATCAACCAAGGGCTGAGAGACCCAGAAGAGAATACACTCGGCTTAGTATGACCTTGTCACAGATCTTGCCGCAACTGCTATCGACCAACTTGGTGACCGTCAGAGAGGCTCCGAAGATTGTGAACACTACCTCTTCGAAGTATAATCCAAATGCCCGCTGTGCTTATCACTCCGACAGCCCGGGGCATTCTACTGATGATTGCTGGGCCCTAAGGAATAAGGTGCAGGACCTTATCGATGCGAAGGAAATACAGTTTGAGGCACCTGAAAGGCCCAACGTGGTGACTGCTCTTATGCCCCAACATGGAGTAAATGTTGTTGATGAAGACTTGTATGCCGTTTCTGTGGATGATGTTGCTACCCCTCTGTTGACTGTTAAGAGGAACCTGTTGCTAGCCGGTTTATTTCCGGGTTGTAGCAAGGGTTGCCTTCTGTGTGCTATTTCCCCTACTGGTTGTCCGTTGCTGAAATCAGGCATCCAAAGCCTAATGGATAGCAAGGAAATTTTGTTCAAGAAGACCGCTGTTCCTTTTGTTCCCGCTGAAGAAGTATCCGTCGTCACAATTTTCAACAATCCTACCAAGGCTCCCCCGAGGAAGCCAGTCAAAATCATGTCTGTTGCACCTATCATTATTACTGTTTCGGGGCCCCTCCCCTATGAATCTGACAAGGCTGTCCCATGGCACTATGGGGCAGATGTTTATGTACTTGGAGTGAAGCACGAGTTCAACACCGGTACCAGCATCAGCAATATCATCGGTCCAGCTAAAGTTACTCGCAGTGGCAGGCTCTTCTCGCCTGACATTGCGCCACCAGTTATCCGAAGACCTCTTGTAATAACGCCTGCAAGTGCACCTGTTTCCACTTATGATCCAGTTTCTACCCCTGCTGCCGAGTCATCTAACACTCGAGGCAAAGGGATTGATGATGAGCCTGCCCGGATGGAGGCACCTAAGACTGTGAATGTTGAAGCCTCCCAGCAAGAGATGGAGGAAATTCTTAAGATAATCAAGAAGAGTGACTTCAACGTCGTTGAATAGCTGGGGCATACCCCCTCCAAGATCTCTATGCTATCATTGCTGTTGTGCTCAGAGGCCCATGCCAAGGCCCTGATTTCATTTCTGAAGACGGCCCATGTGCCACAAGAGACATCTGCAGATCAATTCACTGACTGTGTGGCCAATCTGACAGCTGACAATGGTTTGGGTTTCTCGGATGCTGATCTTACCGCTAAGGGAAAGAACCACAATGATGCCCTGCATGTCTCCATTGAATGCAGGGGCACTACTCTCGCTCACGTGTTGGTGGACACCGGTTCTTCCCTGAATGTGTTGCCCAAAAAGGCCTTAGACAGGTTGGATTGTGAAGGCCTGGAGTTGAAGCCTAGCAACATCATTGTCCGAGCCTTTGACGGGTCGAAGAGGATGGTACATGGTGAGGTAGACATTCCTATTCGTGTGGGTTCTCAAGTATTTGACTCAACGTTCTATGTGATGGACATCCGTCCATCTTATTCCTGTTTGCTGGGTCGACCTTGGATTCACAAGGCTGGGGCAGTGACCTCCACTCTACACCAGAAGCTCAAATACCCTGTCAGAGGGAAGATTGTTACTGTGCAGGGGGAGGAAGAATACATGGTTAGTCATTTGAATTCCTTCCGGTATATCGAGATGGACGGGGAGTTTATTGAAACCCCCTTTCAACATTTTGAAGAGGTACCTCCAACATTGGCGTCAGCTGAGGCGGTAATTGAAGAAGACTTTCCTTTAAAGATGGCTTCCTTAAAGGACGCCCGGGCTGTAATTGAGAAAGGTGAATGTGCTAACTGGGGCAGGCTCCCTGACTTTACTCCTAAGACTGACAAGTTTGGACTGGGTTTTACTGCAGAGGCTCAGAGGGTTGTACGCAAAGCTAGGATCGGAAGACCTCCCGTGATCATCACCAACCCGGGAGTGAATGCCATTGAGAGCGATACAGAGGAATCTGAGTTTGATAGCTGGATCTACCCGACGACCGATGATGGACTGACCAATTGGACTGCAAAAGATCACATACCTGTTACTTTTGTTACGCAGTAATGAATTCCTTTGTTTTTTAATAAACAATAAATTGAAACTTTATGGCCCGGTGTCTTACCCGGGGCACCGTTGGCTTCATTTGTGAGGGCTTATTAACTGTCATTTCCATATATCATGAATAAAGACATTGGACGTTTTTCGCATTTCAAATATTGTGCTCCCTTTCTTTCTTTCTCTCTTTCTTTATATATTGCAAAACAGCTGTATTTACACACACTCACTCATACAGGTTCCAATCCACTCTGGATCTCACTGGTAACGACTCTGCTACTGCCAGTTATGAATTCGAAAATCTGATCAACTTAGCCGAAGACGAAGGTGAAGATGATTGCGAAGTGCCTGGTGAGCTTGCAAGACTGTTACTCCAGGAAGAGAGGGCCATTCAGCCACATGAAGAGCCAGTGGAAACGATAAATCTGGGTACTGAGACAGATAGAAAGGAAGTTAAGATTGGTGCCAATCTGGAGCTCAGCGTGAAACAACGGTTAGTTCAGATGTTGCATGATTATGTGGAAATCTTTGCCTGGTCCTACGAAGACATGCCTGGGTTGGATACTGACATTGTGGTCCATCACCTGCCTACCAAGGAAGACTGCCCTCCGGTTAAACAGAAGGTCCGCCGT
The DNA here is from genome assembly GCA_948472305.1 of Vicia faba. NCBI lineage: Eukaryota > Viridiplantae > Streptophyta > Magnoliopsida > Fabales > Fabaceae > Vicia > Vicia faba. Next base: position 1,644,359,882 of record OX451736.1, on the reverse strand, counting down.
ATGCGTTCAGAGATGTCCGAAAAGGTCAAAGCTGAGGTTATGAAGCAATTCGATGCCGGTTTTCTTGCAGTGACTTCTTACCCCCAGTGGGTTGCCAACGTGGTTCTAGTACTGAAGAAGGATGGTAAAGTCAGGATGTGTGTCGATTACAGGGATCTGAACAAGGTAAGCCCCAAGGATGATTTCCCTCTACCTCACATCGATGTTCTGGTTGACAATACTACTCAGCACAAGGTGTTCTCCTTCATGGATGGCTTTTCAGGTTATAATCAGATCAAGATGGCTCCCGAAGACATGGAAAAGACTACCTTTGTTACTCAGTGGGGCACCTTCTGCTACAAGGTCATGCCATTCGGGTTGAAAAATGCTGGGGCAACCTACCAACGTGCCATGGTTGCTTTATTTCATGACATGATCCACCATGAGATAGAAGTGTATGTCGATGATATGATTGCAAGGTCCCAAACTGAGGAGGAACACCTTGACCATCTACAGAAGTTGTTTGACCGTCTGAAGTTGTACAAGCTGAGGTTGAACCCGAACAAGTGCACGTTTGGGGTAAGATCTGGAAAGTTGCTAGGCTTCGTCGTAAGCGACAAAGGTATTCAAGTGGACCCTGCCAAGGTTAAAGCCATTTAAGAGATGCCAGTTCCTAAGACAGAGAAAGAGGTCAGAGGCTTTCTAGGATGCCTGAATTACATTGATCGATTCATCTCACACCTAACAGCTACCTGTGAACCAATCTTCAAGTTGTTGAAAAAAGATCAGGTAGTACATTGGAACGATGAATGTCAGGCCGCTTTTGACAGAATCAAAGAGTATCTCCAAGAACCACCCATTATTATGCCACCGGTTGAAGGGAGACCTCTAATACTATACTTGACAGTACTTGACAGCTCAATGGGGTGTGTGCTGGGGCAGCATGACGAGTATGGCCGAAAAGAGCACGCCATTTATTACCTTATCAAAAAGTTTACCGACTGTGAGACCCGATACTCACTGCTCGAGAAAACTTGCTGCGCTTTGGTATGGGCTGCTCGCCGACTGAGACAGTATATGCTGACTCACACTACCTTGTTGATTTCAAAGATGGATCCGATAAAGTACATATTTGAAAAGCCTGCTCTGTCTGGGAGAATAGCAAGATGGCAGATGATCTTGACAGAATACGACATCCAGTACACAACTCAGAAAGCTATCAAAGGAAGTGTATTGGCAGACCACTTGGCACACCAGGCAGTAAACGACTACCAATCAATGAACTTTGAATTTCCTGACGAGAGCATCATGGTAGTGACTGATTGTGAAGTACCTGGACCGGATGAAGGACCTGAGGAAGGATCCCGATGGTCTATGCACTTTGACGGAGCCTACAACGCTTTGGGTAACGGTATCAGCGCTGTGATCATATCCCCTCAAGGCACTCATACTCCACTTACCGCCCGACTATGTTTCAACTGCACCAACAACATGGCGGAGTATGAGGCGTGCATCATGGGTCTGCAAGCTGCAATTGACTTAAGGATCAAGTTTCTGAGTGTCTTCGGAGATTCCTCTCTCGTGATCAATCAGATCAAAGGCGAGTGGGATACGAAACATCCGAATCTTATTCCTTACAAAGAATGTGTGTTGACATTGATCCCCCATTTCATAGAGATAACTTTTGAACATTTCCCAAGAGAGGAGAATCAGTTGGCGAACGCGTTAGCTACGATGTCTTCCATGTTCAAAGTCAAGTGGGACAATGAGGCTCCCCGGATCATCATCTGGAAACCGGACGAACCGGCTTATTGTTGTGATCTTGAGGTTGAGACAGCAACTGAGAAACCCTGGTATCATGAGGTGAAAAGGTACTTGGAAGCTCAGGAATATCCTGAAGGTGCATCTGTCAATGATAAGAAGTTTCTGAGAAGGTTCGCAGCAAAGTTCTTCCTTAGCAACGGCATTCTGTACAAGCGAAACCATGATTCAACATTACTGCGTTGTGTGGATAAGACTGAAGCAGAAAGGATCATGGCAGAGCTGCATGAAGGTACATTCGGAACGCATTCCAGTGGACATTCCATGGCAAAGAAAATCCTTCGGGCAGGATATTTCTGGTCCATAATGGAAGCCGACTGTTACCAACACTCTAGGACATGTCACAAGTGCCAGATATATGCAGATAAGGTGCACGTTCCTCCAGTTCCTCTGAATGTCTTGACAGCACCTTGGCCTTTTGCAATGTGGGGTATTGACATGATCGGCGAGATTAAACCTACAGCATCCAACGGGCATCGCTTCATCCTGGTAGCGATTGATTACTTTACAAAGTAGGTGGAAGAAGCTTCCTACGCCACTGTAACCAAGAATGTCGTGGCACGGTTCATTCGACACAATCTGATCTGTCGATACGGCGTCCCTGAAAGAATCATTACGGACAATGATACCAATCTTAATAACAAGATGATCACTGAGCTCTGCGAGCAATTCAAGATACAGCACCACAACTCTTCTCCTTATCGGCCGAAGATGAATGGGGCTGTAGAAGCAGCTAACAAAAATATTAAGAAGATTGTGCAGAAGATGACAGTGACTTATAAAGATTGGCACGAGATGTTACCGTTCGCCCTCCATGGGTATCGTACCTCAACAAGAACGTTAACCGGGGCAACTCCTTTTTCCTTGGTCTACGGCATGGAGGCAGTCTTACCAATTAAAGTGCAGATACCCTCTCTCCGGATAATGAAGGATGCAGATCTGAGTGAAGATGACTGGATCCAGACCCGACTTGATCAATTAAATCTAATTGACGAAAAAAGACTCACTGCTATTTGTCATGGTCAGACGTACCAAAAACGGATGATCAGGGCATTTAACAAGAAAGTCAGACCACAAGAGTATCAAGTTGGGGACCTGGTAATCAAACGCATCATTCTTCCTCAAAGTGATCCCAGGGGCAAATGGACCCCTACGTACGAAGGGCCATTTGTGGTTAAACATGTGTTCTCAGGAGGAGCCATGATTCTAACTACCATGGATGGTGACGACCTTCCTCACCCCGCCAATGCAGACATAGTAAAAAGATACTACGCATGATAAAAGACCCGCTAGGTTGACATACCTAGGCAAAAATTAGGGCTTCCCGTCGAACCAAAAGGGTTCGGGCAAAATGAGGGATGAAATGAAAAAATCTGTACACCCGGCAAGTCGAAAACCTGAAAAGGCGGCTTGGGCAAAAATGGGTATCCCGGTGGACCGAAAACCCGAAAGGGAGGTCTAGGAAAAAGTTAGGGATAAAGCGTAATACTATGTCTCATTGGATCATCTTGCATCCAGAATCCGGTATCAACTATCAAGTTCAAACGACATCGATCAATCAGCTTCATCGTCAACTGAGCAGCAAAGTGATGAGACGCTCGAAGATATAAAGGCAATAGCAGCGTTGGAACCCAGTGGGATTATTCTTTTCACATAGCTGTTTTGTTTTCCCTTTTTCACAAAATTGTATAAACTCTGTTGTTCGGCGGTGTTCTCTTACTAGGACGTCAGCCTCTTGTACAAAAACGCCTATTTACAGGCAATTCAAATATCAATACAAATTCTCTTTTCAGACAAATTGCCAATTGTTTTTCCTTTCTTCTGTTTTGTTTTGCGAAGAACGTCCAAGGTTCAATTTTGATATATGCATTTGACACTAATTGCTAACTCATAAATACTTGCATGCGAAACAAAGGATTAATTACAGGTAAAATTAGAAACAGGGGCAATAATGAGTTGTCTAAGCGATCTAATTGCTCTGTCCACCAAGGTATCAAGGTAAGTTCGGCTGAAGAAGGTAACCAAGATATCTTAATTCCCCAGAGAGTGAGCCAAGATTCAACAATTTCCCCCCAAGCAGTTGGTCTCTAATCATCCCTAACAAGGCACAGTATCTCCTAGCAAGTCAGCGATACTCTCCCCAAGCAGAGTTATGTTCAGTCAGCCTTAAGGAAATTGGGTATCCCCAGTAGATCTCAACATTCCCCAGGAGTATACAAACATTCTTAACAAGCATCGCCGGCAGTCTTGATCCGAGATTGTTCCCCGGCGGTATACCAAACATTCAGTGGAGCCACTTCCCCAGTACATCTCAAAAATCTCCCTAGGAGAGTCCAGTCCAAAAGTCTCCCCAGAAGAGTTCAATCCATCTCCCCAGTAGGAAGCTTATCCCCAGTAGATTCTGGAAGCTTGTCACCCGCAGAGCACGAACACGTCTCCCGGCTTTATTCAGAAGGTTATTTCCCCACCAGGATATAACTGGGTTATCCTCAGCCAATTGTCACGGAAAGATCGTCCCCGACGAAGTTCTTCCTATCCCCCAGCGGAGTTCATCAATTCCTTCAACATAACACATCAATGGTATCCCCAGCGGAGTTATCAACATCTCAGCAAAGTACCTCTCTTTCCCCACAGAGCAATTCCCAGCAGAGTATTCTATTCGCCAAGTTTATTCCCCAACGGAGTCATCTTCTCCTACCGGTATTCTTGCAACCATCATCCCCAGCGGGAACAAAGCACTATCCCTCAACATCAGCCCAGGAATTAACTTCCCGGCACTCGTCAAGGATTTATTTTCCTAGACGAAAATACATTCATGAACATCATATCTTCATACATTATAGCATGCACATACGCATCATGAACATACAATCTCATTTATTCTGAGAACATCTCGCATGTCATACATCATGACATTGCACGTAACTAACTAACATTTTGTCTTTTCAGGACAAATGTTAATACAAAGACGATTACTATCAACGGTCGTAACTAAAGATCCGATTCCTGTATCTTTCCAGGGTGTATCTGTTGACGACTGAATTACCAGACTCGATTCCTGTATCTTGCCAGGGCACGTCTGAAGAGTTCGAAGATCCGATTCCTGTATCTTGCCAGGGTGTATCTGTTGACGACTAACATTACCAGACTCGATTCCTGTATCCTGCCAGGGCACGTCTGAAGCGTTCGAAGATCCGATTCCTGTATCTTGCCAGGGTGTATCTGTTGACGACTAACATTACCAGACTCGATTCCTGTATCCGGCCAGGGCACATCTGAAGAGTTCGAAGATCCGATTCCTGTATCTTGCCAGGGTGTATCTGTTGACGACTATATTCTCCGAACTCGATTCCTGTATCTTGCCAGGGCACGTCTGAAGAGTTTAAAGATTCGATACCTGTATCCAGCCAGGGCACATCTACATAAAGAGTTTGAAGGTCAACTCCTGTAACAGGCCAGGTAATTATTTTCTTTCTCAGGTACGCAAGTTCTCGCTAAGGAATCTCTTACGCGATCGACACCTAGATGGCATCTATAAGCCCATCCACACACCGAAAGTCTCCAAATGGCATCTGTAAGCCCATTCCCACCATCACGCTGCTGATACTCAACTATGTGAGTGCAAATTTCTGGGCACTCTAGTGTTCAATCATCTTCCACCTTCGGATCACGAAAGGCACGCCAGCCAATCTGCATCCTCAGGTCTAAGAAGATTGAATAGGGGCAACTGTTGTACCCCAAAATTTGCCCTCCCATATTCTTCAAGATTTGCCAAGATCAAGGTTCAAAATCTCTCAAGGGTTGCACAGTCCAATTGCCTCCTAACACAGTCAAATTAGGGTTTTGGTTCTGGAAAAGAAAATGAGGTTTCCAAGGGTCCAATCAAGTCCCACATACCTACATATATTGTCAAGCATTCATATGCCAAGTTTCAAGACTCACATCATCAAATTGCACAGTCAAAAACCCTAAATACTTCACAGTCAACTGCAGGGGCAAAATGGTCATTTGACAGTCAAAAGTCAAAATTTTTGGTCAACATCTTATTTTGAAGCCACAAACATCATTTGATCAATTCTTGATCACGATTCTCAAAGCATGGCTCAAAAGGTCTCAAGATGCAAAAGTTTCTATTTTTGGACAGTTGAAAAAGTCAACTGCAAATTGACCAGGGCATAACTTCTTCATGGTTTATCAGAAAAATCCAATCCAAAGCTCATTTTGAAGAGGATGACATTTCCTACAACTCATCTTCACACTTCAAGTCCAAGAAATGCTCTCACAAAAAGTTATCAATTTCAACATTATAGGTCATTTTCAAAAGTCAACAAAAAGGCACTTTAAGTCAAAGACCATAATTTGATATTGGTAAATCAAAATGACATGGGACCAAAGACATTGGTTAGAGGACTTCAGGACCTTTCCAAAATGTCCAAGAACATGATCATAGCTTCAAAATTGAGCAAGATATGCCTTGAAGAAATTGGGAATTTTGAAAAGTCAACTTTGCACAAAAGGCTTCAAAAATGCTAATGGGCCACAAATTCTTCCATGAAACATTATCCAAAGGCTATGCACGACCCATTGACCTCAAAGGGATGTATTTTCTTATTTTTGATTAATTATTTGAATTTTTAATCTTATTAATTCATTTAATTAAATTTAATTATGAGAAAAATATTAAACAATGGTTTTAAATCTTTTTTGTGCAACAAATATGTCCATTATGAGCTAAATATTTCGTGCATCAATCAACAAGGACACAATCATCCATATTTGGCATGATTGGCATGGAAAAAGATTGAAAAAAGATATGGAAAAATCAAATATTCAAAACGTGAATGCATGAATCCATGGGCTTGGTTTTAACCTAATTTAACTCAAATACTTATACACAAGCTAACCCTATTCCATTGGAGACGAAAAAACGCACACAGGCTGCATACCAAGTTGCAAAATTTTCACCAAAAGTTGGAAACTAAAATCCTAGTTACTGCACAATTCAAAGCTCCAAAAGTATTCCAATATATTGCCAAAGCATCCAGGAGTCGATTACAATCAAAACCAGGTCTCCATACCCCAAGAATTGGTAAAACAGAATCGTCTTCTTCACAAACTTGTCCATTATCGTTTTTTAATTTACATGCATTATTCATGAGTTTTAATTGTTGATTCTTGCTAACAATGATGTTCTGAAGCTAATGGTACCCTTTAATTGAATTAACAATGTCTATATCAAAATCTACCATTGATGGATATTAGGTTTTCAGAGCTCCAAATTTAGGGGTTTACACATATGGCAAAATCATACCACCAAACATATGCCATTGAATTCGTGACACCCAGACGAAGCAAACTGACTACTCGCACCCTTTTTATATTTGCCCATGTGCTAATCGCTATTTTTTCTGGTTGAGTTTAGTGGGGGTTTAAAACCCCCGCTATTTGTTTCATAATTGCAGGAAAGATGAGGAAGAAGATGGACGTGGCTTATGATGACTGGAGCGTTTGAATAATGGCGCATTTTTCTTGTTGCATATCACTAAGTTTTGTTTTGTATTATATTATTTGCTTGCCATTACCTATACAAACGCGCACGTTGGCTCATATGGTGGGAATAAGGTTTGGTAAACGCTGGGACCTGGGTTCGATTCCCAGGTCCCCCCACATATTTCATATCTTTTTCCTTAATGTGTTTCTATGCAGCAGTTCATCCAAAGTCCATCATGCACGTCCATATCCAAGCCTGCCACGCGCCCATGAGCTTCAATCCAAAGGCTATAAGAGGATGTCCACCATGCACGCCAGTCAATGAACATGCACTCTATTCTGGAAAGTCAAACAGGGCCTTAATTCAATGGGCCAAATTTCTCAAATCATACCTCCCTTTGGGTCTGAATACCCCCCATGGTTTGCATCAATTTTTAATTTTTATTTGTTTTTCTTTCTTAATTCTATTAATTGTTTTAATTATTTTCTTTAATTTCCTAAAATAATTTTCATAATAAAAATAAAATACAGAAAAATCAAAAAATGTTTATTGTTATTAATATTAATTTCACCATTATACTTTTGTAAATAAATATGTGAAATAATTAATTAGTGTAAATTAGGTTTTTAAAACTTTAATCTTTTCTTAATAAATTAAAATAGGTAGAATTAGGGTTTTTGATATTTTTCACCTTTTCCTTTTAAATCTTCTCTCATTAATATTATTAATTACTAAATATCTTGTAAATAAACATGTACATTAAATATTTAGTAAATTAGGTCAAACTTTAATATTTTTTCATTAATAATTAAAAATGACTTAGAATTAGGGTTTCATTTTAAATTCTTTTCTTTATCTCATAAATACTAAAAACTTAAAAAACAATTTATTTTCTTTAATTTGATAATTAATTAACTTTTTAATTCAATTTAATTTCAAAAGGATCCAACGCCCTCGAAGATTCGATTCTAATTTCTTTTTGCGCATTTATTCTTATTTATTTTCGTTCAAATATTATGTAACTGTTCAAGCCATGTAATAGTAACTAGGTTTTACTTTCCGCATCTTTTATTAAAACGGGTCTTTGTAATTTGGCGATGTATAGACCCGCGCCTTGTAATAGCGTAGGATTTTACTTTCCGCATTTAAATTTCCGCACTTTTAAAACTGCTAAACTTTGCATGAAAGAATGCATGGCCTAAATTAAAAACAAGCGTAGATCACCATGATACATGTACAAGATAAATGCTAAACTGAAAACAACACACAAATTCACACACCACTCTTAAGGTACGCCTCACTGTTGCCTTGACTTCGAAACGTGGCCGTCGAGTATAGGACGTTTTAGTAAGTCCTTATGTCCATGACATGATCCAGTTGCCTCGAAACGGTTGCCTCGGAATTAAAAAGGATCAATGGCATAAGGGTAGCTTCTAAGGTGTCCTACTGTTGCTCTGGTGACCACACTGTCCCTAACAAACGAATTGACCCGAACACCTCCAACGGTGGTGCTACCTACCTCTCAATGGTGGGATGGCACTACCTTAAGGACATTTACACAGCCTAATTCCTTAGGGTAGGTAGATGACTCATAGATACTTGCTCTTTTCAAAAACAAACAACATACTTTTCACACCTTACACTTTCAAAAGCTTTCAAAACAATTTTTCAAACACTCTTGAGGACTGATACGAAAGTTATTCAGAAAACTTTGACGAAACTTTTTCTAACCCACTCACACTTTGAAAAACAAACAAACATTTTGAAAACACAAATGAGCAAGTATCTAAGAGCCCATGGATAACCATGGATAGAAAGGGTGCTAACACCTTCCCTTTCTATAAATCTACCTCCCGAACCGAGAAACTATCTCATAAGGAATTTTGCTGTGCTTTTGTCCTGTCCATGTTGGAGAAAATAAAAGACGGTGGCGACTCTTGCTTCCGCGACATTTCGCGAACCAGCTTTAAAACAGTCAGTTCCAGATCCACCGATCACAATGGTTAATTAAAGGGTTAATTACAAAGAAAACCTAAAACCTAATTGTTTTCCTAATTTGCAGAAAAAAAGTTAATTAATTAAATTAAAGAGTTAATAAAAAAAAGAGTTAATAATAATAAAAAAAACTTAAAACCTAAATTAATTAGGGTTTGTAAAAAAAAGTTAAGTTTGCCAATTAATATGGTTTTTTATTTAAATAAAATTAGAGTTTATATGAATTTAGGATTTTTAAGGAAGGTATTAAGGAGAAAGAAATGAGGCAAAAATGGTTAAATATAAGCAAAATTATACATATTGCCAGGGGTGGGTGTTGAACTAAAAATTAATTTAAAACCTAAAATTAAAAAAAACCTTAAAATTAATTATTCGAGTTTATTATGAAAAATCAAATGTTTGTGAAAAATGTTAAGTTTTATGAAAAATGTTTTAAACAAAAAGAATGAAAATAGGTAAAAGGATAAATAGAAAGGAAGAAAACCAAAACCAATAAGGGTGAGTGTTGAACCCACACCCTTAATCTCCTTAACCTCCTCAGGATGCCTGCCTTGCCATGAGTCATATATTGGTGGTTGTTCTATTTTAGTGTTTTGGCCTCAGTGTTCTGTAATGAACCTGCATGGGACCTTGTCTAAATCTGCAGTGTTGAATCTCATGAACACATTAAATAAATTACTATATCATGAAATACAAATAAAGCAAATATATGAAAAAAATTTAATATTAAAACCGATATGGCATGTATGAATGCTTCTACACCCTTTTGATCATGGAGATCAAACCAGCCTTACCCTTACTGGAGAAGTAGTGAGATGTTGGTTTGTAACAAGGATGACTTGTTTGTAGTGAGATGGGGGTTTGTAATAAGGATTTCAAGGTTTTTTAGGGTTCTTGAAAGAATTTGATATTTTGACAGGGTTGTGGCAAAAGTCTTTTTTTCGTTTGTCGTGTGAAAATAATGAGATTATATAATGGAAATTAGAGAAAAAAATGAGCTTTGAATGTGCAATTGGGCCTCCAATAACCACAAGCAATAGTGCATATTTTTTTATTCACTTGAGTCCGTCACGTTCCAGGCTAAATCGTAAGGGCTTAAGTGCAATTTTTGAAGTTGAAATGTGAAAACAAAATATAGCTGACATCGAGAACTAACTCCTTTCCGAAAATAGGCTCAATCGGATAAACGGTGAATTAGTTATGAATTTTTGAAGTTTCGCCTCAGCCATACTTATTTTGGGCTACAGTGTCAACTCTGACACTTTCTTCAATAAAAACTGGTATTGATAGGAGCATAATTCGGTCCTGACTTTAGAAGAAAAGTTGTAGATCTCTGAGTCAGTGACCTTGTGTAAAAATATGGACCCAATCCGATAAAAATTGATCGAGTTATGAATTTTCGAAGTTTTGATCCAGATGAAATAATATTCAGCATTCATGATTTTCAGCGCATCACGCGCACTCTGAGTAAAAAATGAAGGCCTTTTGGATACCGTTCAAACTCAAAACCTCCTATGAAAACTTAGCCAACTCAAATTTTGAAATTTTGGCGCCGAAACCAGCTCGATATGATGAAAATAGACCAAGTTATGATTTTCTGAACATGACACAAATAAACTTCTGTCACAAACTTTCTCTATGAAAATACTTGATAAATCTGCATTTTTGAAGACCTTCTGATCGAAATTGGCTTCCAACCGTGAGAGATGAAAACGTAGATAACGTCAAGACGGAATTTTGGGCACCTGAACAGGTTCAAAACAAGCCACGTTCTTCAAGTTATGAATTTTTTAGTGCGTAAAAACTGCACTTTCAGCATACTTTTTCACCACATTTCTTTGAGAAAACTCACACATTCGGAGACCTTCTTTAAAGAATTGACTCTTGAGCATAACCTAAATTTGAGAATATGTGACCTGGGATATCTTAGCAAAAGAGCACCTGAATATGACGCGCCGGGTTGGACTTGTGAATCTTTGAACCTCAAATCGTTGCGAAACGACGAACCGATCTTCAGTACAGAAAATACTCTGAGAATATCCGTTGGCGAAATAAACGTCACTTATAACCTGACAAAGCTTGCTAAATATACCTTGATTACATAACCATAAAACCAATGATATGCATGTATGTAATAATGAAATGTAAGCCAAAAAGGTCAAAATAAAGAGGGTAAATTTTGGGGTACAACAACTGCCCTTGTTCAATCTTCTTAAATCTGAAGATTTAGATTGACTTGTCTGACTTTCGTGATCTGAAGGTGGAAGATGATTGAACACTAGAGTGCCCAGAAATTTGCACTCGTCTGTAATGATGCTTGACTATGTAGATAATTTCAGGAATAGGCTTATAGATGCCATTTGGAGAAGATGACTGAAAGTCGTCGGAGATGGGCTTAAAGATGCCATCCGGAAGATATGTCGGAAAATCGTCAGAGATGGGCTTAAAGATGCCATCTAGAGAATGTTGATTTCCCGAGATATTCCTTCGATGAGAATTCCTGTTCCTGTCATTGAGGAGGAATCTGCTGAGGAATATTGGTCTCTGTCTTGGGAGAAATATAATTTTAGGAGCTTCAGTTGTCAGTTACTCTATTGGGGGAATCATCTCTTAGTCGAGGAGGTGAAAGTGAACCGCTATCTAGTCGTGCTCCAGGCTTTACAGTGACTTGTTGTGGATGATAAGATTAACTTCTATCTGGTCGTGCTCCAGGTTTCGCAGTGGCTAACTAGGGAGATGAGATTAAACTTGTTATCTGGTCGTGCTCCAGGCTTTGCAATTTCTCAATTCTTATCTGGTCGTGCTCCAGGTTTCACAGTGCCTCTTGTCTCTATCTAGTCATGCTCTAGTCTTCACAGTGTCTTATACCGTTATCTCGTCGTGCGCCAGGCTTCACGGTGTCTTATACCATTATTTGATCGATTTCAGGCTTCATAGTATCTTGTACTATTATCTGGTTGATTTCCAGGCTTCATAGCTTGAATTTGAGATATACCACTATCTGGTCGATTCCAGGCTTCATAGTTTTTTGGAGAAATCAAGATATTATCCAGTCGATTTACGAGCTTCATAGCTTGAATTTGAGATATACCACTATCTGGTCGATTCCAGGCTTCGTAGTATTGAACTGGAATAGAAATCTCAGTATCGATTTGACTGAACCAGGGAAAGGTCTCGAGTTGTCTTCAACTGGGAGAGAAATCTTAGTATCGATTTGACTGAACCCGAGAGAGGTCTCGGATTAACTTTGACTGGCATAGAAATCAGGGGAATCTTAGCGGCGATTCGAATGACCCAGACGAAAGTCTTAGAACATCTTCAACTAGAATAGAAACCTTAGTGTCGGTTTGATTGAACCAGAGAAAATCTTGAAGAGTGTTGGAATATCTTCAACTGAAATAGAAACCTTGGTGTCGGTTTGACTGAACCTGAGAGAACTCGTGAGAACTTGATTGCATCTTTCCCTGAAAGGTAAAGAGTTACTCGTATGTAATGTCATGATGTATGAAATACATTGAATGATGATGTTCTCAAAATAAATGAGATTATGATGTATAATATGTATGCACATGCCATGATGTATGAAATGTATTGAGTAATGATAGTCTCAAAATAAATGAGATTGTGTTGTATAATATGTATGCGCATGCCATGATGTATGGATATGCAATGCTATTGTGATATTCTCTAGCTGGGGAAAATAAATCCTGGACTGCTGCTGAAGAGTATAAGGAGTTGAGTTATTCGTTTCTGCTGGGGATAGTGACCGAAGCTGATTAACTAGAGATTTATATCCGTTCTGCTTGAGAATATTCTGTCGGGAGAGATTCTGTCTGAGAATAATCCTGCGGGGGAATGACACCGTGGGGCAGAGAGATACTTTGTTGGAAGATATGCTGATTTGGAGAAATAAACTCAGTTGGGGATGAACTTCCATTGCTGGAGAGAAGAGCTCTGTTGGAGATTGAGCTTCCGCTGTTAGAGAAATAAACTCTGCTCGGGAGATGGCATTATAAACTGCTCATGGTTATAAAACTCGGCTGGGTAATGTAGATATCAGCTTTCTGAAGGAACCTGCTGGGGAAGGAATTCCTGCATGGGGATACGGAGGTCGGACCTTGGTTGTCTCGGCTCTGTGGGGAATATAAATATCACTGGCTTGTATGTGATAGTGATTTCGCTTCCAAATGTCTCTGCCCCTTGTACCATGCTAGAAAAAATACATGCGGAGATTTTATGGATGGATTTATGTCGTGATTGTACTTGAACATGTATTTAATGAGTGTCAGGATGACATCCGTCTCTGGATTGTATCTGAATTATATTTGAAACATGTGTTGAATGAGTGTCAGAATGACATCCGTCTCTGGATCGTATTTGAACTGTACTTTGAAACATGTGTCTAATGAGTGTCAAATGACACCCGTCTCTATATCATATCTGAGCTGTATTTGAAACATGTGTTGAATGAGTGTCAGAATGGCATCCGTATCTGGATCGTATTTGAACTGTATCTGAAACATGTGTTGAATGAGTGTCAGAATGGCATCTGTATCTGGAGCGTATCTAAACTGTATCGGAAACATGTGTTGAATGAGTGTCAGAATGGTATCCGTATCTGGAGCGTATCTGAACTGTATCTGAAAGTTGAATCTGAATGAGTATCAAAATTGCATCCGTATTTGAAGCGTATCTGAACTGTATTTGAAAGTTGAATCTGAATGAGTATCAGAATGTCATCCGTATCTGGAGCGTATATGAACTGTATCTGAAAGCTGAATCTGAATGAGTATCAGAATGACATCCGTATCTGGAGCATATCTAAATTGTATCTGAAAGTTAAATCTGAATGAGTATCAGAATGGAATCTGTATCTGGAGCATATTTGAATTGTATCTGAAAGCTGAATCTGAATGAGTATCAGAATGGCATCCATATCTGGAGCGTAAATGAATTGTATCTGAAATCTGGATCTTAATGAGTATCAGAGTGGCATCTGTATCTAGAGCGTATCTGAAAGTTGAATCTGAATGAGTATCAGAATGGCATCCGTATTTGGAGCGTATCTGAACTGTATCTGAAAGCTGAGTCTGAATGAGTATCAGAATGGCATATGTATCTAGAGCGTGTCTGAACTGTATCTGAAAGATGAATCTGAATGAGTATCAGAATGACATCCATATTTGGAGCGTATATGAACTATATCTGAAAGATGAGTCTGAATGAGTATCAAAATGGCATCCGTATCTGGAGCGTATCTAAACTGTATCTGAAAGCTGAGTCTGAATGAGTATCAGAATGGCATCTGTATCTGGAGTGTATCTGAACTGTATCTGAAAGATGAATCTGAAAGAGTATCAGAATGGCATCCATATCTGGAGTGTATCTGAACTGTATCTGAAAGCTGAGTCTCAATGAGTATCAGAATGGCATCCGTATCTGGAGTGTATCTGAACTGTATCTGAAACCCTGGTCTGAAAAGATGTTTTGAAAACGTAAACGGTTTTAAGAGAGAGAATTAACTCATGATTACAGTTTAACTCATGATTACACGCATTTAATGTTTGCTGATTTTGGGGGATTTGAGAAAGATATTTGGAACGGTTACCAGTGACATGTGTCTCAATGCATCCAATCAGCATTTTGCCTTCTCAGAAGCGTGCACGCGTGTTCTGCTTCAGAGATTTGCTGATGACTGGATGACACTTGTTTGATTTGGTGAACAGCACATCTATCCTTGAAGTGAGACGCTCAGATCTTTATGGATAGACTCTGATACAATCTGCATGTCTAACTTTCTGAAAGAAGATTGATCAGAAGTTCACAGTAAAATAAAACACATTCTGAAGGTTAATATATAAAATTAAAACATTTTCACTCTGGGCAGAGCTTCATGCTGAGATGTTTCAGAATGAAGTTGAACCTATCTTCAGAAAGTGGTTTAGTGAAGATATCAGCCCATTGATGGTCTGTATCAATAAATTTTAAGTTCAAAATTCCTTTCTGAATATAGTCCCTAATAAAATGGTGTTTTATTTCTATATGCTTAGCCCTAGAATGCAAAATAGGATTTTTACTTAAGCAAATGGCAAAAGTATTGTCACAGAGTATAAGGATGTTACTCTCAAAAATCTGGAAGTCTTCAAGCTGACTTTTCATCCAGAGCATTTGTGTGCTGCATCCAGCTGCTGCTATGTACTCAGCTTCTGCTGTTGATAGCACAATTGTGGATTGCCTTTTGCTGGACCAAGAGATCAGATTTTCTCCCAGAAACTGGCAGCTTCCAGAAGTACTTTTACGCTCTACTCTGTCTCCAGCAAAGTCAGCATCGCAGTAACCTACTAAGCTGTAATCACTAGATTTTCTATAAAATAAACCCAGATTAGTAGTACCTTTCAGATACTTGAAAATTCGCTTAACAACTGTTAAGTGAGATTCTCTAGGATCTGATTGGAATCTTGCACAAATACATACGCTGAATAAAATATCAAGCCTTGAAGCCGTCAGATAGAGAAGAGAACCAATCATACCTCTGTAGACCTTCTGTTCTACCTTTTTGCTTACCTCTTCTCTTTCCAGAATGCAAGTGGGATGCATTGGAATCTTTGATGACTTACATTCTGAGAGATCAAATTTCTTCAGAAGTTCTCTGACATATTTGCTCTGATGAATGTAAGTTCCCTCAGGATTTTGATTGATCTGAATTCCCAGAAAGAATTTCAGTTCTCCCATGAGGCTCATCTCAAATTCTGCCTGCATACACTTAGCAAATTTTCTTCCAAGAGAAGAATTAGTAGATCCAAAAATAATATCGTCAACATAAATTTGACAGACTAAGATGTCATTCTTAACTGACTTACAGAATAAGGTAGTGTCCACCTTCCCTCTGGTGAATTCTTTTTCTAACAGAAAGTTACTTAGTCTTTCATACCAAGCTCTGGGAGCTTGTTTCAGACCATATAGTGACTTCTTTAGTTTGAAAACATATTCTGGATTTTTTGTACTTTCAAAACCAGGGGGTTGGTGCACATAAACCTCTTCTTCTATATATCCATTTAAGAATGCACTCTTGACATCCATCTGATACAGAGTGATGCCTTTATTAACAACAAACGAAATTAAAAGTCTGATAGATTCTAACCTGGCAACTGGAGCAAAGGTTTGTGTAGTCTATTCCTTCTTGCTGACTATAACCTTGTGCTACCAGTCGTGCCTTGTTTCTGATGACTTCACCTTGTTTGTTTAGCTTGTTTCTGAACACCCATTTTGTTCCAATAACGTTAAATCCTTTTAGTCTAGGAACTAGATCCCACACGTCATTTCTGGTGAATTGATTCAGCTCTTCTTGCATTGCTAGAATCCAGTCGTTGTCCAGAAGTGCTTCATCAATTGAGGAAGGTTCAATCATAGAAACAAGTCCCATGAGGGATTCTTCAGAGTTTCTGAAGCTGGCTCTTGTTCTGATTGGATCTTCCTTTCTTCCTAAGATAGTTTCTTCTGGATGATCCAAGCTGCTTCTGGGTAGTCTTTTATGAGGTTGGTCAACAGATGTTGCTGAATTACTAGCAGTCCCTTTTTCTGATGTTGAAGGAGTGTCTTTATTTAGAGCTTCTGATGACTTGTCTTCAGAACCTGTAAATTCAACTTCCATACCTGCAAAAACTTCATTCTGCTTTGACTTTTCAGAGTCAAGCTTATCATCAAAACGAACACTGATTGATTCTTCCACAATCTGTGTTTCTGTATTGTATACTCTGTACCCTCTTGAGCGTTCAGAGTATCCTAACATAATACACTTCTGTGCTTTAGAGTCAAACTTGTTCAAATAATTTTTTGTATTTAACATAAAACAAGTACATCCAAATGGATGAAAATATGAAATGTTGGGCTTTCTGTTCTTCCACAATTCATATGGAGTCTTTTCCAGAATAGGTCTTATGGAGATTCTATTCTGAATGTAGCACGCTGTGTTTATTGCCTCTGCCCAGAAGATCTTAGCAACGTTTGTCTCATTGATCATGGTTCTGGCCATTTCTTGCAGTGTTCTATTCTTTCGTTCTACAACTCCATTTTGCTGGGGAGTTCTAGGACAAGAGAAATCATGCAGAATGCCTTTGTCATTAAAGAATGAGTCAAAATCTTTGTTTTCAAACTCTCCACCATGATCACTTCTGACTTTAACTATTCTAAGATCCTTTTCATTCTGAACTTGGTTACAGAAGGTGACAAACACAGAGTGTGACTCGTCCTTGTGTCTTAAGAACTTTACCCATGTCCATCTGCTATAGTCATCTACGATTACTAACCCATACTTCTTGCCACTGACTGAAGCAGTTTTAACTGGTCCAAATAAGTCAATGTGCAGAAGTTCTAATGGCTTAGAGGTAGAAACAACATTTTTAGATTTGAAAGAAGGTTTTGCAAACTTGCCTTTCTGACATGCTTCACACAAAGCATCTGAATTGAACTTCAGATTAGGAAGTCCTTTGACCAGATTGAGTTTGTTAATCTAAGATATTCTTCTCATACTAACATGCCCCAATCTTCTGTGCCAGATCCATTGCTCGTTGTTAACAGACAAAAGACACTTTACATTCTGACTTTTCAGTTCAGAAAGTTTGATTTTATAAATGTTGTTTTTCCTCTTTCCATTAAATAGGATAGTCCCATCTTTCTGACTAACAGCTTTACATGATTTTTGATTAAAGATTATATCATAACCGTTATCACTTAATTGACTTATGGATAACAGATTATGCATTAATCCATCTACTAACAAAACATTGTTTATAGAGGGAAGATTTCCATTACCTACAGTTCCAGAGCCAATGATCTTTCCCCTCTGATTTCCTCCAAAGCCTACGTGGCCTCCAGGCTTAAGTTCCAGGCTTTGGAACATATGCCTTCTTCCCGTCATGTGTCGTGAGCAGCCAGAGTCCAGGTACCATGACTGGTGTTTCTGATTTGCTGCTAAAGATATCTGCAACATGTATTATTTTATCCTTAGGTACCCATATTTTCTTGGGTCCTGATTTGTTAGCTTTACCAAAACTCTGGTTGAATTTTGGTTTCACAGAATAAATACTACTAGTATATTTAATGTCATGTGTGTGACCATACACAAAGTGTGAATTCAGAGGAGTGTGTTTAATAGTTAAATCCATGGCATTCTTTGGTGTAGGAACCTTACCTTGGTATCCTATTCCCTTTCTGCCGTTTTTGCTAACTCCATAGATCATTGAAGCCATTTTGCTTCTATCTATGCTTTTAGCAAGGAACTTCTGAAAGCTATGATCATACTCCTTGATGATCTCATCAGCGCTGCTGGGAGTTTCAGAAATTGTTTCCTTCTGAGAGTTTTGTAAAACATTTTCTAATTTTGAAAATTTATTTTTCAACTCAGAATTTTCCAATTTGAGACTCTCAGTTTTGTCAGAGTCAGAGTCAAGATTCCTTTTCAGGTTTCTGAATTTAACTCTGATCTGCTGGTACCTTTCCAGAATTTCGTTAAGGCTTTCAGCAAGTTCAGCCTTAGTAAAATTAATTGCAAAGTCAGGAAATACCTCTTCGGTGTCTGATTCTGAGTCTGATTCAGAAGCTTCACTGTCTTCTGATATGTTGGCCATGAGAGCTATGTTTGCTCTCTCATCATCTGATTCTGAGTCAGCTTCAGACGAGTCAGAGTCATCCCATGTAGCCATGAGAATTTTCTTCTTTTCTCTTCCAAATTTCTTTTTGGGCTTTTCCCTCTGAAGCTTTGGACAGTCACTCTTATAGTGTCCTTGCTCGTTGCATTCATAGCAAGTGATGTCCTTGGTGTTTGGCTTTCTGCTTTCTGAAGTGCCTTCAGATCTTCTGTATCCAGAGGAAGAGTCTGACCTTCTGTATCTGGAAGAGGACTCATTCTGATCAGATCTTCTGGGATTCCTGAACTTCCTTTGCCTCTGCTTCCATAGTTGGTTCACTCTTCTGGAGAGGAGGGAAAGTTCGTCTTCTTCTAATGAGGACCCATCAGATGTTTCATCAACTGCCTGCAAAACTTTAGAGTCAGATTTTCTGTTAGATTTTAATGCCAGAAGCTTACCTTGCTTCTGAGGTTCATCAGCTTCTAGCTCTATCTCGTGACTTCTGAGGGAGCTGATAAGTTCCTCTAGAGAAATTTTGTTGAGATCTTTAGCTAGCTTCAGCACTGTAACCATTGGCCTCCACTGTTTTGGCAAGCTTCTGATGATCTTCTTGACATGATCAGCAGTAGAGTATCCTTTGTCCAGAACCTTGAGACCAACCACCAGAATTTGGAATCTTGAGAACATTGTTTCAATGGATTCACTTTCTTCCATTTTGAATGCCTCATACTTCTGAATGAGCGCAAGAGCTTTAGTTTCTTTGACCTGAATGTTGCCTTCATGCGTCATTCTGAGTGAGTCAAACATGTTCTTTGTTGTGTCTCTGTTAGATATCTTTTCATATTCAGCGTAAGAGATGGCGCTGAGAAGAATGGTTCTGGCCTTGTGGTGATTTTTGAAGTCACACTTTTGTTGATCAGACATTGCTTTCCCGTCAATCTTCTGACCGCTTGTATTCACTGGGTGCGTGTATCCATCTGTCACCATGTCCCACAGATCAGCATCATGTGCGAGAAAGAAGCTTTCGATTATGTCTTTCCAGTAATCAAAATTCTCTCCATCAAAAACTGGAGGTTTGCCGCTGAATCTGTCTCTATCTTCATTGTTGTCATTGCTGCTGTGTTGATATGTTCCTGCCATTGTGTTTTTCTGACGCTGGATCTTGTACTGACACGGTTAAGTGTTTTATCTCAGAACCAGGCGCTCTGATGCCAATTGAAGAAGTGAAAAACACAAGAAGGGGGGTTGGATTGTAAAACTTGAAATCAAATACAGACAACACGTTATTTTTATCCTGGTTCCTTTGATCTCAAACTACTCCAGTCCACCCGTCAAGGTGATTTCACCTCTCTCCAACGAGGTCTTAATCCACTATATTCAACTGAATATTACAACTGCTTTAACAACTGCTAAAGCCTTCTTGAGTCAAACCACAAACCGGTTTCTCAAGGAAATACTTTCTTACAGATAAATGAAATCTAAGTGTGTTGAATGTTTTCTAAAAAACTGTTTATCACAACTGTGATACTACACAAATTAAGCTTATGAGAACTGGAATGCTAAAACAATAGAATAAGTAATTTGAGAGCTTTAGCAAACTAGGAATGAGGATGAAGATGAATCGCTTTAGGCGTGTAGAGAGTTGTAGAGCATTAGTCGTTTCATTCTTCACTGACTTGTTTATATAGCATATGGAAGAGATACGTTGTAGCCAATTATGCCATTTCAATGTCCATTACATTCTTTCCATATTGAGAAGATCTTTGTCTGGAATAATGTCGTTGATAATAAAGAATCTTGAATGCACAGTACCGTTGCCAATTAAGCGTGTTCTGGCTTTGGCTTATTCTGACGCTGCTAGGTGCTGATGAATTGTTGTGGTCTTGATCAGAGTTTAGATTGTTACGCGCAGATCTGTTCATCAAGCTTCAGCGTAAGCACACTGATGCTGATATTGAAGTTTCATCTTCTGATGCTGATGATGATATTCTTATGCTGATACTCATCAGAGTTTCTGTAAAACAAAATATAATTTTTAGGTAGCATATATGTCTTACATGAATCATACAATTTATATTTTCTTGCATTTTGTTATCATCAAAACTTTAACTTAGGGACGTAGATTCAAACTTTGTTCTAACACAAAGCGGCAGATTGTGATTGAATGCGCCTCTGAATTAACTGAGAAAACTACCCTGCCCTAGGTTATGATTAAGGGTTTTAATTTGTGTGAAAAGAAAAACTCCTACTTCTTTGGCTCGAAGGGGTTGACTAGGGATTATCTTCCTTATCACTCCACTGTTTAGGATTTGAAACAACGCCTGTACATCGTCAGCAGGGTCTGTTCAAAAGCATATTATAGAGATTGCGGTATCATTTTCGTCATCCTCCCTCTAAGGCTTAGAGTTTTTAATTGAGAGTTGAATATCACAAAAGGAAATAAGAACGCATTTTTGAAATAGTGAATACGAATAAATTGATTCAAGACAAACATGTGCAATGCATTGATGAAATAACGAGGTTTGATATGAATAAATGTTCAAACAAATCAAAAGAAGATTACACATTGAAAATTCTAATGAAAAAAAGTATTCTTGTGAGAACTTGTCAATTCAGATGGTATGCCTTGGAGGGATGGCAGAAGAACTCAACCTGACCGTCTTGTGCAAATTCTAGCGCTCCTTCATCAATCAAGTCTTGAATTTTACTTCTCAATACCCAACAGATGTTGGTGTCATGTCCAGGAATGTTGGAGTGGTACGCACATCTTGCATTTGGATTGTACCTTGAGGAGGCTCTGTTGGGATTCTGAGGAGGGTCCCTTAACATAACCAACTTGGCCTCCAACATGCGTTGCAATGTTTGAGCCAATGACATGTTGATTTCGGTGAAGCGTCTTTTGGATGTATTCTTCTTATGCCGATTGCACCCATTGTCGTTGGCGAGGTTGTAGTTGGGCTTGTAATGTAGTAGCAATATGGAAAGGTCTGTTCCTGACCAAACTAACCTCTTCTCTCATTGGGGGCTGATTAATGCCTTGATCCACAATTTTAATTGTTTGTTTCATGGATCTGCATCCATCTTGGTGAAGCTTGTTGAGGAAAGCTCTTAGCCCTTCTTGTCCTCGAGCTAAGTTTTGGATAAGAGCCATCTGCCCCAGCATCTAGATTCTCATTGCTTCTACCTCAGCTTGCAGTTGTTCCAATTGTTCATCCTTGTTGTTATCAGGACGTTCCTTGGTCAGATTCTCGGTGAAGAGTGTTTTCAGGTCTTCTTGCCCCTTGGATAGATTCAGGAGAACTTCCTTGAACTGGGCATCTTGAGCTTGGAGATCTCTGTTGTCTTGTAGGAGAGTCATTGTTGAAATAAACAGCGGAGGAGATGAGAAACCTGTTATGAATCCTGTTATGCAATGATATGTATGATATGTATGCAATGTTTTCAAGGATCTCGCGGGGTAAACACAAGAGACTGTTAGAATTTGGTTGCAGCTTTGATTGAAGAACTTTGTATCATTGAGAGTCCTTCTACGAGAGTCAAGCTCACCATATCAAGTGGGTCATAGCCCCTGCTCAAACTGTTGAGTTTTGATCTTCTGACGACATTGGCTAGAGGAAAATAAATCCCCTTGCCCCTTGCTAGACGTATGGTTCATTATAACCTGCATCACAGGCCCTCGAGATCCTTGAAATGGTTAGTATGATATGTCATGTTATGATGCTATGATGTGTATGCTATGCATCAAGCAAAAATGCAGGGTAAGAAACCAATTTATTGGATTTATACAAACAAGGTCCTGCAAGGAATACAAATAAAGCCCTGCAATGAGTTCAAATTGTTAGGCAAAGAAAGCAAACAAGTCACACAAGTAGCCTTAGGTTTAGGCTTGCATGGATTCCATAGGTAAGTACCCTCTTGAAGTTTAGTTGGCTCAACCTGTCTTAGAAAAGTAAACGGGTTCTATGGATTCTCAATATCATTGATCATCCTTTATCGGGCATTGTTTCAGCTCAGGCAATCTTTTCTTGCAGCCGAAATATCCCGAAAGTCTGATCTCAATGAGTGTAGCATCGAGTATCAACCAATCCTCAGCTTTATACCGAGGCCGGATATCTCACTACTTTCTAATGGCCAAGTTTGTTCAACTAAGGTTCTAAGGTCCATTAGTGCTTCACGACACCACACGACGGCCCCTACTCTCCTCGTTTCCACACGAAGGATACCGGTACCAACCAAAGTGTCACACCAACACAGCCATCGCTTAAACCATATCGGTCTACACCGTACAATCTCCATGATCTATTACTGTTTACCTAAAAAGTGTCCCCAGATTTGGGTGTAGGATCTTTAATAATACCCAAACAAAACCCCTTAAAGATAAAGCAAGCAAAGCAAACAGGAAAGCAATTTAAAAATGACCTAAATCCTAAGGTAAACCCCACTTTATACTTCATCCCCAGTAGAGTCGCTAGTTCTGTGATACAGTGGCAGAACCGACTGTTAATACTGGTTTGCATTTTTTGTTCGCAAATGTCGCGGTAAGCAAGAGTCGCCACTGACTTTTATTTTATCCAAAGGGCTGTTCGACGCGCTCGGGCTGGAGGACCTCCCCTACGCATTAGCAATCGTGGGGTTAACGCCATTGAAGACAGCGAGGAAGACTGTGACATTGACAGTTGGATCTACCCGACTACCAACGGTGGACCTAGTAATTGGACGACCAGAGATTTTATACCAGTTTCTTTCATTCCGCAGTAAGATTGTAATAAATAAAGCATTAGACGTTCTTGTATAAAAATTTATGGCCTTGTGTCTTTCCCGGGACACAATGGTTCTATTTTTTAGGGCTATTATATGTCATCTTTACATGTCATCAATAAAGCATTAGACGTTCTTGTATAAAAATTTTGCGCTCTCTGTTTTTTCTTTCCTTCTTTTTAAAATACAGCTATGCTCTTACACACACTCACGTATCAAACTGCAGATCCATATCCACTCTGGATCCCGTTGATAATAGTTCTGCTACTGCTTATTATGACTTCGAAAATTTGATCAACCAAGCCGAGGACGAAGGTGAGGAAGATTGTGAGGTGCCTACGGAGCTTGCTAGACTACTACAGCAGGAAGAGAGGGCCATACAGCCTCACGAAGAGCCAGTTGAGGCAGTGAACTTGGGTACTGAGGAAGACAGAAAAGAGGTTAAAATAGGTGCAAATCTGGAGCTTAGCGTCAAACAGAGGTTGATACAGATGTTGCACGAATATGTTGAGATCTTCGCCTGGTCCTATAAAGACATGTCTGGTTTGGACACTGATATTGTGGTATATCGCCTGTCGACTAAAGAAGATTGCCCTTCGGTAAAGCAGAAGGTCCTCCGTATGCGTCCCCAAATGTCAAAGAAGATCAAAGCGGAAGTCATGAAGCAGTTCAACACTGGGTTCCTAGCTGTCACTTCCTACCCATAATGGGTTGCTAACGTCGTCCCAGTACCTAAGAAGGACGGTAAGGTATGGATGTGTGTGGACTATAGAGACCTGAATATGGCCAGTCCCAAGGATGATTTCCCACTTCCGCATATTGACGTTCTGGTTGATAACACCGCGTAACACAAGATCTTCTCCTTCATGGATGGTTTCTCTGGCTACAACCAGATCAAAATAGCTCCTGAAGACATGGAGAAGACAAACTTCGTTACACAGTGGTGCACCTTCTGTTACAAGGTGATGCCTTTCGGGTTGAAGAATGCTGGGGTAACTTATCAGCGCACCATGGTCGCTTTGTTCCACAATATGATTCACCATGATCGCCAGATCTCAAACCGAAGAAGAGAACCTTAATCATCTGCAAAAATTGTTTGACAGGTTGAAGATATACAAGTTAAGTTTGAATCCGAACAAGTGCATCTTCGGGGTAAGGTCTGATAAGCTTTTGGGGTTCATTGTCAGTGACAAGGGTATTCAGGTAGACCCTGCGAAGGTAAAAGACATACAAGAGATGCCGGTTCCCCGTACATAGAAGGAAGTTAGAGGTTTCTTGGGACACCTGAATTATATCGCCAGGTTCATTTCACATATGACTGCTACTTCTGAGCCAATCTTCAAGCTTCTGAAGAAAGATCAAGTGGTAAAGTGGAATGATGAATGCCAGACCGCTTTCCAAAGAATCAAGGAATACCTTCAAGAACCACGAATTCTGATGCCCCTGGTTGAAGGAAGACCTTTGATTTTGTACCTAACAGTGCTAGACAATTCAATGGGGGGTGTGCTGGGGCAACATGACGAGTCTGGTCGAAAAGAGTACGCAATATACTACCTTAGCAAAAACTTTACCGACTGTGAGACAAGATACTCATTGCTCGAGAAAACTTGACGCGCTTTGGCATGGGCTTCTCGCCGACTAAGACAATATATGTTGACCCACACTACCTTGTTGATATCGAAGATGGATCCGATCAAGTACATTTTGAGAAGCCTGCACTCTCCGAAAGAATAGCAAGATGGCAAATGATTTTAACCGAGTACGATATACAATATACAACCCAGAAAGAAATCAAGGGGAGTGTATTAGTTGATCATTTGGCTCATCAGATCGTGGATGACTACCAGTCCATGAATTTTGAGTTCCCGGAAGAGAATATTATGCTGGTAACTGACTGTGAAAAACCTGGACCGGATGAAGGACCCGAAGAGGGATCCCGATGGACTATGGTTTTTGACGAAGCTTCAAACGCACTTGGTAATGGCATCGGCGCTGTAGTCATATCTCCGGAAGGCTGTCATACTCCTTTCACCGCCCGATAATGTTTCAACTGTACCAATAACATGGCGGAGTATGAAGCCTGCATCATGGGTCTCAAAGCCGCTATCGACTTAAGGATCAAGTTCTTGGACGTCTTCGGGGATTCAGCTTTGGTGATAAGTCAGATAAAAGGTGAATGGATACGAAGCATTCGAATCTCATCCAATATAAAGAGCACGTGCTGACATTGCTCCCACATTTTGAGGAGGTAACCTTTGAACATTTCCCATGTGAGGAGAACTAGTTAGCGGACACGCTAGCTACCCTGTCTTCTATGTTCTAAGTCAGGTGGGACAACGAAGCACCCCGAATCACCATTGAGATCTTGGATGAACCAGCACACTGCTGTGAGATTGATACTAAAGAGGTAGCAGATAAGCTCTGGTTTCATGAAGTAAAGAGGTATCTCGAGGTTCAGGAGTATCCCGAGGGAGCATCTATCAACGACAAGAAGTTTCTGAGAAGGTTAGCTGCAAAGTTCTTCCTCAGTAATGGAATCCTTTACAAGCGCAACCATGACTCTACCTTACTGCGTTGTGTAGACAAGGGCGAAGCAGAGAGAATCATGGCAGATTTACATGAAGGTACCTTTGGAACCCATTCAAGTGGACATACCATTGCTAAGAAGAACCTACAGGCGGGATACTACTGGTCCACTATGGAAGCGGATTGTTATCAGCACTCTCGAACCTGTCATAAGTGCCAAATCTATATTGATAAGGTGCATGTGCCTCCGGTTCCTCTGAATGTCTTGACAGCTCCTTGGCCCTTTGTAATGTGGGGCATTGAAATGATCGGAGAAATTAGACCTACCGCCTCCAATGGGCATCACTTCATTCTAGTGGCCATTGATTACTTCACAAAGTGGGTTGAGGCGGCCTCTTTTGCTACCATGACCAAGAACGCTATTGCGCGGTTTATCAAGCATAACTTGATCTGTCGGTATGGCGTGCAAGAGAGAATTATTACGAACAATGGTATAAATCTCAATAACACGATGATCATCGAGCTCTACAAGCAGTTCAAGATACAGCATCATAACTCTTCTCCCTACCGACAGAAGATGAATGGCGTTGTTGAAGCAGCTAACAAGAACATCAAGAAAATTGTACAGAAGATGACAATGACATATAAAGACTGGCATGAGATGTTACCATTTGTTCTTCATGGATACCGTACCTCAGCGCGGACGTAGATAGGGGCAACACCATACTCTTTGGTGTATGGCACGGAGGCAGTCCTACCCATCGAAGTCCAGATACCTTCTCTCAGGATTATAAAGGATGCGGGATTGAATGAAGATGAATGGATCCAAACTCGACTTGATCAGCGAAATCTAATCGATGAGAAGAGACTTACTGCTATCTGTCATGGTCAGACGTATCAAAAGCGAATGATCAAGGCTTTTAACAAGAAAGTCAGACGTCAAGAATATCAAGTCGGGGATCTAGTGATCAAGCGCATCATACTGCCGCAAGGTGATCCCAGGGGAAAATGGACTCCCACATACGAAGGGCCATTTGTGGTTAAGAACATTTTCTCAGGTGGAGCTATGATTTTAACCACCATGGATGGTGACGACCTTCCTCACCCTGTCAATGCAGACATAGTGAAAAGATACTACGCCTAATTAAAAGACCCGCTAGGTTGACTGGCCTACGCAAAAATAAGGGCTTCCCGGTGAACCAAAAGGGTTCGGGAAAAAATAAGGGATGAAAATGAAAAAAAATCTGTACACCCGGCAAGTTGAAAACCTGAAAAGGCGGCTTGGGCAAAAAAGTATATCCCGGTGGACTGAAAAACCGAAAGGGTGGTCCAGGCAAAAGTTAGGGATATAAAGCGTATCACTATGTCTCATTGGATCATCTTGCGACCAGACTTCAGTATCAATTATCAAGCTCGAACGACACCAATTAATTTAATTAACCTTCGGCCAAGTAGAAAAGTGATGAGACGCTCGAAGACATAGGGGAAATAGTGGAGTTGGAACTCAATGGGATCGTTTCACATAGCTGTTTTACTTTCACACAATTTTGTATAGCTTCTATTTTTACGGCGGCGTTCTCTTACTAGAACGTCATCCTCCTTGTACAAAAACGCCTGTTATAGGCCAACTTCCAAATTAATACAAGTCATTTTTACACACAAAAACGTTTGTTTTCCCTTTTTCTGTTTTGTTTTGTGAGAACGTCCAATGAGTTATTCTTGACATGTGCATTTGAATATAATTGTTGTTCACAAATATTTACATAGGAAATAGAAAGACAATTGCTCGTAACTTAAGAAACAAGAGTAAAAAAAACTAAAAGAATGTCAAACCCAACAGTTACTCTGTCCACCAGGTACCGAGGCAGAGACGGCTTTGGAACACAATCATCAGTACATGCGATCTCGTTATATCAGTACTCCCCACAAAGTAAAAGCTTTCAAAGGCATTGGCGCCAGCCTTTTCCAAAACAGGAAGTAACCTCCCCAGCCAGGGTCATTCAGAAACCTGACGTATGTTCCCCAACCGAATTTCATAGTCGCGAGTGAATCAGAAAATTTTTATCTCCCAAACAGAGTTTATTTCTCTGGACACAAAAACTCAATCCCCGACAGAGTTTATTCCTTCAGATACAGAAGTTCACCTTCCAACAGAGTTATTCTCAAGCAGAGTCTCTCCCCGGCAGAATATTCACAAACAAGGAGCGAATCTACAGCATAGTCGTCTCTGTTCACCATCCCCGACGGAAGTAAAAGGATCACAATCCTCTACCACAGTCAGGAATGCTATATTCTCCCAAAATCAGACATGTCACAATAGCATTTCATGTGGATACATCATGACATGCGCATACATATTGCATAAAAGCATAATCTCATTTATTTTGAGAACATCCTCACACAATGCATTTCATGCATCGCATATAATTAATCTTGTACCTTTTTAGGAAAGATGGTTATCATCAACAATTTCCAGCAGGTCCAAGATTAGTTCCTGAAACTAAACAGAGTAATTATCTGCGCGGCCTAATGCGGTCCTACACAGACTCATCAAAGCGACCTTACCCAGGTTCCTCCTGAAGTTCTACTATGACTCATAACAAAGTAACCTTACCCAGGTTCCCTCTGAAGTTTTACCCAAACTCATTTCGAAGTAACCCTACAACCTAAGTTCCTTCTCATAGCCCTACTATCCAGGCTCCCATTTCGAAGTAACCCTACGATCCAGGTTCCTTCTCATAGCCCTACTATCCAGGCTCTCATTTCGAAGTAACCCTACGACCCAGGTTCCTTCTCATAGCCCTACTATCCAGGCTCTCATTTCGAAGTAACCCTACGACCCAGGTTCCTTCTCATAGCCCTACTATCCAGGCTCCCATTTCGAAGTAACCCTACGATCCAGGTTCCTTCTCATATCCCTACTATCCAGGCTCTCATTTCGAAGTAACCCTACGACCCAGGTTCCTTCTTATAGCCCTACTATCCAGGCTTTCATTTCGAAGAAACCCTATGACCCAGGTTCCTTCTTATAGCCCTACTATCCAGGCTTTCATTTCGAAGAAACCCTACGACCTAGGTTCCTTCTTATAGCCCTACTATCCAGGCTTTCATTTCGAAGCAACCCTATGACCCAGGTTCCTTCTCATAGCCCTACTATCCAGGCTCTCATTTTGAAGTAACCCTACGACCCAGGTTCCTTCTTATAGCCCTACTATCCAGGTTTTCATTTCGAAGCAACCCTACGACCCATGTTCCTTCTTATAGCCCTACTATTCAGGCTTTCATTTCGAAGCAACCCTACGACCCAGGTTCCTTCTCATAGCCCTACTATCCAGGATCTCATTTCGAAGTAACCCTATGACCCAGGTTCCTTCTCATAGCCCTACTATCCAGGCTTTCATCTCGAAGAAACCCTACTATCCAGGTTCCTTCTCTCTTATCTCCAAACAACAGTTTACCACGCTGTAAGACTTGGACCCGATCAGATACGGTCGATTTCACGCTTCCCCAGTAAGTCGCTGTGTAACCTGGACCCTGACTAGATATACAGGTTACTTCCACCTCATCAATCAGGAGTTAACTCCCCAATAGAGTAATGGACAACCGGAGCTCCTATAATCTACTGCCCCAGACATAAGTCAACATGCCCCGACGAAGTCCTCCTCAACGGCTAATACGAGAATTCTCGCAAAGGAATCTCTTATGCGACCAATATTTTCTCTAGATGGCATCTTTAAGTGACAACGGTTATAACATAATCTTTAATCAAAAATCCTGTAGAGTTGTTAGTCAAAAAGATGGATCAATCCTTTTTATTGGAAAGAGAAAGAACAATGTCTATAAAATTGATCTTTCTGACCTTAAAACTCAGAATGTAAAATCCCTTATGTCTGTTAGCGATGAGCACTGGGTCTGGCACAAAAGATTGGGACATGTTAGCATGAGAAGAATATCTCAAATTAACAAACTCAATCTGGTCAGGGGACTTCCAAATCTGAAGTTCAACTCAGAAGCTCTCTGCAAAGCATGTCAGAAAGGAAAATTTTCAAAACCTTCTTTTAAGTCAAAAAATGTTGTTTCTCCCTCTAGGCCATTGGAACTTCTTCACATTGATATGTTTGGACCAGTTAAAACTGCATCCATCAGAGGCAAGAAGTATGGATTGGTCATTGTTGATGACTACAGCAGATGGACATGGGTTAAGTTTTTAAAACACAAGGATGAGTCACACTCTGTGTTCTTCGACTTCTGCAACCAAGTGCAAAATGAAAAAGAGTTTAGAATCATAAAAGTTAGAAGTGATCATGGAGGAGAATTTGGAAATCATTATTTTGAAAAGTTTTTTTTAAAGAACATGGCATTTCTCATGATTTCTCTTGTCCTAGAACTCCCCAATAAAATGGAGTTATAGAACGAAAGAATAGAATGTTGCAAGAAATGGCCAAAACCATGATTAATGAAACCAATATGGCTAAACACTTCTGGGAAGAAGGAGTAAACGCAACATGTTATATTCAAAATAGAGTCTCTATAAGACCTATTCTCGAAAAGACTCCTTATGAATTATGGAAAAACAGAAAATCCAACATTTCATATTTCCATCCTTTTGGATGTACTTGCTATATTCTGAATACTAAATATCATCTGAACAAGTTTGATTCTAAGGCACAAAAGTGCTTTCTGCTTGGATATTCTGAACGCTCAAAAGGCTATAGGGTATACAACACAGAAAATCTGATTGTTGAAGAATCAATCAAAGTCAGATTTGATGATAAGCTTGGCCAGCAAAAGCCAAAGCAGAATGAAAATCCTGCAGGTACAAAAGATCATCTTGCAAACTTTGAAGAGTCAGAAGCAAAGGACAACTCAGAAGACCCTTCTATTGAAAATGCTATGGACAATCTAAGAATTTCTGAACAAACCTCTCATAATAGATTCCCCAGAATCACATCAGCACATCCAGAAAATGTGATTATTGGAAAGAAAGAAGATCCCATAAGAACAAGATCCTCTTTTAGAAACAACGAAGAATCACTGTTTGGTTTGGTCTCTCTGATTTAACCAATCTCAATAGAGGAAGCTCTGCAAGACAACGATTGGATCCTAGCTATGCAAGAAGAACTAAATCAATTTTCAAGAAATGATGTGTGGGATCTAGTTCCAAAACCTAAAGGATTCAATATCATAGGAACAAAATGGGTATTCAGAAACAAGCTGAATGAGCAAGGAGAGGTTGTCAGAAACAAGGCACGACT
The DNA here is from genome assembly GCA_948472305.1 of Vicia faba. Classification (NCBI taxonomy): domain Eukaryota; kingdom Viridiplantae; phylum Streptophyta; class Magnoliopsida; order Fabales; family Fabaceae; genus Vicia; species Vicia faba. The sequence goes on along the minus strand of OX451736.1, from coordinate 1,644,328,431 downwards.
GGTTGCACAAAGTTATAGTCAACAAGAAGGAATTGATTATAATGAAACCTTTTCCCCAGTCGCCAGGTTAGAATCAATTAGATTATTAATTTCTTTTGTTGTTCAACACAACATCTCATTATATCAAATGGATGTTAAAAGTGCATTTTTAAATGGTTACATAGAAGAAGAAGTTTATACTCGTCAACCTCCGAGTTTTAATGACTCAAAATATCTAGAACATGTTTTTAAATTGAAAAAGTCTATGTACGGTCTGAAACAAGCTCCCAGAGCTTGGTATGAACTTCTAAGGAACTTTCTTTTAGAAAAGAATTTTACCAGAGGGAAAGTGGACACTACCTTATTCAGAAAAACATTAAAAATGACATTTTAATCTGTCAAATATATGTAGATGATATTATTTTTGGAACTTCTAATGTCTCGCTTGGAAGAGAATTTGCTGAGTCTATGCAGGCTGAATTTAAGATGAGCATGATGGGAGAACTAAAATTCTTTCTGGGAATTCAAATAAATAAAACTCTAGAAGGTACTTACATACATCAAACAAATTATGTTAAATAACTTCTGAAGAAATTCCATCTATCATAAAGTAAAGAAGCAAAGACACCAATGCATCCTACATGCATTCTGGGAAAATATGAGGTAAGTAAGAAAGTAGATCAGAAACTCTACAGAGGTATGATTGGATCTCTTCTCTATCAGACTGCATCTAGACCAGATATATTATTCAGTGTTTGTTTATGTGCAAGATTTCAATAAGATCCTAGAGAATATCACTTAACTGTTGTTAATAGAATTCTGAGGTATCTGAACGGTACTACTAACCTTGGACTGTGTTATAGAAGATCCAAAGAGTTTAAACTAGTAGGTTATTGTGATGCTGACTTTGTTGGAGATAGAATAGAACAAAAAATCACCTCTGGAAGCTGTCAGTTTCTGGGTGATAACATTATCTCATTGTTGTACCCCAAAATTTTCCCTCCCATATTTCTCAAGATATTGCAAGAAAAATCTCCAAGTTGCTCAAGGTTGCTCAAGAGTTGGTCAGACAAGCTCTCTCCTAAGGCAGTCTACTCAAATTAGGGTTTTGTGTTGCATCAAGATACTTGAGTCCAAGTGATCTCAAGTGCTCCACAATATCCTAATATGTTCTCAAGATCATCCATGTCAAATTTCAAGCCTTGTAGAGGAAGTTTGCTCAGTCATTTGCCCAAGGGTCCAAAAATCGACTGTGCTAGGGCAAAAGTCAACTGTGACCCAAATACAGTCAAACTTCAAGATTTTTTGTCAACATTCTCATTTTTAAGGATATTTCATCATTTGATCAAGGGTTGATCATGATTCATCAAGGATTGCTCAAAATTCATCAAGATTCTAGAGTTGCTAAATTAGGGTTTTGTAGGAAAAGTCAACTCAACTTTGACCAAGCATAACGTTCTCATACTTTATGAGAAATGACCCATACAAAGCTCATTTTGAATATGATGCAATTCCCTACAATACATATTCATACCCCAAGATCAAAATATGCACTCACAAGAAGTTATGAATTTTGACATTATAGGTCATTTTTTAAAGTTAACAAAAACACCTTTTTTGTCAAAGCTCCTAACTTGAGCATGGATTATCAAAATGAGATGAGTCCAAAAGGGTTGGTTAGAGGACATCTCAAGCTTTGTAAAAATTCCAAGAACACCTCCAAAGAGTTAAAATTGAAGAAGTTATGCATTGTTGAAGTTAGACTTTTTTTCAAAATTGCCAAAAGTCAACTATCCCCAAAACATCAAATTTTGCCAAATGAGCCCATTCTTTTTCACTTATTTTGAGTTTGAATTATTTCCCACGTGCTCTAGCTTTAGCAATGTGTCCATATCACATTTTTATTAATTATTTTGATTTTTATTTGAATTAATTTGATTTAAATCAAATAAAATCAAATAAAATCCAAAGCATTGATACCAATGGATTTTTTGACTGTTTCAGGATTTAATCACAGCTAGCAAACCATTCCCAATTCGTATCAAGGCGTTAGAGTACAAAAAGATTCAAATCAAGCCAAAATTAGAAGGTTTTAATGGAAGATCAAATCAAATATTCAATCATCAATGTAGGAAGATTTGGACAAAGTTTGTTACCCTAATGTATTGTACAATACATAAGGAAGCGAAACACACAAGAATCAGGGTTGGAGGGCAAGCATAGAGGCAGAACAAAAGTTGCAAAAATCAAGAAAAAGTTTGAGATCGAAATCAACCCTAGAGGCAGTTTCAAGGCTTGATATTGGTCTCAATCTCTTCATGGCCATCTCCAGAAGCGAAACCAATCAAGAAAACACATTTTCAGACCCTCCCAAGCGCTGTAAGTCCCTCGCAGATCCGCCATGTTCTTGAAATCGAAAATCGTTATTCTTACATCCATTGATTAAAATAATTGCATATTCTGAATCCATACATCATTTTCAAGCTTTTGGTATTATTTGATTTCGTTTATCTGACCTATATTGTGATCCACCATAGTTAGGGTTTTCTTGGAGTTTTTGGGGGTTTTCGTTTCAGGTACAATTGATCTTCATGATGGACATGGTTGTGTTCAGAAGAAGATAACGAATCAAGCCATGGTCTTGTAATTCATTTATATTTCCTGGGGAAGGATTTAGAGTGAAGCTACGCTTTTAGCTGCGGATAGAAATCCGCAGGTAAAGTTACAGTTCTGGGAGGACAGGGACGAAGCCTTGTCGTCTTCCCATTGGGCCATTCAAATACATTGCGCACGTTTTTATTTTCCTGCCCATTAATCTTATTTTACTATATTATTATTTATTCATATTATACTAACAATTAAAACAACATGGCATAGTGGCAAGCTTGGCATTAGATATCCCTTCAGGACCTGGGTTCGAATCCCAGGTCCCCCATTTTCTCAATATTATTTGTTTTTAGATAATCCAATATGCGCTCAAGCCTAAGACCCATCATGGACATTCATTATCAAAGCGCCAGATGGCCAGATCTGTTGGCCAATCCTTGAGGGCACACCATGGACTCAGTCAACACTCATGCATTGGATCACAAAAGTCCAAACGGACCAGCTTAATAGGCCAACAAATTGCTTTCATCACCTCCCAAAAAAACAGGCCCATTCCCTCTTTCTCTTATATTTATTTATTTTAATTTAATAATTTTATTTTGTTTAATTAATTTCTAACCAATAAAATTAATTTCTTTTTTATAAAAAAATCACAAAAATAGTTTTACCCCAATAAAAATTCAGAACTTTATTTTTCTTTAATAAATTTTAATTAATTAATTAGGTTGCTAATTCTAGAATAACCTTAATTTGTTTTGTAAATACTTAAAATTAATTAGAAATTATTAGGTTTTAATTCATTTAATTATTTTTATTTTTCTTTCTTAAAATAACAAAAAAAAAACTCCAAAAACATGTCATTTATTATTTTTCATCAATTAATTTATTTTATAATTAATTTAGTAGTTAATTTAGGATTTAATTTCTCTTCTTAAAATAAAAACAACAAAAAAACGTTTTCTTTTAAAAGGGTCAAAACCCTAATCCCGCATTCAATTTAATTTCCCGCGCGCTTTATTTATTTTTGTCCATATTGATGTATCTGCTTCCGGTATGTAATAGTTCATTAGGACCTCTTATTTATTTTACCGCTTTATTTTATTTTCAAAGGGTTGCTTTTGGCGATGTAAATACCTGACGCCTTGTAATTAAATTTCTGCACTTTAATTTCTGCTAATTATAACTCTAGATGTTTGATAATAGGGTTTACATGACAAGATTGAATGATTAATCTTAAAATCAAATTAGATCACCCTGAACATGTGCAAAGATAAAAATAACTGAAAACAACACACTCGCACATGCGCACTCTTAGGGTACACCCCACTTGGCTGCCTTCGTACACGGTCATTAAGTATAGGTCGTTTTAGAGGTCGTCCTCTTGTCTAAACGATCATAGTTGCCTCGAAACGGTTGCCTCGGATATTGTTGCCTCAAACAAATTATCTAAGACATTAGGGTTACCACTAAGGCGTCCTAACATTGCTTTAGTGACCGTATGTCCCTCATTTGAATTGACCCTCAAACTCTAACGACGGTGTTACCTACTCATTAAAAGTGGGATAACATTGTCTAAAGGAAATTAGCATAGAACGATTCCTTTTTCTAGTAGGTAGATAGTTCTTAGATACTTGCTCATCCAAAACAAAACAAATTTTTCACACTTACACTCCTTTTCAAACAAAGTTTTCGAAAAAAACTTCATTACACTCTTGAGGACAGAAGCAAGAGTTAAATCGAAGTTAAAAAACAAAAACTTTTCAAAACCCACAAGCACAAAGAAAACATTTTGAAAATGATGAGCAAGTACCTAAGAGCCCGTAGATAACTACAGATAGAAAGGGTGTTAATACCTTCTGTTGTACCCCAAAATTTGCCCTCCCATATTCTTCAAGATTTGCAAAGAGCATGCTTCAAAATCTCCCAAGAGTTGCACAGTTCAATGGCCTCCTAACAGTCAAAAATTAGGGTTTTGGTTCTGACAAAGAAGTTGAAGTTTCCAAGGGTCCAAACAAGTCCCACATGCCTACAAACATGGTCAAGCATCCATATGTCAAGTTTCAAGACTTACAGCACAAAATTGCACAGTCAAAAACCCTAATTGCTCAACAGTCAACTGTAGGGGCAAAATGGTCATTTGACAGTCAAAAGTCAAATTTTTTGGTCAACATCTTATTTTGAAGCCACAAACATCATTTGATCAATTCTTGATCATGATTCTCAAGGCATGGCTCAAAAAGTCTCAAGATGCAAAAGTTTCCATTCTTGGACAGTTGAAAAAGTCAACTGTAACTTGACCAAGGCATAACTTCCACATGGTTTATCAGAAAAATTCCATCCAAAGCTCATATTGAAAAGAATGACATTTCCTACAACTCCTCTTCACACTTCAAGTCCAAGCAATTCTCTCACAAAAAGTTATCAATCTCAACATTATAGGTCATTTTCAAAAGTCAACAAAAAGGCACTTTAAGTCAAAGACCATAACTTGAGATTGGTAAATCAAAATTACATGGGACCAAAGGCATTGGTTAGAGGACTTCAAGACCTTTCCAAAATGTCCAAGAACATGATCAAAGCTTAAAAATTGAGCAAGATATGCCTTGTGGAAGTTGGGAAATGTTTGGGATTTTTGAAAAGTCAACTTTGCTTCAAATACCTCAAAATTGCTAATGGGCCACAATTTCTTCCAAGAATCATCACCCAAAGGCTATGCACGACCCATTGACTTTAAAGGGAGTTATTTTATCATTTTTTATTAATTATTTGAATTATTATTATTATTAGTTCATTTAATTAAAATAAAATATGACAAAAATAGCAAATCATGTTTTTTCAATCCTTTTGTGCAGCTATTCTCTCATTAAAGCCTCAAGATTTCGTGCACACTCCATAAGGCAAGAATCTCCATTGATTGACATAAGATTGGTATGAAAAAGATTGAAAAAGATATAAGGAAATCAAATTTTGAAAATCATTAAGGACAAGGCTTTGGGCTTGGATTGTTGACCAAAATCATTCCTCATATATGCACAAACCTAAACCTAATCAAAAGGAACAGGCAAGCTGCGCCTCAAATCAAGAAACAACTTTGCATTTTTCACAAAAATTCTGAAAACTGTTTTCATAGAGAGAGCTCCTTTCAAGGCCTAAAAAGTATTCAAAAGGCTTGCTGAGACCTTTTTGGACGTGCCTCAATCCTTTTCCATTCTCCATACACAAAGAATTGGTAAAACATAGTTGCTTTCTTTTCAAAATTATGCATAATCGTGTTTTGATTTCTGGACATTTTTCATGCATTTGAACCCTTGATTTATACTAACCATGACCTTCTGAAGCTAATGGCATTACTCAATTGAAGAATAGCAGTCTGAACACGAATCCACCATGGACATTGCTTAGGGTTTCAGAGACCTTGATTTAGGGCTTCACATGTCTGGAAAAATTAGACAACAAGACCCACACCATTACAATCGTGACCTCCAGACGATTCAATTCCACACATCGCGCCTTTTTTCTTTTTCGTTATAACCTAATCGCTATTTTTCCTGGCCTTGTTTAGTGGGGGTTTAAAACCCCCGCTATTTGATGTTAGTTGCAGGTACAAAACGAGGAAGAAGCTGGCGTGTCCTCCTGTGACTGGGGCATTTGAATCTGGCGCGATTTTTTATTGTTTTATATCATTAGCTTTATTGTCTCATTATAATAATTGTATTCCAGTATATATCAAAGAAACACGCTTGGCTTGTTGGTAGACGCGTTGATTTGCAAGCAATGGGACCTGGGTTTGATTCCCAGGTCCCCCATATTTCCTTCTATTTTTTTCTCATAACATGTTCAGGTACTCAACACGCCCAGAAGTCCACAATGTACTCTTACAAGTGGCTTGCCAAGTGGCCATGAGCGTCCATCCAGTGGCCAAGAATCAAGGTCCATGGAGTACCCCAGTCAACGCATGTGCATACAATCAGAAAAGTCAATGTGGCCAGCCTCCTAATGGGCCCAAATTACTTACAATTGACCTCCAAATTGGGTCAACCACCCCCCCCAAGTTTGCATATTTTCTCTCTCTTTTTATTCTTTTCTTTTATTTAGTTTAATTATGTTAATTGTTTTATTTAAATCCATAAAATTTTAATAATCAAAAATACAAAAAAACAGAAAATCATAAAATAAAAAAATATGTTTTTGTTAATATTAATTTCCATTAATTTTGTAAATAAATTCTAATAACCAAATTAGTTTAATTTAGGGTTTAAATTTTAATATTTTCTTAATAACTAAAAAATATAAAAATTAGGTTTTAGATTTTTATTCTTTTTCTCAATAAAATAATTTCATCTTATTCTTATTATTAATAATTAATTATTTTTGTAAATAAACTTGTAATTAATTAATTAGGGATAAATTAGGCTAAACTTAAACATTTTTTAATAAATTAAAAAACAATTAGAACTAGGGTTTTATTTAACTTTTAATTCCAATTAATTCTTTTTAATTTCATAAATCCAAAAACATAAAAAATAAGTTCTTTTTCTCATTTAATAATTAAATCAACTTTCAATTCCAATTTAATTTCTTTAAAGGGTCCAACGCCCTCGCACTCGATTCTAATTTCTTTTCGCATTTATTTTTATTTTATGGACATAATGTATTTGCCCCAAAGCCTTGTAATAGATAATTAAGACATTTAATTTACGCACTTTTATTCAAATCGGGTCTTGGTTTAATTTGGCGATGTAGACCCGCGCCTTGTAATAGCGTAGGACTTTTATTTTCCGCATTTTAATTCTCGCACCCTTAACTGCTAATAATCACATGAAAGAATATATGCCCAAATAAAAACAATGCGTAGAACACTCAATGCATGATCAAGACAAATAAAAACTGAAAATGACACACAATTCACACACCACTCTTAGGGTACGCCTCACTGTTGCCTTGCCCCTCGAAACGTGGTCGTCGAGTAGAGGACGTTTTAGTAAGTCCTCATGTCCATGAACATGGCATGAGGGTAGCTTCTAAGGTATCCTCCTATTGCTCTGGTGACCACACTGTCCCTACAAACGAATTGACCCGAACACCTCCAACGGTGGTGCTATCTACCCCTCAATGGTGGGATGGCACTACCTCAAGGACATTTACACAGACTAATTCCTTAGGGTAGGTAGACGACTCGTAGATACTTGCTCTAATTCAAAACAAATCAAAAACTTCTTTTCACACCGTCACTTTGCAAAAAGCTTTCAAAAACAACTTTTCAAACACTCTTGAGGACCGATACAAGAGTCGAACTGAAATTTTAAACGAAACTTTTTCAAACCCACTCACCTTGAAAAGCAAACAAACATCTTGAAAACACAAATGAGCAAGTATCTAAGAGCCCATGGATAACCATGGATAGAAAGGGTGCTAACACCTTCCCTTTCTATAAATCTACCTCCTGAACCGAGAACTAATCTCAATAAGGAATTTTTCTGTGCTTTTGTCCTTTCCATGTTGGAGAAAATAAAAGACGGTGGCGACTCTTACTTCCGCGGCATTTCGCGAACCAGCGTTAAACAGTCAGTTCCAGATCCACCGATCACACCTTCCCTTTCTATAATCTACCCCGTACTCAGAAATATCTCAAAAAAGGAATTTTTCTGTGCTTTTTTTCTTTCCTTGTTTGATAAAATAAAAGTCGGTGGCGACTCTTGCTTACCGCGACATTTTGCGAAAACAAACGCAAAATGCAAACCAGCATTCCAAAAACAGTCAGTTCTTCCCACCGTATCACAGAACTAGTGACTCTGCTGGGGAGTTAATAAGTGGGGTGTACCTTAGGAATAGTTCATCATAATGTTTTCAATTGATTAATTTGTATGCTTTATCTTTCTGGGATTGTATCAGAGTTACTATAGATCCTAACCCGGATCTGGGGGATACCTTTTAAGTAAGTAGCAATAGACTGTGAGGGAACTGTACGGCGTAGACCGATACGGTTGAAGCAGTAGCTACGTTGGTGTGGCACTTTAGTTTGTACTGATATCCCTTGTGGTGGAACGAGGAGAATATGGGTCTTCTAAGGGGTCATTAAGCACCAACTGACCTTAGAACCTATAATTGACCAACTTGGCCATAGAACAGTAGCAGTATGCTACACTCATTGAGACCAAACTCTCGCGATGGTTTCGGCCGCAAGAAAAGGTTGCCAAACTGGAATTATGACCGATCGAGGGTGGTCAGTGATATTGAGATCCTCGAGAACCCGGTTACTATTATTAGGACAGGTTGAACCAACTAAACTGAAAGAGGGTAATACCTAAACTCCATGCCAGCCTGAAATCTAAGGGTTACTGTGTGACTTGTGTGCCCTTACCATGTTTGCTATTTGTGAATACTTGTGGTGTGTTTCTATCATGACATCATGCATTATGACATTGCATGCATCTTGCATCAGACTAACCTGTTTCAAAGACAGAGGGGATTCATCTTTGTTCTGTTTTATAGGTCATGGCCTCTATGCATAGAAACACTATTCGGATCAACTTTGTATAGGTTTCCACTCAGCTTAGAGAGTTGGTTGCAAAGGTTCCAGATACTTCCTCCTTTATCAGAAGACATGGTCACCTCCTTTGTTTGGTCACTTCCAGATTAAATGAGCAGATGATGAGTGTTCTGTGCCAGTTCTTTGATCCATTATACCACTTCTTCACTTTCCCGGACTATCAGTTGGTCCCTACTCTGGAGGAATTCTCTGATCTACTTGGTATTTCTATTCTAGAGCAGACGCCATTTACAGGTTAGGAGAAAGTCCTTAGGCCGGAAGAGATTGCTACAGCCCTACATTTGACAAAGACTGAGGTAATGTCCAACTGGGAGACTAGGAGTGGGACAAAGGGCTTCTTGGATAAATTCTTCGTTGATCGGGCTAATCAGTTTTGGGATAGTTTGGATTTTCAAGCACTCGAGGATATCCGGGCTCTTCTCATTTATGGTTTGGTGTTGGTTCCTAACTCAGATTCTTTCGTCGACGTGAATGCAGTGAAGATTTTCATGACCCGTAATCCTGTGCCCACTCTCTTGGGTGACATTCTGCACTCTCTTTATGCCTGTACTGCTCGGAAACGGGGAACCCTTATGTGTTGTGCACCATTGCTGGCGAGGTGGTTTATTTATCACCTCCCCAAATCTGTTTTGAAGAACAAGGAAGGCATGGGTTGGATTGCTGGTGAGGTGTACCTTAGGACTAAGATCACTTGTGTTTTCAATTGTCTGAATTGTTTGCTTTATTATTGTGGGTTGCATCGGAGTTACATAGATCCTAACCCGGATCTGGGGATACCCTGTTTAGGTAGCATAAGCTGTGAGGGACCTGTCCGGCATAGACCGACATGGGTGAAACAATGGCTACGTTGGTGTGGCACCTCGGTCTGTACCGATATCCCTTGTGTCGCAACGAGGAGAATATGGGTCTTCTAAGGAGTCATTAAGCACCAACTGACCTTAGAACCTTAAATGACCCAACTTGGCCAATAGAACAGTAGCAGTATGCTACACCCGTTGAGGCTAAACTCTCGCGATGGTTCTGGCCGCAAGAAAAGATTGCGACGCTGGAATTATGACCGATTGAGGGTAGTCAGTGATATTGGGATCCTCTAGAACCCGGTTACTATTTTCTAGGACAGGTCTTAACCAAAAAACTGAAAGAGGGTAATACCTAGACCCCATGCTGGCCTAAACTCTAAGGGTTTCTCTTGCGTGACTTGTGTGCCTTCCAACTTGACTATTTGCATACTTGTTATCTGACACTTGAGTTTCTTGCAGGTTTTGTTTACAGTCCTTAATCTGGACCCATAACAGGGTTCATCCATATTACTCCATGCATAGCATACCATCATACCATTGCATACATCCTGCATAAGGACTAATCCATTTCAAGGATCTCAAGGGTTTGTGATGCAGGTCATGATGCCTAGCAAGGGGCAAAAGGAGATTTATTTTCCTCTTGACGAGGTTTTCAGGGGCTATGACCCACTCGATATGGTGAGCCTTGACTCTTGAAGAAGGACTCTCAACAATATGCAGTGCCTTCAATCAAGCTACAAAATGCAAAATTCTAACAAGTTTCTCTGTTTACCCCGCGAGATCCTTGAAAACATTGCATGCATACATACATCTCATTGCATAACAGGTACCCTTTTGACAGGTCACTTACCCTCCGCGCTGTTTATTTCAGCAATGGCTTGCCAACAAGAAAACTAGGACCTTCATGCTCAAGAGACTCGGTTCTAGGAAATCCTCCTGAATCTATCCAAGGGGCAGGAAGAACTGAGAACACTTCTCATGGGGACTTTGGTCAGGAATAGTGCTGAGGATGATAAGGACGAACGGCTGAAACATCTGCAAGCCGAGATGGATGCAATGAGAGCCCAGATGTTGGGGCAGGTGACTATCATTCAAGACTTAGCTCAAAGACAAGATGAGCTCGGGGTTCTCGTCAATCAACTGGTTCGGGGTAACCAGCTGGGACAAACATCTAAGGTTGAAGGGCCAGTCATCATTCAACCACCTTTGAGACAAGAAGATAAGGGGAGAGCTCCTCAAAGGGCTTCAGTGTCACAAATTCAGCATCAACCTCACCAGCTTCAGCCAGACAAGCCCAGGAGGCAATTCACCCAGCTCAACATGTCGCTGTTTCAAGCTTTACAACGCCTGTTGAGATTGAATCTGATCACATTAAGGGCTCATCCCCGGAACCCCAACACATCATCTCCTACCTATCATCCCAATAAAAGGTGCGCCTACCACTCTGCCAGCCCGGGACACGACACAAATGAGTGTTGGGCTCTGAATAACAAAATCCAGGACCTAATTGATGAAGGGCATTGGAGTTCACACAAGATGGTCAGGCTGAGTTTTTCTACCATCCTTCCAAGGCTCACCATTTGAAATAACAAGCCCTGAGACTAGAAAACTTTTGTTCATTAGAATTTTTCAAGTTGTGATTTTCTTTTGGTTGTTCAAACATTTATTCATGTTAAACATTGTTATTTCATTAATGCACTACACATGTCTATTTTGAAGTAATTATTTCGCATTCGCTATATTTAAAATTGCTTTCATTTTTTGTGATGTTCAATGCTCGATTAATAATTCTAAGCCTCTTGAGGGAGGATGACGAAAACGATACCGTGATCATTACAATATGCTTTTGAACAGACCCCGCTGATGAGGTACAGGCATTGTTTCAAGTCCTAAACACTGGAGTTATAAGGAAGATAATCCCTCGTCAACCTCTCTGAGCCAAAGAAGTAGGAGTGTTTCGTTTCGAAATTTAAAACCCTTAATCATAACCTGGGGCAGGGTAGTCTCTCAGTTGATCCAAGTGCATAACGAATGGCACCAAAGAGGTCCTTACAAAAAAAAAAGAAGACAGTGATGATTCCGAATAATCATAAAGACAGGCAGTCATTATCTCCCAAAAATAAAAGCCCATTAAGTCAAAACCTATGAAGGAGACTTACAAAACTGGGGCATCCCGCTGACTGTGATCACAAAAGAAACAGTTCAGGCAAAATTTAGGGATAGCGAAATCAAAAAGAAAGAGGTCATACAAACCCTCAACAAAAACAAAAATGACTGCCTATTCAGAATAAATCATCAATATCTGAACCATCATCGAAACATCAAAGCAAAGACTCAAACAAGGTCTAACGCACGATCAATTGAGTTTAGGTTTGAAGAACATCACGAAAAGTGGGTGGGTACAAATAATTTGAGCCTTTATACTTTGTTTCTTAAACCATGAACCAGGCCACGTTATAACCCTCAAAAGTCCTAGCTGAAGCATGGGTTAGTTCGAAAGCATACTGTGCGAAAGGTATCCTGACTCCTTAAGGCTTGCGGTAAAATAACGAGTTGACATCACTGTTTACAAAAGATTCACTTGTTTTTATAAAAAAAGAATGCATTTTCAAAATCTTCAAGACAGACATAAGTTTTGCATTTTTAACATAACTTTGTTTGCATATGACTTTTTGTTTGAACAATATAGAAATTCGCACGACGAATGCCTAGTGAACAAAAGCACTTCCAATCAAGGGGCATGGCAGGATCATTGTCCACCATCTAGGGCAGTTAGGTCAAGATTTGTAGAATCTCTCAAAAGGCCAACCAGCTCGGGGCAAATCTCCATCTAGATCACTTGGGGCATTGGACGATCAAACGAAGATCTTCTAGTGGTGCGGCAACACAATGCTATTTGATAGGGGCAACTCCCTACATTCTGAGAGAATGGACATAGTCGAAAACACTGCGCATAATCAAAGACCCGCTAGGTTGACGCACCTAGGCAAAAATAAGGGCTTCCCGGCGAACCAAAAGGGTTCGGGCAAAAATAAGGGATGAAATAAAAAAATATGTGCACCCGGCAAGTCGAAAACCTGAAAAGGCGGCTTGGGCAAAAAGGTATCCCGGTGGACTGAAAACCCGAAAGGGCGGTCCAGGCAAAAGTGAGGGATCAAAGCGCACGACTATGTCCTGTCATCTCGTCACTTGCCTACCAGAAGAAGGTTTGTCCATCAACAATTATCAGCACCTCACAGGTCTTCCTCTCCCACCTCAGAAACAGGGGCAATGATGAGTTTGTCCAAACGATCTAATTGCTATGTCCGCCAAGGTATCAAGGTGAGTTCAGCTGAAGAACATAACCAAAATCTCTAAACTCCCCAGAGAGTGAGCCAGCAAGTCAATACACTCTCCCCAAGCAAAGTTATACTGATAACCTCAAGGAATTTGGGTATCCTCCAGCAGATCTCAACATTCCTCAACACATTATACAGATATTCTTAACAAGCATCCCCGGCAGTCTTGATCTAAGATTGTTCCCCGGCGGTATACTAGACATTCAGTGGAGCCACTTCCCCGGTATATCTCAAGAACTTCCACAGGAGAGTCCAATCAAGATTTCCCCAAGAAAGTTTGAATCATCTCCCCAGCATGAAGCTTATCCCCAGTAGATTCTGGAAGCTTATCCCCTGCAGAGCACGTACGCGTCCCCCGGCCTTATTCAAAGGTTATTTCCCTACCAGGATATAACTGGGTTATCCTCAGCCAAAAGCCACGGAAAGATCGTCCTCGGCGAAGTCTTCTTATCCCCAGCGAAGTCTATTAACACTTCCAACATAACAACGGTATCCCCAGTGAAGTTACCATCAACATCCCAACAAAGTACCTCTCTTCCCACAGAGTACTGTTCCCCAGCAAGATTGCTAGAGTAGTTATTCCCCGCAGAGTAATCTCTTCATCAAGTTTATTCCCCAACGGAGTCATCTTCTCCTACCAGTATTCTTGCAACTATCATCCCCAGCGGAAGCAACAAAGCACTATTCTCTAACATCAGCCCAGGACGTGACTTCCCGGCACCCGTCAAGGATTTACTTTCCTAGACGAAAAAAACATACATTCATAAACATCGCATTTCCATACATTATAGCATGCATATACGCATCATATCTTACAATCTCATTTATGTTGAGAACATCATTGCTTGATCCATATCATGCATTGCATATGACTGACCTTTACCTTTCAGGAAAGATCCAGTTAAGTTCTCAGCAATTCCAAGGCCTTCTCTGGTTCAGTCAGATCGATGCTAAGATCTCCCTGATTCTTATCCAGTTGAAGTTATTTCAAGACCTTACCTGGTTCAGTTAAATCGACCCTAAGATTTTTCTGATTCTTATCTAGTCAAAGGCCTTCTCTGGTTCAGTCAGATTGACCCTAAGATCTCCCTGATTCTTATCCAGTTGAAGTTATTTCAAGACCTTACCTGGTTCAGTTAAATCGACCCTAAGATTTTTCTGATTCTTATCTAGTCAAAGGCCTTCTCTGGTTCAGTCAGATCGACCCTAAGATCTCCCTGATTCTTATCCAGTTGAAGTTATTTCAAGACCTTACCTGGTTCAGTTAAATCGACCCTAAGATTTTTCTGATTCTTATCTAGTCAAAGGCCTTCTCTGGTTCAGTCAGATCGACCCTAAGATCTCCCTGATTCTTATCCAGTTGAAGTTATTTCAAGACCTTGCCTGGTTCAGTTAAATCGACCCTAAGATTTTTCTGATTCTTATCTAGTCAAAGGCCTTCTCTGGTTCAGTCAGATCGACCCTAAGATCTCCCTGATTCTTATCCAGTTGAAGTTATTTCAAGACCTTACCTGGTTCAGTTAAATCGACCCTAAGATTTTTCTGATTCTTATCTAGTCAAAGGCCTTCTCTGGTTCAGTCAGATCGACCCTAAGATCTCCCTGATTCTTATCCAGTTGAAGTTATTTCAAGACCTTACCTGGTTCAGTTAAATCGACCCTAATATTTTTCTGATTCTTATCTAGTCAAAGGCCTTCTCTGGTTCAGTCAGATCGACCCTAAGATCTCCCTGATTCTTATTCCAGTTGAAGATTCCAAGACCTTGCCTGGTTCAGTTAAATCGACCCTAAGATTTTTCTGATTCTTATCTAGTCAAAGGCCTTCTCTGGTTCAGTCAGATCGACCCTAAGATCTTCCTGATTCTTATCCAGTTGAAGTTATTTCAAGACCTTACCTGGTTCAGTTAAATCGACCCTAAGATTTTTCCGATTCTTATCCAGTCAAAGGCCTTCTCTAATCCAGTTAAATCGATTCCTAAAGATTTTCCTAATAAAGACTCAGTAGAAGTCGCCCCAGATTCTCTCATCGTTACTGTTGAGGTAGTAATCGCCCCAGGCTCTCTCATCGTTACTGTTGAGGTAGTAATTGCCCCAGGTTCTCTCATCGTTACTGTTGAGGTAGTAATCGCCCCAGATTCTCTCATCGTTACTGTTGAGGTAGTAATCGCCCAAGATTCTCTCATCGTTACTGTTGAGGTAGTAATCTCCCCAGGTTCTCTCATCGTTACTGTTGAGGTAGTAATCGCCCCAGGTTCTCTCAACGTTACTGTTGAAGTAGTAATCATCCAAAGTTCTCTCACCGTCTCGTTGAGGTAGTAACCATCCCTGATTCATTCATCACCTTTTGAAGCTCCAGATTCAATTCCTGTAACCAACCAGGGCGCATCTACACAAAGAGTTTGAAGACCAACTCCTGTAACAGGCCAGGTAAGTATCTTTCTTTTTCAGGTACGCAAGTTCTCGCTAAGGAATCTCTTACGCGATCGACACCCAGATGGCATCTATAAGCCCATCCACCTATCCATCACACTTCCAGGTGGCATCTATAAGCCCATCCTCCTATCCATCAGTCTCCAAATGGCATCTATAAGCCCATTCCCACCATCACACTGCTAACATGTGAGCGCAAATTTCTGGGCACTCTAGTGTTCAATCATCTTCCACCTTCGGATTACGAAAGGCACGCTAGCCAATCTACATCCTCAGGTTTAAGAAGATTGAACAGGGGCAACTGTTGTACCCCAAAATTTGCCCTCCCATATTCTTCAAGATTTGCAAAGAGCATGCTTCAAAATCTCCCAAGAGTTGCACAGTTCAATGGCCTCCTAACAGTCAAAAATTAGGGTTTTGGTTCTGACAAAGAAGTTGAAGTTTCCAAGGGTCCAAACAAGTCCCACATGCCTACAAACATGGTCAAGCATCCATATGTCAAGTTTCAAGACTTACAGCACAAAATTGTACAGTCAAAAACCCTAATTGCTCAACAGTCAACTATAGGGGCAAAATGGTCATTTGACAGTCAAAAGTCAAAATTTTTGGTCAACATCTTATTTTGAAGCCACAAACATCATTTTATCAATTATTGATCATGACTCTCAAGTCATGGCTCAAAAAGTCTCAAGATGCAAAAGTTTCCATTCTTGGACAGTTGAAAAAGTCAACTGTAACTTGACCAAGGCATAACTTCCACATGGTTTATTAGAAAAATTCCATCCAAAACTCATTTTGAATATAATGACATTTCCTACAACTCCTCTTCACACTTAAAGTCCAAGAAATGCTCTCACAAAAAGTTATCAATCTCAACATTATAGGTCATTTTCAAAAGTCAACAAAAAGGCACTTTAAGTCAAAGACCATAACTTGAGATTGGTAAATTAAAATGACATGGGACCAAAGGCATTGGTTAGAGGACTTCAAGACCTTTCCAAAATGTCCAAGAACATGATCAAAGCTTAAAAATTGAGCAAGATATGCCTTGTGGAATTTGGGAAATTTTTGGGAATTTTGAAAAGTCAACGTTGCTTCAAATACCTCAAAATTGCTAATGGGCCACAATTTCTTCCAAGAATCATCACCCAAAGGCTATGCACGACCCATTGACTTTAAAGGGAGTTATTTTATCATTTTTTATTAATTATTTGAATTATTATTATTATTAGTTCATTTAATTAAAATAAAATATGACAAAAATAGCAAATCATGTTTTTTCAATCCTTTTGTGCAGCATATTCTCTCATTAAAGCCTCAAGATTTCGTGCACACTCCATAAGGTAAGAATCTCCATGGATCGGCATAAGATTGGTATGAAAAAGATTGAAAAAGATATAAGGAAATCAAATTTTGAAAATCATTAAGGACAAGGCTTTGGGCTTGGATTGTTGACCAAAATCATTCCTCATATATGCACAAACCTAAACCTAATCAAAAGGAACAGGCAAGCTGCGCCTCAAATCAAGAAACAACTTTGCATTTTTCACAAAAATTCTGAAAACTGTTTTCATAGAGAGAGCTCCTTTCAAGGCCTAAAAAGTATTCAAAAGGCTTGCTGAGACCTTTTTGGACGTGCCTCAATCCTTTTCCATTCTCCATACACAAAGAATTGGTAAAACAGAGTTGCTTTCTTTTCAAAATTATGCATAATCGTGTTTTGATTTCTGGACATTTTTCATGCATTTGAACCCTTGATTTATACTAACCATGACCTTCTGAAGCTAATGGTATTACTCAATTGAAGAATAGCAGTCTGAACACGAATCCACCATGGACATTGCTTAGGGTTTCAGAGACCTTGATTTAGGGCTTCACATGTCTGGAAAAATTAGACAACAAGACCCACACCATTACAATCGTGACCTCCAGACGATTCAATTCCACACATCGCGCCTTTTTTCTTTTTCGTTATAACCTAATCGCTATTTTTCCTGGCCTTGTTTAGTGGGGGTTTAAAACCCCCGCTATTTGATGTTAGTTGCAGGTACAAAACGAGGAAGAAGCTGGCGTGTCCTCCTGTAACAGGGGCATTTGAATCTGGCGCGATTTTTTATTGTTTTATATCATTAGCTTTATTGTCTCATTATAATAATTGTATTCCAGTATATATCAAAGAAAAACGCTTGGCTTGTTGGTAGACGCGTTGATTTGCAAGCAATGGGACCTGGGTTCAATTCCCAGGTCCCCCATATTTCCTTCTATTTTTTTCTCATAACATGTTCAGGTACTCAACACGCCCAGAAGTCCACCATGTACTCTTACAAGTGGCTTGCCAAGTGGCCATGAGCGTCCATCCAGTGGCCAAGAATCAAGGTCCATGGAGTACCCCAGTCAACGCATGTGCATACAATCAAAAAAGTCAATGTGGCCAGCCTCCTAATGGGCCCAAATTACTTACAATTGACCTCCAAATTGGGTCAACCACCCCCCAAGTTTGCATATTTTTTCTCTCTTTTTATTCTTTTCTTTTATTTAATTTAATTATGTTAATTGTTTTATTTAAATCCATAAAATTTTAATAATCAAAAATACAAAAAAACAGAAAATCATAAAATAAAAAAATGTTTTTGTTAATATTAATTTCCATTAATTTTGTAATTAAATTCTAATAACCAAATTAGTTTAATTTAGGGTTTAAATTTTAATATTTTCTTAATAACTAAAAAATATAAAAATTAGGTTTTAGATTTTTATTCTTTTTCTCAATAAAATAATTTCATCTTATTCTTATTATTAATAATTAATTATTTTTGTAAATAAACTTGTAATTAATTAATTAGGGATAAATTAGGCTAAACTTAAACATTTTTTTAATAAATTAAAAAACAATTAGAACTAGGGTTTTATTTAACTTTTAATTCCAATTAATTCTCTTTAATTTCATAAATCCAAAAACATAAAAAATAAGTTCTTTTTCTCATTTAATAATTAAATCAACTTTCAATTCCAATTTAATTTCTTTAAAGGGTCCAACGCCCTCGCACTCGATTCTAATTTCTTTTCGCATTTATTTTTATTTTATGGACATAATGTATTTGCCCCAAAGCCTTGTAATAGATAATTAAGACATTTACTTTACGCACTTTTATTCAAATCGGGTCTTGGTTTAATTTGGCGATGTAGACCCGCGCCTTGTAATAGCGTAGGACTTTTATTTTCCGCATTTTAATTCTCGCACCCTTAACTGCTAATAATCACATGAAAGAATGTATGCCCAAATAAAAACAATGCGTAGAACACTCAATGCATGATCAAGACAAATAAAAACTGAAAATGACACACAATTCACACACCACTCTTAGGGTACGCCTCACTGTTGCCTTGCCCCTCGAAACGTGGTCGTCAAGTAGAGGACGTTTTAGTAAGTCCTCATGTCCATGAACATGGCATGAGGGTAGCTTCTAAGGTATCCTCCTATTGCTCTGGTGACCACACTGTCCCTACAAACGAATTGACCCGAACACCTCCATCGGTGGTGCTATCTACCCCTCAATGGTGGGATGGCACTACCTCAAGGACATTTACACAGACTAATTCCTTAGGGTAGGTAGACGACTCGTAGATACTTGCTCTAATTCAAAACAAATCAAAAACTTCTTTTCACACCGTCACTTTGCAAAAAGCTTTCAAAAACAACTTTTCAAACACTCTTGAGGACCGATACAAGAGTCGAACTGAAATTTTAAACGAAACTTTTTCAAACCCACTCACCTTGAAAAGCAAACAAACATCTTGAAAACACAAATGAGCAAGTATCTAAGAGCCCATGGATAACCATGGATAGAAAGGGTGCTAACACCTTCCCTTTCTATAAATCTACCTCCCGAACCGAGAACTAATCTCAATAAGGAATTTTTCTGTGCTTTTGTACTTTCCATGTTGGAGAAAATAAAAGACAGTGGCGACTCTTGCTTCCGTGACATTTCGCGAACCAGCGTTAAACAGTCAGTTCCAGATCCACCGATCACACCTTCCCTTTCTATAATCTACCCCGTACTCAGAAATATCTCGAAAAAGGAATTTTTCTGTGCTTTTTTCCTTTCCTTGTTGGATAAAATAAAAGTCGGTGGCGACTCTTGCTTACCGCGACATTTTGCAAAAACAAACGCAAAATGCAAACCAGCATTCCAAAAACAGTCAGTTCTTCCCACCGTATCACAGAACTAGCGACTCTGCTGGGGAGTTAATAAGTGGGGTGTACCTTAGGAATAGTTTATCATAATGTTTTCAATTGATTGATTTGTATGCTTTATCTTTGTGGGATTGTATCAGAGTTACTATAGATCCTAACCTGGATCTGGGGGATACCTTTTAAGTAAGTAGCAATAGACTGTGAGGGAACTGTACGGCGTAGACCGATACAGTTGAAGCAGTAGCTACGTTGGTGTGGCACTTTAGTCTGTACCAATATCCCTTGTGTTGGAACGAGGAGAATATGGATCTTCTAAGGGGTCATTAAGCACCAACTGACCTTATAACCTTTATATTGACCAACTTGGCCATAGAACAGTAGCAGTATGCTACACTCATTGAGACTAAACTCTCGCGATGATTCCGGCCGCAAGAAAAGGTTGCTAAACTGGAATTATGACTGATCGAGGGTAGTCAGTGATATTGAGATCCTCTAGAACCCGGTTACTATTTTTAGGACAAGTTTAAACCAACTGAACTGAAAGAGGGTAGTACCTAAGCTCTTTGCCTGCCTGAAATCTAAGGGCTCTTTGTGTGACTTGTGTGCCTTTACCATGTTTGCTTTTTTGTGGATACTTGTGCTGTGCTTACTATCATGACATCATGACATCATAACACTGCATACATCTTACATAAGACTAACCTATTTCAAAGACAAGAGGGATTCATCTTTGTTCTGTTTTGTAGGTCATCATGATACCCATGCGTAGGAATACCATCCGGATCAACTTTATCCAGGTTCCCACCTTGCTTAAAGATCTGATTACAAAGATGCCTGATACTACCTCCTTCCTCAGGAGACATGGTTATCTTCTCAGTTTGGTCACCTCCAAATTGGATGAGAAGATGATGAGTGTTCTGGTCCAATTCTATGATCCGCTTTACCATTGCTTTACCTTCCAGAACTCCCAGTTGGTGCCCACCCTAGAAGAGTTCTCTGATCTGCTCGGTATCTCTATTCTGGAGCAGACCCCATTTACTAGTTGGGAGAAGGTTCTTAGGCCCGAAGAGATTGCTGCAGCCCTTCATTTGACCAAGGAAGAGATAATGATTAATTGGGAGACTAGAAGTGGAGCAAAGGGATTTCTGACTAAGTTCTTGGTTGGTAAAGCTAATTATTTCTGGGATAGTCTAGACTTCAAGGCATTCGAGGATATTCTGGCTCTTCTGATATATGGATTGGTTCTTTTTCCAAACTCTGACTCCTTTGTTGATGTTAATGCGGTAAAGATCTTCATCTCTCGGAATCCGGTACCCACTCTCTTGGGTGACATTCTTCATCAGCTTTATGCTCGTACTGCCCGAAAGCGGGGAACCTTGATGTGTTGTGCTCCGTTATTGGCAAGGTGGTTTATTTTGCACCTTCCCAAGTCAGTGCTGAAGAATAAAGAAGGCATGTGCTGGGCTTATAGGGTGATATCTCTCTCATAATGACATTATCTGGACTCTCAAGGGTATTGATGAAGAGGCTATCATTGATCGCTGTGGGGAGTATCCCAATGTTCCACTATTAGGAACCCATGGAGGAATTTCTTACAACCCATGCTTAGCTCTACGTCAGTTTGGGCATGCCAGAAGAGAAGGACCTCATGAGATGCTAATGCCTAGTATCATCTTTGACTTTCAAGGAGATAGCGATGATCAACGTTGCAGATTCATCAAGGCCTGGGATAGAGTTCATAGATCTGATCCACATGAGCTGGGCCCAAAGACTTCGCTTCCAATGGAGCCATATCTCAGATGGGTCCGCATCCGTGCCCAAAAGCTGGGTATGCCATATGAAGCTGTCCGACCTATCATTGTTGAAATTGCTAATGAAGAAGGGGTTCTTCCAACCATCCTCCATCCTCATATGCCCACTGACATTGGGGCCCTGAAGAGATCTTAGATGCAACTGAGGGAAGAACGGGATTCTTACCGAGAGAGGTTCAACGAGCAAGAGCAGAAGATCCAGAGGTTGACTAGGCAATTGGAGAACGAGTGGATTCTCAACGACTATGTCCGCACTGATAAGAAGAGGCTACGGGAGCATTGATTGACCTTTGATGTTTTCCTTTCCAATTTTATTTACTTTTCAGTATTTCCATTCTTGTAACGCCCTGAGGGCATCAGTTGAACAATTTGAATTTCAAAGTTTAATCTAATAAAGTGTGTTTCATTTCTTGTTTACAAATTTGAATCTCTTGACTGTCTTTGAAATCATAATCATACGCATTTCATCCCATGCACTTCATAAACAGGTACCCATTACAGGTCTCTTATCTTCTTCGCTGTTTATTTCAGCACTCATCATGTCTGCTGAACCTTCAACTGAGCAAGCCATCAAGGCCCTCCAGGCCCAGAATGCCCAATTTCAAGAGTTGTTCATGAATCTAGCTAAGGGTCAGCAAGATCTGAAGACCCTGATTCTGAAAGAGAAGAAGAAGAAGAAGAGGACAATCTTGTTCAACACGGGACACCGGTTTGGAAATAGGCTACAGAATGAAGTTGATCTGACCACCTCATCTGGAGGGAAAGATAGTCAAGAGGAAAGGAGGGCTCCTAGCCCTGTGGTCTCCGACAACGAGATGGACTTCGATGAAGAACAGTATCCTCCTGATGAGGATAGATACAAGCAACTGGAAGACCGGTTGAGTGCTATGTAAGTTCAAAAAGTGCCTGGTCTGGACTTTGGTGATCTGGGACTATCATCTGGGGTGGTAATTCCCCCCAAATTCAAGGCACCAGCCTTTGCTAAGTATGACGGAGTTTCTTGTCCGAAGCTGCACCTCCAGTCATATGTGAGGAAGATTCAGCCGTACACCGCTGATAAAAACCTATGGATACA
The DNA here is from genome assembly GCA_948472305.1 of Vicia faba. Classification (NCBI taxonomy): domain Eukaryota; kingdom Viridiplantae; phylum Streptophyta; class Magnoliopsida; order Fabales; family Fabaceae; genus Vicia; species Vicia faba. The sequence goes on along the minus strand of OX451736.1, from coordinate 1,644,305,647 downwards.
TTTCTTTCAAGACAGTCTCTCAGGGACTCAGCTTGAGTGGTTCTATCAGTTGGATGGAGCCAGTATTCGCAGTTGGGAAGATTTGGCTACAGCTTTCTACAGGCAGTACTAGTACAACTCCGACCTTGCTCCCACGCGTACCCAGCTCCAGGGTATGTCCATGGGAACGGGTGAAGGATTCAAAGATTATGCTCAAAAGTGGAGGGACCTCGCCGGAAGAGTACAACCACCCTTGGCTGATCGGGAGCTTGTGGACATGTTTCTGGGGACCCTGTCTGGTCCATTCTTTAACCACCTAATCGGAAGCTCCTCGTCGGGGTTTACAGAGCTTATTTTAACCGGTGAGAGGATTGAGGTTGGTATTAAGGCTGGTAAGATACAAAAGGGTGCTTCATCGAGCACCGAGAAGAAGCCCTTTAGGAAAGAGTCTAGTGATGTCTACAGTGCAAGAAGACAAAATAGACCTGAACACCGCTAAGCTGTTAATGCGGTTGTTATTTCAAAACTTGCTGGTGCTCCTCAGCACAACAATCAACAGAAGGATGAGAGACCTCGAAGGCAATTCACCCGACTCAACATAACCTTATCTCAGATTCTGCCACAGTTGCTGAAGACCAACCTGGTGATTCCAAAGGAAGCCCCGAAGAATCCAAATATAACATCACTAAAGTATAACCCTAATACCCACTGTGCTTTTCACTCTGATAGCCCGGGGAATAATACGGATGATTGTTGGGTTTTGAAGAACAAGGTACAAGACTTGATTGATGCGAAAGAGATCGAGTTCAGAGCACCAGAGAAGCCTAAACAAGAGGCAAGGGTAAATGTTGTCAGGGATGACGATGGTGATGAAGAGTTTGATATTGATAATTGGATCTACCCGACTGCCAATGGTGGATTAAGCAACTGGACAGTGAAAGATTCTATGCCCGTTTCTGTTATCACCCAATAATGAAACTTTTTGTTTTAAATATGTAACAGACAATATTTTAAACTTTATGGCCCGGTGTCTTACCCGGGGCACTGTGGCTTCATTTGTGAGGGCTTTATGTGGGTCATTTTCATATATCATTAATAAAAGCATTGGACGTTCTTGCATTTCAAATTTTGCGCTCCTTGTTTTTCTTTATTATATATATTGCAAAACATCTATTTTACACACACTCACATATACAGGTCCACATCCACTCTGGATCTCACTGGTAACGACTCTGCTACTGCCAGTTATGACTTCGAAAATCCGATCAACTTAGCCGAAGACGAAGGTGAAGATGATTGTGAAGTGCATGGTGAACTCGCAAGACTGTTACTCCAAGAAGAGAGGGTTATTCAGCCACATGAAGAGCCGGTGGAATCAGTGAATCTGGATACTGAGATAGACAAGAAGGAAGTCAAGATCGGTGCAAATCTGGAGCTTAGTGTGAAACAAAGGTTGATTCAGATGCTGCATGACTATGTTGAGATCTTTGCCTGGTCTTACGAAGATATGCCTGGGTTGGATACTGATATTGTGGTTCATCGCTTACCTACCAAAGAAGACTGTCCTCCAGTAAAACAGAAGGTCCACCGAATGCGCCCAGAGATGTTTGAGAAAATCAAGGCTGAAGTTATGAAACAGTTTGACGCCGGTTTTCTCGCAGTTACTTCTTACCCTCAGTGGCTGGCCAATGTGGTTCCTGTGCCGAAGAAAGATGGTAAGGTTCGAATGTGTGTTGACTAAAAAGATCTGAACAGGGCGAGCCCCAAGGATGACTTCCCTCTGCCTCACATTGACGTTCTGGTTGACAACACCGCTCAACACAAGGTATTCTCCTTCATGGATGGTTTCTCCGGTTATAATCAGATCAAAATGGCTCCCGAAAACATGGAGAATACAACCTTTATTACTCAGTGGGGTACCTTTTGCTATAAGGTCATGCCTTTTGGACTGAAGAATATTGGGGCAACGTATCAGCGTGCCATGGTTGCTTTGTTTCATGACATGATCCATCATGAGATTGAAGTATACGTTGACGATATGATTGCAAGTTCCCAGACTGAGGAAGAACACCTTGACCATCTGCAGAAGCTGTTTGACAGGCTGAAGTTGTACAAGCTGAGGTTAAACCCGAACAAGTGCACCTTCGGGGTGAGATCTGGTAAGCTGTTGGGTTTCGTCGTGAGCGACAAAGGTATTCAAGTGGATCCGGCAAAAGTGAAAGCAATACAGGAGATGCCAGCTCCCAGAACAGAGAAAAAAGTCAGAGGCTTTCTAGGACGAGTAAACTACATTGCTCGATTCATCTCGCACCTGACTGCTACTTGTGAGCCAATCTTCAAGTTACTGAAGAAAGATCAGGTAGTACGTTGGAACGATGAATGCCAGGCCGCTTTCGAAAGAATCAAAGAGTATCTCCAAGAGCCTCCTATTCTGATGCCTCCAGTTGAAGGGAGACCTCTGATCTTATACTTGACAGTACTTGACAAATCAATGGGGTGTGTGCTGGGGCAGCATGACGAGTCTGGCCGAAAAGAGCATGCTATTTATTACCTTAGCAAAAAGTTTACCGACTGTGAGACCCGATACTCACTGCTCGAGAAAACTTGCTGCGCTTTGGCATGGGCTGCTCGCCGGCTGAGACAGTATATGCTGACTCACACTACTCTATTGATATCAAAGATGGATCCAATCAAGTATATCTTCGAAAAGCCTGCTTTGTCCGGAAGAATAACAAGATGGCAGATGATCTTGACTGAGTATGACATCCAGTATACGACCTAAAAGGCAATCAAGGGAAGTGTGTTGGCAGACCATTTGGCATATCAGGCAGTGGATGATTACCAGTCTATGAACTTTGAATTCCTGGACGAGAATATCATGTTGGTAACTGATTGTGAGACACTTGGACCAGATGAAGGACCTGAGGAGGGATCCCGATGGTCTATGTACTTTGATGGAGCTTCGAACGCTTTGGGTAATGGCATTGGAGCTATGATCATATCTCCTAAAGGCTCTCATACTCCATTTACCGCCCAACTATGTTTCAACTGCACCAACAATATGGCAGAGTATGAAGCATGTATCATGGGTCTTCGAGCAGCAATTGACCTAAGGATTAAGTTTCTAAGTGTCTTCGGAGATTCCGCTCTCGTGATTAGTCAGATCAAAGGCGAGTGGGATACGAAACACCCTGATCTTATTCCTTATAAGGAGTATGTGTTGACATTGCTTCCCCATTTCGAGGAGATAACCTTTGAACACTTCCCTAGAGAGTAGAATCAGTTGGCGGACGCGTTAGCTATGATGTCTTCTATGTTCAAAGTCAATTGGGACAACGAAGCTCCCTGGATTATCATTGAAAGATTAGACAAACCTTCATATTGCTGTGATATTGAGACTGAAGAGGTAACAGAAAAGCCCTGGTATCACGAGGTGAAGAGGTATCTTGAAGCTCAGGAATACCCCGAGGGTGCATCTGTTAATGACAAGAAGTTCCTGAGGAGGTTCGCAGCAAAGTTCTTCATCAGCAATGGTATCCTTTACAAGCGTAACCATGATTCGACCTTACTACGTTGTATGGATAAGAATGAAGCAGAAAGGATCATGGCCGATTTACATGAAGGTACTTTCGGGACTCATTCCAGTGGACACACCATGGCAAAGAAGATCCTTCGGGCAGGATATTATTGGTCCACCATGGAAGTCGACTGTTATCAGCATTCTCGGACGTGTCACAAGTGCCAAGTCTATGCTGATAAGGTGTACATACCTCCAGCTCCTCTGAACGTCTTGACAGCTCCTTGGCCTTTTGCAATGTGGGGCATTGATATGATCGGTGAGATCAGACCTACGGCATCCAACGGGCATCATTTCATCCTGGTAGCAATTGATTACTTTACGAAGTGGGTTGAAGCAGCTTCCTTTGCTACTGTAACCAAGAACGTCGTGGCACGGTTCATTCGGCACAATCAGATCTATCGATACGGTGTACCAGAGAGGATCATTACGGACAATGGTACCAATCTCAATAACAAGATGATCACCGATCTCTGCGAGCAATTCAAGATACAGTATCACAACTCTTCTCCCTACCGGCCAAAGATGAATGGGGTTGTAGAAGCGGCTAATAATAACATTAAGAAGATTGTGCAGAAGATGGCAGTGACATACAGAGACTGGCACAAGATGTTACCATTTGCTCTTCATGGGTACCGTACCTCAGCACGGACGTCAACAGGGGCAACACCCTACTCTTTGGTATATGGTATGGAGGCAGTCTTGCCCATTGAAGTTCAGATACCCTCTCTCTGAATCATGAAGGATGCAGGTTTGAGCGAAGATGACTGGATTCAGACCCGACTTGATCAGCTGAACCTAATCGACGAAAAGAGACTTACTGCTATTTGTCATGGTCAGACGTACCAAAAACGCATGATCAAGGCATTTAACAAGAAAGTTAGACGACAAGAGTATCAAGTTGGGGATCTAGTAATCAAGCGCATTATCCTACCTCAAGGTGATCCCAGGGGAAAATGGACCCCTACTTACGAAGGGCCATTTGTGGTTAAGAACATTTTCTCAGGAGGAGCTATGATTCTAACCACCATGGATGGTGACGACCTTCCTCACCCTGTCAATACAGACATAGTGAAAAGATACTACGCATAATCAAAGACCCGCTAGGTTGACTGGCCTAGGCAAAAATAAGGGCTTCCCGGCGAACCAAAAGGGTTCGGGCAAAAATAAGGGATGAAAATGAAAAAATTTGTACACTCGGCAAGTCGAAAACCTGAAAGGGCAGCTTGGGCAAAAAAAGGGTATCCCGGTGGACAGAAAACCCGAAAGGGCGGTCCAGGAAAAAGTTAGGGATCAAAGCGTAATACTATGTCTCATTGGATCACTTTGCATCCAGACTTCGGTATCGACTATCAAGCTCGGACGACACTAATCAATCTGATTCATCTTCAACCAGTAGCAAAGTGATGAGATGCTTGAGGATATAAAGGCAATAGCAGAGTTGGAACCCAGTGGGATTATTCACATAGTTGTTTTGTTTTCTTTTCACAAATTGTATAAATTCTATTTGCTCGGCGGCGTTCTCTTACTAGGACGTCAGCCTCTTGTACAAAAACGCCTATTTACAGGCCAAAACTTCAAAATCAATACAATTCATTTTCAGACAAATTTCAAACTGTTTTTCCTTTATCTGTTTTGTTTTGCAAAGAACGTCCAAAGTTCATTTTTGATATATGCATTTGACATTAATTGCTGATCATAAATATTTACATGCGAAACAAAAGATGAATTACTGGTAATATCAGAAACAAGGGCAATAAGAAGTGTCCAAACTGTATAGTTGCTCTGTCCACCAGGTACAAAGGTATATTCAACTGAAGAATATGGCTAAGATACCTTCACTCCCCGCAGAGTAAGACAGTAATGGTAGGTCTCCCAGCTGAGACTTACAACTACGAACAAATCGGTAATACTCTTCCCAACCAGAGTTAGTCTACCATCAGCACTAAAAAGGTCTTAATATTCCTCAGTGGAGTGTAAGAATATTCCTCAGCAAGTATAAGAGTATCCCCGATAGTCTTAATATTCCTCAACGGAGTATAAGAATGTTCCCTGGTAGAATACAGGATACCCCCCCAGTGGAGTCAATATCTCCCCAGCACGGACTGAAAGAGCTTCCCCAACAGAGTTGAAGCATCATCCCCAGTAGACTCTGGAAGTTTACCCCCAGCGGAGTACAAAATAAATCTCCCCAGCCAAATTCAGAGGGTTATCCCCACAAGAGTCTAACAGGATTATCCCTAGTAAGTCGCGACTGAAAGATCATCCCCAGCGAAGTTCTTTCCTTTCACGAACAGGTATTCAATCCTCAACAGATCCAATATCACCAGCAACGGTAATCCATCCCCAGCGGAGCTTATCTTTGGAATCCTCAGTAGAGCATCTCTTCCCCACAGAGTAATCTCCTCATCAGTTTATTCCCCAACGGAGTTATCCTCTCATGCAGGTTTATCATCTTCGTTTATCATCCCCAGCAGAAACGAAGAATTCAACTCTATTCTCTAGCAGCTTCGGGATTTATTTTCCCCAGCTAAAACATCACATTTCCATACATCATAATACATGCATATACGCATCATACCATACAATCTCATTTATGTTGAGAACATCATGGCTTGATCCATATCATGCATTGCATATGACTGACCTTTACCTTGCAGGAAATATCCAGTTAAGTTCTCAGCTATGTCAAAGGAGACAAAACCAGTTAAATCGATTCCTAAAGATTTTTCTGAGGCCAATTCATTCAAAGGAGACAAGACCAGTTAAATCGATTCCTAAAGATTTTTCTGAGGCCAATCCAGTCAAAAGAGACAAGACCAGTTAAATCGATTCCTAAAGATTTTTCTGAGGCCAATTCAGTCAAAGGAGACAAAACCAGTTAAATCGATTCCTAAAGATTTTTCGGAGGCCAATTCAGTCAAAGGAGACAAAACCAGTTAAATTGATTCCTAAAGATTTTTCTGAGGCCAATTCAGTCAAAGGAGACAAAACTAGTTAAATTGATTCCTAAAGATTTTTCTGATGCGAACGCAGTCAAAGGAGACAAAACCAGTTAAATCGATTCCTAAAGATTTTTATGATGCGAACGCAGTCAAAGGAGACAAAACCAGTTAAATCGATTCCTAAAGATTTTTCTGACGCAGATCCAGTTGAAGTTCAGACCACCTATTAACAATCTCCAAATGGCATCTGTAAGCCCATTCCTGACATCACAATGCTGATACCACTTCATGCGAGTGCAAATTTCTGGGCACTCTAGTGTTCAATCATCTTCCACCTTCAGATCACAAAAGGCCCGAAAGCCAATCTATATCCTCATGTTTAAGAAAATTGAACAGGGGCAACTGTTGTACCCCAAAATTTTCCTTCCCATATTTCTCAAGACATTGCAAGAATAATCTCCAAGTGGTTCAAGATTGCTCAAGAGTTGGACAGTCAAATCATCTCCTAAGGCAGTCAATCTCAAATTAGGGTTTTGTGTTACATCAAGGTCCTTACATCCAAATGACCTCAAGTGCTCCCCAATGTCCTAATATGTTCTCAAGTTCATCCATGTCAAATTTCAAGCCTTGCAGAGGAAGTTTGGTTAGTCAATTGCTCAAAGAGGCCCAAAAATCGACTATGCTAGGGCAAAAGTCAACTATGACCTATAAATAGTCAAACCTCAAGATTTTTTGTCAACATTATCATTATGAAGGATAATTCATAATTTTATCAAGGGTTGATCATGATTCATCAAGGATTGCTCAAGATTCATCAAGATTCAAAAGTTGCTAAATTAGGGTTTTGTAGGAAAAGTCAACTCAACTTTGACCAAGCATAACATTCTCATACTTTATGAGAAATGACCCATCCAAAGCTCATTTTGAAGAGGATTCAATTTCCTACAATCCATATTTACACCCCAAGATCAAGAAATTCACTCACAAAAAGTTACAAATTTGGACATTATAGGTCATTTTTGAAAGTCAACAAAAACACCTTTTTTCCAAAGCTTTTAACTTGCGTATGGAATATCAAAATGAGATGAGACAAAAAGGGTTGGTTAGAGGACATCTCAAGGTTTCTAAAAAGTCCCAGAACACTTTCAAAAGTTCAAAATTGAAGAAGTTATGCATTGTTGAAGTTGGGCATTTTTCCAAAATTGCCAAAAGTCAACTATCCCCAAAACTTCAAATTTTGTCAAATGGGCCCACTTTTTTCCACTTGACTTGATCTTGTCACACTACACACGTGTCCTATCTTCAGTCTTGTGTCCAATTATTGATTTTTCTATTTTATTTGATTTTTATTGAATTAATTCATTTTTAAATCAATTTAAATCCAAATAAAATCCAAATATCAATCACTTGGTATCTTTTTGATTGATACGTGTCTTAAATATCATCATGAACAAGATCAAATCCGAATCAAGCCATATCATGAACAAATATTGGATTTTTGGACAATTTGGGAAGCTTTTTAATGGAGGATCATATCATATCTCCAATCATCAATGCCTAAGGATTCAAAGCCCAAAACCTGAACTAATTCATCCCATGTTACTTATACAATGCAAAGGCACGAAAATTAGAATGTAGAGGCTGCACAATCTGGAAAACCAAACTTGAAAATTTGTCAAAAAAGTTGGAAACTGAAAACACATCTAGAGGCCGATTCAAAGCAAAATCACCACGTTATCCTCTTGCTGGACATCCACTGGGTCAAAACCCAACCTTTACAAGCTCTGAAACCTCATCAAACACGCTGTAAGTATCCCTGAAAGTCGCCCTGTACTCGAAATCATAATCTCCCATTCTTGCATTTTTTTGACAAACCATGGACATATTCTTGATCCTTGAATGATTTCGAAACTTTCTGCAATATTTGATTTTGTTTTCATAGCCCATAATGCAATGCCCGAATCTAGGGTTCTTGTTTCTTGCTTTTGGGGGTTGTAGTTTCAGGAAAAATCAAAGCAAATAATGGACATAGCCATGTTCAGGAGGGAGAGACGAAGCGAACCATGGTCTTAGAATCAATTTCTATGGCTGCAATTGATTTTAGGAGCAATCTTTGGATTCAGTTGCGGATAAGAATCCGCAGGTAAAAAACCAGGGGCTGAGTAGGGAAGACGATGACGCGTCCCTTTCCAATTGGCCCATTCAAAAAATTCGCGCGTGTTTTTGTATTGCTGGCATATAGTTGTTGTTTCTCATATATTATTTTTTGTTTATTATTCTAACAATTAGAAGGCGTTGGTGGAGTGGTTGACGTGTTGGCCAGTGAATAGCAGGACCTGGGTTCAAATCCCAGGTCCCCCAAATGCCTATTATTATTTTTCTGCAGATGTTCTAGCGTGCCTCATAAATTGTAGTCCATCATACTCCTTCAGATCCCAAGCGCCAGATGACCTTCAGGCCAAATCTGGTGGCCCAAAGGTGATGACCGTCATGAGACCAAGTCAAAGGCGCACACTGGATCAGAAGGTCAACCAGGCCTGCAATGAATTTGGGCCTGGAAAATTGTAAATCTCACCCTCCAATTGGGCCTGAAACCCCCTGAGTATTTCTTTTTATTTTCTTTCTTTATTTTGTTTAATTATTATTTTTATTATTGTTTATTATCACTAACCAATTAAACTTTTTCTCATAAAATCAAAAACACAAAAATATATTTTATTTATTAAAGTTAAATTCATGACTTTATTTTTGTAAATAAATTAATTTAATTAACTTAGTTTTATTTAGGTATAATTCCAATATTTTTGCAATAATTAAAATTAATGTAGAAAATTACGTTTTTATTAACTTTGACCCAAATTTATTTTATTTCTTTAAATATCCAAAAATCCAAAAAATATTTTAATTGATTAGTTTATTAATTTAATTATTAACTTAGATTTAATACCTTTTAATTCAAAAATAACAAAAAAATGCTTTCTTTCAAAAAAGGGTCAAAACCCTAAAAATATGCCCGATTTAATTTCTCGCACGCGATCCATTTGATTCTAATATTGTAATTGTTTCCAGGAATGTAATAGCTTTAATAGGACTTTATTTTATCGCTTTATTTATTCTTTCCGCATTTTAATTTCAAGGGTTTGTTTTTGGCGATGTAAATACTCGACGCCTTGTAATAGTTTAGATTTAATTTCCGCAATTTAAATTCTGCAACTATACACTGCTAAATGTTTAATAATAGGGAATGCATGACAAGATCAAATGTATGAACTTAAAATCAACATAGCTCACCCATGACATGTACAAAGATAAAATTAACCGAAATAACACACTCGCACATACGCACTCTTAGGGTACACCTCACTTGGTTGCCTTCGAACGTGGTCATTAAGTATAGGAAGTTTTAGAGGTCACCCTCTTGTCCAAAGATCACAGTTGCCTCGAAACGGTTGCCTCGGAAAAATGATCTAAGACATTAGGGTTACCGCTAAGGCGTCCTAACATTGCTTTAGTGACCACACGTCCCTTAATCAAATTGACCCTTAAAACTCCAACGACGGCGCTACCTACTCATCAATAGTGGGATAGCATTGTTTAAAGGATATTAGCACAGTTTAATTCCCTTTTCGAGTAGGTAGATGGTTCTTAAGTACTTGCTCCTTTTAAAACAAAACAAAACTTTTCGCACTCACACCTTTCAAACAAAAACTCTTTTCAAACCCCAAACACAAAGAAAAGAAAATTTTGAAAACACTTTAAGCAAGTACCTAAGAGCCTGTGGATAACCACGGATAGAAAGGGTGCTAACACCTTCCCTTTCTATAATCTACCCCCCGGACCCGAGAAACATCTCGAAAAAGGAATTTTTCTGTGCTTTTTTCCTTTCCTTGTTGGATAAAATAAAAGACGGTGGCGACTCTTGCTCACCGCGACATTTTGCGAAAACAAACGCAAAACGCGAACCAGCATTCCAAAAACAGTCAGTTCTCTCCCACCGTATCACATTCATCATCAGGGTTCACTGAACTGATTTTGACTGGGGAAAGAGTTGAAGCTGGTATCAGAAGTGGCAAGATACAAAAAGGTGCTTCATCAAATACAGAGAAGAAGCCTTTCAAGAAGGAATCTAGTGCAGTTTATAGCTCGAGGAGCCAAAACCGACCTGAACGCTGCCAAGCAGTCAATGCAGTGGTAATATCAAGACCAAATGTTGCCCCACAATGCAACAATCAACAAAGGGTAGAGAGGCCGCAAAGGCATTATACTCGGCTCAGTATGACTCTATCTCAAATTTTATCGCAATTGTTGAAAACCAACTTGGTGACTCTGAGGGAAGCCCCAACGAATCCCAGTACTACATCACTGCTGTATAATCCAAACGCCCGCTGTGCTTATCACTCCGATAGCCCAGGGCATGATACAAACAACTGTTGGTCCGTGAGGAATAAGGTGCAAGATTTGATTGAAGCTAAAGAGATTGAATTTGACGCGCCGGAAAAGCCTAATGTTATGACTGCTCCTATGCCCAAGCATGGAGTAAATGCCATGGACGATGATTCATTTGTAACCTCTATGGAAGACGTTTCTACCCCATTGATAACAGTAAAGAAGAACCTATTGTTGGCCGGTTTATTTCCGGGTTGTGGTGAAGGTTGCCACCTATGTTCCCTCCTGCCTGCTGGTTGTTATTTACTGAAATCAGGTGTACAACGCCTGATGGATAACAAAGAGATATTGTTCGAGAAAACTTTGATTCCGTTGATTCCTGTTGATGATGTTTCCATAATAGCCATTTCCGCCAATCCTTCCAAAGCTTCCTCGAGAAAGCCTGTTAGGATTACATCCGTTTTGAGAGTTGCTCCATTGATCATTACTATCCCTGGTCCTATCCCGTACACTTCGAATAAGGCTGTCCCGTGGCACTATGGGGCCGATGTGTATTATCATGGGATCAAACAAGACTTGAAGGTTGAAGAAGCTGATACTGAGGTCAGCAATATTGTTGGGTCTAGCAAGGTCACCCGAAGCGAAAGACTTTTCTCTCCTGAGATTTCCCCACCAACTGTTCAAAAACCTGTTGCTATTCCACCTGCCAGTACGCCAGCTACTGTCCTTGTTAATGTTCCAAGCATTACCCCTGTCGCCGAGTCATCTGGCGCTCGGGGCAAAAAGATCACCGGTGAGCCTGCCCAGACGGAGGCACCAAAGAAGATTATTGTAGAGACCTCTAGACAGGAGATAGAGGAAATTCTGAAGATCATCAAGAAAAGCGACTACAACGTAGTTGAGCAGCTGGGACAAACCCCGTTGAAGATCTCCATGTTATCTTTATTGTTTTGCTCAGAAGCCCATGCAAAAGCTTTAATTGCTTTCCTTAAAACCGCGTATGTGCCGCAGGAGACATCTGTTGATCAATTCAAAGACTGTGTGGCTAGTTTGACCGCTGACCACGGGTTGGGTTTCTCCGAAGCAGATCTGACTTCCAAAGGAAAGAATCACAATGACGCTCTGCATGTTTCGATCGAGTGCAGGGGCACTACTCTGGCCCACGTACTGGTGGATACTGGGTCCTCGTTAAATGTTTTACCCAAGAAAGCGTTAGACCGGTTGGACTGTGAAGGGTTGGTTCTGAAGCCAAGTAATATTGTGGTTAGGGCCTTTGACGGGTCCAAAAGGATGGTACACGGGGAGGTGGATGTCCCTGTTAAAGTTGGTTCCCAGACTTTTGCATCTACATTCTTTGTGATGGACATCCGACCATCTTACTCTTGTTTGCTGGGTCGCCCGTGGATTCATAAAGCTGGGGCAGTAACTTCCAAGCTCCATCAGATGTTAAAATATCTAGTGAAGGGGAAAATTGTTACAGTACGAGGAGAAGAGGAGTACATGGTGAGCCACCTTAACTCTTTTCGGTATGTGGAGATGGATGGGGAGTTCACCGAAACCCCGTGTCAGAACTTTGAAGAAGTCCCCCAGACTCTGGCGTCGACTGAAACTATTGCTGAAGATCCTCCAATGAAGATGGCTTCCTTCAAGGATGCCCGGGCTGTTATTGAAAAAGGTGGGTGTGCGAATTGGGGCCAACTCCCTAATTTTGCACACAAGACTGACAAGTTTGGTTTGGGTTTTACTGCAGAAGCTCAAAGGGTTGTTCGGCGTGCATGGATTGGAAGACCTCCCCTGCGTATCAGTAATCCGTGAGTGAATGCAATTGAAGATGATGATGAAGAGTCTGAGTTCGACAGCTAGATTTACTCGACTACCGACGGTGGATTGAGCAATTAGACGATAAAGGATTTCGTGCCCATTTCTTTTATTACACAGTAATAGACTTTTGTTTTGATATTGTAACAGACATTTAAAACTTTACCGCCCGGTGCCTTGCCCGAGACACCGTGGCTTTGTTTGTGAGGGCTTATTATGTGTCATTTCCATATATCAACAATAAAAGCATTGGATGTTTTATTGCATTACAAATTTTGCGCTCCCTGTTTTGCTTTTCTATCTTGCACTTTATCAAAACAGCTATTGTCTTACACACACTCACATATCATATACAGGTCCTCATCCACTCTGGATCTCACTGATAACGACTCTGTTACTGCCAATTATGACTTCGAAAGTCCGATCATCCAAGCCGAGGACGAAGGTGAGGATGATTGCGAAGTGCCTGGGGAACTTGTCAGATTGTTACTACAAGAAGAGAGGGCCATACATCCCCATGAAGAGCCAGTGAAATCAGTGAATTTGGGTACAGAAGAAGACAAGAAAGAAGTCAAGATCGGTGCAAATTTGGAGCCTAGTGTCAAGCAACGGTTGATACACATACTGCATGACTATGTTGAGATCTTTGCTTGGTCTTATGAAGATATTCCTGGGTTAGATACCGATATTGTAGTTCACCTCTTGCCAACTAAGGAAGACTGTCCTCCAGTGAAGCAGAAAGTTTGCCGAATGCGCCCAGAGATGTCTGAGAAAATCAAAGCTGAGGTTATAAAACAATTTGATGTCGGTTTTTTAGCAGTTACTTCTTACCCGCAGTGGGTTACCAACGTGGTTCCAATGACGAAGAAGGATGGTAAGGTTCAAATGTGTGTTGACTATAGGGATCTGAACAAAGCAAGCCCCAAGGATGATTTCCCTCTACCCCACATCGATGTTTTGGTCGACAACACTGCACAGCATAAGGTCTTCTCCTTCATGGATAGTTTCTCTGGTTACAATCAGATTAAAATGTCTCCCAAGGATATGGAAAAGACAACTTTTGTTACGCAGTGGGGCACCTTCTATTACAAGGTAATGCCTTTCGGGTTGAAGAATGCTGGGGAAACGTATCAGCGCGCCATGGTCGCTTTGTTCCACGACATGATTCATCATGAGATTGAGTTATACGTTGACGACAAGATTGCAAGATCCCAAACTGAAGAGGAACATCTTGACCATCTCCAGAAGCTATTTGACAGGTTGAAGTTGTATAAGCTGAGGTTAAACCCGAACAAGTGCACCTTCGGGGTGAGATCTGGTAAGCTGCTGGGTTTCTTCGTTAGTGATAAAGGTATTCAAGTGGATCCGGCAAAGGTGAAGGCTATACAGGAAATGCCAGCTCCCCGGACAGAAAAAGAAGTCAGAGGCTTTCTGGGACGTCTGAACTACATTGCCCGATTCATTTCGTACCTGACTGCTACTTGTGAACCAATCTTTAAGCTGCTGAAGAAAGACCAAGTGGTAAAGTGGAATGATGAATGTCAAGCCGCTTTCGAAAGAATCAAGGAATACCTGCAAGAGCCACCTATTCTGATGCCTCCAGTCGAAGGGAGACCTTTGATATTATACTTGACAGTACTCGACAATTCGATGGGGTGCATACTGGGGCAACATGACGAGTCTGGCCGAAAAGAGCATGTTATTTACTACCTTAGCAAAAAGTTTACCGACTGTGAGACCCGATACTCACTGCTTGAGAAAACTTGTTGCGCTTTGGCATGGGCTTCTCACCGGCTGAGACAGTATATGCTGACTCACACTACTCTATTGATATCAAAGATGGACCCGATCAAGTATATCTTCGAAAAGCCTGCCTTGTCCGGAAGAATAGCGAGATGGCAGATGACCTTGGCTGAGTATGACATCCAATACACAACCCAAAAAGCAATTAAGGGGAGTGTGTTGGCGGATCATTTGGCGCATCAAGCCGTGGATGGTTATCAGTCTATGAACTTCAAATTCCAGGACAAGAGCATCATGTTGATAACTAACTGTGAGACGCCTGGACCAGATGAAGGACCTGAGGAAGGATCCCGATGGTCTATGTATTTTGACGGAGCTTTAAACGCATTAGGTAATGGCATTGGAGCCGTGATCATATCTCCTGAAGGTTGTCATACTCCGTTCACCGCCCGATTATGTTTTAACTGTGCCAACAACATGGCGGAGTATGAAGCGTGCATCATGGGCCTTCGAGCAGCTATTGACCTAAGGATTAAGTTCTTGAGTGTGTTCGGAGATTTCGCTCTCGTGATCAGTCAGATCACAGGCGAGTGGGATACGAAGCACCCAAATCTTATTCCTTACAAAGAGTATGTATTGACGTTGCTTCCGCATTTTAAGGAGATAACCTTTAAACATTTCCCGAGAGAGGAGAATCAGTTAGCGGACACGCTAGCTACTATGTCTTCTATGTTCAAGGTCAAGTGGGACCATGAAGCTCCCCATATTACCATTGAGAGGTTGGACGAACCCGCACATTGCTGTGATATTGAGACTGAAGAGGTAGCAGATAAACCTTGGTTTCATGAGGTAAAAAGGTATCTTGAGGCGCAGGAGTACCCCCAGGGTGCATATGTTAATGATAAGAAGTTTCTGAGGAGGTTCACAGTGAAGTTCTTCATCAGTAATGACATCCTTTACAAGCGTAATCATGATTCAACTTTACTGCAATGTGTGGATAAAAACGAGGCAGAAAGGATCATGGCAGAGTTACATGAAGGTACTTTCGGAACTCATTCCAGTGGACATACCATGGAAAAGAAGATCCTACAGGCAGGATATTATTGGTCTACTATGGAAGCCGATTGTTATCTGCATTCTCAGACCTATCATAAGTGCCAAGTCTATGCTGATAAGGTGCACGTACCTCCAGTTCCTCTAAACATTTTGACGGCACCTTGGCCTTTTGCAATGTGGGGCATCAATATGATTGGTGAGATCAGACCTACTGCATCCAATGAGCATCTTTCATCCTGGTAGCCATTGATTACTTTACGAAGTGGGTTGAGACAACTTCCTTTTCTATAGTAACCAAAAACGTCGTGGCACGGTTTATTCGGCATAATTTAATCTGTCGATGCGGTGTACCCGAGAGAATCATTACAGACAATGCTATAAATCTCAACAATACGATGATCACCGAACTCTGCAAGCAGTTCAAGATACGGCATCACAACTCTTCTCCTTACCAGGCGAAGATGAATGGGGCTGTTGAAGCAGCTAATAAGAACATCAAGAAGATTGTGCAGAAAATGACGGTGACGTACAAAGATTGGCACGAGTTGTTACCATTTGCTCTTCATGGGTACCGAACCTCAGAACGGACGTCAACAAGGGCAACATCCTACTCTTTGGTGTATGGCATGGAAGCAGTCCTACCTATTGAGGTCCATATACCCTCTCTTCGAATTATGAAGGATGCAGGTTTGAGCAAAGATGACTAGATCCAGACCCGACTTGATCAGCTGAACTTAATCGACAAAAAGAGACTTATTGCTATCTGTCATGGTCAGACGTATCAAAAATGGATGATCAAAGCATTTAACAAGAAAGTCAGACGACAAGAGTATCAAGTCGGGGATCTGGTGATCAAACGCATCATACTTCCGCAAGGTGATCCCAGGGGCAAATGGACCCCTACTTACGAAGGGCCATTTGTGGTTAAGAAAATTTTCTCAGGAGGAGCTATGATCCTAACACCATGGATGGTGACGACCTTTCTCACCCCGTCAATGCAGACATAGTGAAAAAATACTACGCATAATTAAAGACCCGCTAGGTTGACTGGCCTAGGAAAAAATAAGGGCTTCCCGGCGAACCAAAAGGGTTCGGGCAAAAGTAAGGGATGAAAATGAAAAAAAACTGTACACCCGACAAGTCGAAAACCTGAAAAGGTGGCTTGGGCAAAAAAGGGTATCCCGGTGGACTGAAAACCCGAAAGGGCGGTCCAGGAAAAAATTAGGGATTAAGGCGTAACACTATGTCTCATTGGATCACCTTGTAACCAGACTTCGGTATCAACTATCAGGCTCGGACGACACTAATCAATCTGATATACCTTCAACCAAGTAGCAAAGTGATGAGATGCTCGAAGACATAGGGGCAATAGGAGAGTTGGAACCCAGTGGACCGTTCACATAACTGTTTTTCTTTATTTTTGCACAAATTGTATAAATTCTGTTTGTTCGGCGGCATTCTCTCACTATGACGTCAGCCTCTTGTACCAAAAACGCCTATTTACAGGCCAACTTCAAAATCAATACAATTCATTTTCACAAAGAAATTTCAAATTAGTTTTCTTTTTCTGTTTTGTTTTGCAAGAACGTCCAATGTTCATTTTTGATATATGCATTTGACAATAATTGTTGCTCATAAATATTTACATGCGAAACAAAAGACTATTACTCGTAATATCAGAAACATGGGCAAATAAGAAATGTCTGAACCATACTGTTGCTCTATCCACCAGGTATAGGGATAGACCTAGTTGGAGAAAAAAATTGAAGGAACATTCACTCCCCGCAGAGTAAGGAAAAGACAGTGACATTAGCGGTCCCGAACAGGACACCACTCTCCCCAGCAGAGGCTCACGACCGCGAATGAGTCGACAATATTCTCCCCAAGCAGAGTTTATCTATCATCAACACTAGAAGATCATCCCCAGTAGACGCTGGAGGATTGTCCCCAGTAGAGTCTAAAAGATTATCCCCAGTGAAGTCGCCACTGGAAAATCATCCCCACCGGAGTTCATTTCTTCCACAAACAGAAACTCAATCCCCAACAGGTTTCATCATCGCCAACAACGGTAATTCATCCCCAGTTGAGGTTAATCCTCCAAATCAACAGATTCTCCGACAAAGTATGTCCTCCCCATAGAGTCATTTCCTCGTCAGTTTATTCCCCAGCGGAGTTATTCTCTCCTGTAGGAATATGCTCACAACCATCTTCATTCACTATCCCCAGCGGAAGCAAAGAATTCAACTCTTTTCTCCAAATCAGCAGATCTTCTAGCAGAGTATCTCTCTTCCCCATAGAGTCATTTCCTCGCCAGTTTATTCTCCAGCAGAGTTATTCTCTCGCCAGTTTATTCTCAGATCAGCTTCGATCGATATCCCCAGCGAGAACGAAGAATTCAACTTTTGTTTTCTCCAACAACATTCCGGGATTTATTTTCCCCAGCTAGAGATTATCCTAAAAAACATTATATATATCAGGGCATACGCATAAAAATCATACAACACAATCTCATTTATTTTGAGAACATCATTGCTTGATATATGTCATGCATTACATACAATTAATCTTTACCTTTCAGGAAAGATACAATCAAATTCTCACAAAGTTCAAGCTATGAAGCCCGGATCCGACCGGATAGTATCTTGATATCTACATCATATTGTGAAGCCCGGAGAATGACTGGATAACAATATCAAATACCACAAAGCCTGGATTCGACCAGATAGTGGTTTATCTTCAATAGATGAAGCCCAGGTACGACCGGATAGTATCTTGATTACTCCAACATATTGGGAAGCCCAGAGAACGACCGAATAACAGTATCAAACACCACGAAGCCTGGATTCGACCAGATAGTGGTTTATCTTTAAGCTATGAAGCCCGGAGAACGACCGGATAATAGTTTAATTCCCAGCAAGCCGTGAAGCCCGGATTACGACGGGATAACAGCTCAATAAGCACCATGAAGCCTGGATTCGACCAGATAGTGGTATATCATAAACACAAGCCGTGAAGCCCAGATTACGACCGGATAATAGCTCAGTAAGTTATTGTGAAGCCTGGATTACGACCAGATGGCAATACAAATTTCTGTGAAGCCTGGATTACGACCAGATAACATCTAAAGACACCGCGAAGCCTGGATTACGACCAGATAGTGGTATGTCTTTAACACATGTTATGAAGCCCGGATTACGACCGGATAGTATCTTGATTTCCTCCGAACACCATGAAGCCTAGATTTCGACTAGATAGTGGTATGAGACATCGCGAAGCCTAGATTACGACCAGATAGTGGTAAAAAGACACTGAAGCCTGGATTACGACCAGATAACAGTGAGGGACACTATAAAGCTTGGATTTCGACCAAATAGCAGTTTACCCAGCCAATTACTATGAAGCCCGGATTCAACCGGATATTAGTAGGCCCAACATTCAAAGGGAAGCCCAGATGCGACCGGATAACCACTTGATTTCTTCTGAAGCCTGGATTTCGACCAGATAAGAAGTAAGGTATTGTGAAGCCTGGATTTCGACCAGATAGCAGTACAGGACACCATGAAGCCTGGATTTGACCAGATAATGGTATAAAGCATCGTGAAGCCTGGATTACGACCAGATAACGATAAAAGGACTGATGCCTGGATTACGACCAAATAACGGTACAAGACACTACGAAGCTTGGATTTCGACCAAATAGCAGTTTTACCTGGACAGATACTAAGAAGCCCGGAGTCGACCGAATATTAGTATGCCCTAAATTCAATTTGAAGCCCAGAGGCGACTGGATAACAACTGGATTCCTTTTGAAGCCTGGATTACGACCAGATAAGAATCAAGAAATTGCGAAGCCTGGATTACGACCGGATAGCAAGTGTAATCTCATCTCATCCCAGTAAGTCGCTGTAAATCCTGGATTACGACCAGATAGCAGTCAGTCTTTCACTATGAAGCCTGGATCACGACCAGATAATAGTTCATTTTCACCTCTTCGATGAAGAGACGATTCCTCAACAAGAATAACGGACGACCGAAGTTCCTAAAAATCAACCTTTCTCAAAATAGAGATGATTCCCCAGTAGAATAATGGACGACCGAAGCTCCTAAAAGTCTACTTCTCTCAAGACAGAGATCAACATTCCCCAACGGAATCTTCCTCAACAACAGGTGTACAAGCTCTCGCCAAGGAATCTCTTGGGCGATCGGCACTCCTTCGGATGGAATCTTTAAGCCTATTCCCCGTCGGAAATTTCCAAATGGCATCTGTAAGCCCATTCCCGACATCACAAGACAAGTACCACATCATGTGAGTGCAAATTTCTAGGCACTCTAGTGTTCAATCATCTTCCACCTTCGAATCACAAAAGGCACGCAAGCCAATCTACATCCTCAGGTTTAAGAAGATTGAACAGGGGAAGCTGTTGTACCCCAAAATTTCCCCTCCCATATTTCTCAAAACATTTCAAGAAAGATCCTTAAGTTGCTCAAGGTAGTCCAAGGGTTGGCCAGACAAGCTCTCTCCTAAGGCAGTCTACCTCAAATTAGGGTTTCATATTGCATGAAGATACTTGAGTCTAAGGGATCCCAAATGCTCACCATTGTCCTAATATGTTCTCAAGATTATCCATGTCAAGTTTCAAGCCCTACAGAGAAAGTTTGCTCAGTCAATTGCTCAAAGGCCTAAAAATCGACTATGCTAGGGCAAAAGTCAATTGTGGCCCACATACAGTCAAACTTCAAGATTTTTGGTCAAAATCCTCATTTTGAAGTATATTTCATCATTTGATCAAGGGTTTATCATGATTCATCAAGTATTTCTCATAATTCAATAAGAACCAAAAGTTGCTAAATTAGGGTTTTGTAGGAAAAGTCAACTCAACTTTGACCAAGCATAACTTTCTCATACTTTATGAGAAATGACCCATCCAAAGCTCATTTTTAAGAGGATGCAATTATCTACAATCCATCTTCATCTCCCAAGTTCCAAATATGCACTCACAAGAAGTTATGAATTTGGACATTATAGGTCATTTGGAAAAGTCAACAAAAACACCTTTTTTGTCAAAGCTTCATACATAAGCATGGAATATCCAATTGAGATGATACCAAAAGGGTTGCTTAGAGGACATCTCAAGCTTTCTAAAAAGGCCAAGAACACCTTCAAAGAGTCAAAATTGAGGAAGTTATGCATTGGTGAAGTTGACCCTTTTTGCAAAATTGCCAAAAGTCAACTATGCCTAAAAATGCAATTTTTGCTAAATGGGCCCAATCTTTTTCACTTGTTTTGAGTTGGAAACATGGTACACGAGCCCTAGCCCTTTCCACTTGTCATTATCTTGTTTTTATTTTTTATTTTTATTTTTATTTGAATTAAATAAATTTAAATCAAAACAAATCATAGAAAATCCAAAATATTGAAAACTCAAGATTTTGTACATGTTTCAGGTCTTAAATTCCAGCTAGCATGAGATTGAATTCGTGTAAAGGCTTGGAGTGCACAAAATATTGGATTTAGGCTATTTTGGAATGATATTCAAGTGTATCAAATCAAGATCAAATTCAATAATGGAGGAAGATTGTGATCACATTGACAACCCTAATTCACTCCTCAATACATATAGAACGCATGCAGACCCAAAAGAAGGCTAGAGGGAGGTGCAGCAACAAGAACAAAACTTGGAAAAACCATAAAAGTGCAGATACAAATTCCTAGTTACAGGCCACTACAAGACTCTTTGACCATTCCAATCGCTTCCTGGGATCACAAGGGACCTAAATCAATCAAGAACGAGCACTCCCAGGCCTTGAAACTCACTGTAAGTCAGCCACGACCTTGGGATTTTCTTGAATTCGAATTTCATGATTTAGACATTGATAGCACGAATTAATGATATATTCTTGATCCTTAAGACATTTGCAAGCTTTCTGTAATTTTTAATTGCATTTTCATGGCTTGTACGAGAGTTTTCCATTGTTAGGATTTGTAGCTCCGATTTGGGATCTTGGTGTACAGGTGTAATTGGGCCACGATTAGGGTACCATGAAGTTCGTGAGACTGAGACGAATGGATTGGTACCATCACCATTGATTTATTGTGCTTGTACATGATTTTTGATATGCCCAGGGTTTTAGCTACGGAGAGTGTCCGTTGGTATAGGTCTGTTGTCTAAAACGACAGATCCTTGGAGAATACAAAGACGTGGCGGACAACCATTGGCGTGTTTGAATTTCGCGCGTTTTGGACTTAGCGTTTTTGCTTTTCATATATTATCATTATTATTTATTATATATACAAACAGAACAAATGGCGCAGTTGTAGTGGAGTGTGTGGAAAGTGCTTCAGGACCTGGGTTCGAATCCCAGGTCCCCCAAATTGCTTCATGATTTTTTCTTTTCAGTGATTACGTGCGCATCCATGACCAAGGGTTACTATACGCCCTCACAATCCAGTCTGCCAAGTAGTCAGATGGCCAGATCCAAGGGCCATCAATGGAGGAGCATCATAAGCCTAGTCAACGCGAAGTATGTGATCTTGCAAGTCAACATGGACCTCCCTGTTTTGGGCCAAGGCTTGCTATCTACACCCCCTTTCAAGCTGCTTTGTTCAAGCCCAAATTTCTTCTCTATTCTTTTTTTTTATATTTGTTTTATTTAATTTAATTTAATTTATTTATTTTATTTTACTAACCAATTAACTATTTTCTTTTTATCAAAAAGTCATAAAAAATATTTTTCATCCAATTAAATTTAGGACATTTATTTTTTATACAAAATTTTAATTAATTTAATTAGGTTGTTAATTTTAGGTAACTTTAATTGTTTTTTTGTAAATAATTAAAATAATTAGAACAATTAGGGTTTTATTTCTAATTTAATTATATTTTCGTTTCTTAAAAATAACAAAAACACAAAAAAATAGGTCATGTAATTATTTCCATTAATTAATTTAATTAGCTAATTAATTTGTATATTTAATTTTAAAACCTAATCCTTTTTATAAAAAGGCAAAATACTCATTTTGGTCCCTTAACTATACCCTTGGGTTCACATTGGTCCCTTAACTTTTTTTCGTGTCATTTTGGTCCCTTAACTTTCAAAATGTTTCATTTTAGTCCTTTTTGTCTAATTAGCTACGAATTTAGCGGCTGATTTCAAAGTTTTTCCGTCTAATTAGCTACGAATTTAGACAAAAAGGACTAAAATGAAACTTTTTGAAAGTTAAGGGACCAAAATGACACAAAAAAAAGTTAAGGGACCAATATGAACCCAAGGGTATAGTTAAGGGACCAAAATGAGTATTTTGCCATATAAAAATAACAAAAACAATTTTTATTTTAATTAGGTTAGAAAGGGTCAAAACCCTAGTTCGCTCTCGTTCTAAATTTCATCGTGCACTTTATTATTATTTTTACCATATTGATGTAACTGCCCACAAGTTGTAATAGTTAATTAGGTCTTTATTTTCATTTATCTATTTATTTTTAAGGGTTTGTTTTTTGCTATGTAAATACCCGAAGCCTTGTAATAGCGTAGTTTAATTTCCGCACTTTAAATTCCGCAAACATTAAACTGTTAGATGTATGATATAGGGATGCATGACAAGAATGTATGTAAAACTTTAAAATAGTTAGATAACCCTAAAATGTGCAAAGATGATAATTTGAAATTAAGTCACTCGCACATGCGCACTTCTAGGGTACACTCTCACTTGGTTGCCTTCGGTAAACGACCATTGAGTATAGGGTGCTTTAGTGGTCGTCCTTTTGTCCAAAGATCAAAGTTGCCTCGGAAAGGTTGCCTCGGATATTGTTGCCTCGAATAATTGATCTAAGACATTAGGGTTATTACTAAGACGTCCTAACATTGCTTTAGTGATCGTACGTCCCTTTCGAATTGACCCTCAAAACTCCAACGACGATGCTACCTACTCACTAATAGTGGGATAGCATTGTCTAAAGGAAACAAGCATAAAATGATTCTTTTTTCGAGTAGGTAGATTAGCTCTTAAGTACTTGTTCAATCCAAACAAAATTTTTCACACTTACACTCCTTTACAAACAAAGTTTTAAAAAACACTTCATTACACTCTTGAAGACAGAAGCAAGAGTTAAATCGAAGTCAAAACAAAAACTTTTCAAAATACACAAGCACACAGAGAAGCAATTTTGTAAATGATGAGCAAGTACCTAAGAGCCCGTAGATAACTACGGATAGAAAGGGTGCTAATATCTTCCCTTTCTATAATCTACCCCCGTACTTAGAAATATCTAGAAAAAAGAATTTTTCTGTGCTTTTTTCCTTTCCTTGTTGGATAAAATAAAAGTCGGTGGCGACTCTTGCTTACCGCGAAATTTTGCGAATACAAACGCAAAACACAAACCAGCAATTCCTAAAAAAAACAGTCCTGGTTCTGGCCACCGTATCACACCATCTTACATTCTAAGGCAAAACATATAGAAATTAAACATCATTTCATAAGGGACTATATTCAGAAAGGAATCCTAAGTTTAAACTTCATAGACACAGACCATCAATGGGCTGATATTTTCACTAAACCCCTTTCTGAAGATAAATTTAAATTCATTCTGAAAAATATCAGTATTGAATTTTGCCCTGAATGAAATTTTTTTCTCTATATGTGCTTTCAGAATGTTCTGAAATGAATGTTCTGATTAACTTCTCTTCAGAAGTGAGAAGAGGAGTTACATCAGAAACCATCCATAATGTTCTGAAATATGTCAAACGTTTCATTACAAGAATGGTTCAGAAGTTCATTACATTAAACCAGCTGTCACACGCTACCCTCAGATGTTGAACGCGTGTTTCAAATCTGAAAGGTCACGCATGTGTGCGCTGCTATTGAGACGCTGTTCCTAGGTGACTGTTCAGATTTGATCAAATCTTACGCCTCCCCTCAATGTCAAATTTCATTAATTGCTAGTAATGATTATGTTTTTAATTTCAATCGTTTTAAATTCTTTACTAGTTTTATTACTCAATTTTTTTAAGCTATAAATACCTTACAAAATTCCTCTTTTTTCTTTTTGACTCTCTCTCTCTCTCTCTCAAATTTCAATCGCTTCTGCCTTTTGTGCAAACTCTCTCTATTTTTTTCAAAATCCTAAACCTAAGCGTTCCAAATGGCTTCATCTTCATCCCCTTCCGAAAGCATTCATGTTTCTTCAAGCAGCTCTCAACATGCAGAAGGATATGTCATTCCTGAGAGAAAAACACTCATCCCTATTGATAGATTGGAAGTGGTTAGTGAACTTATGGTCGATTTTGAAAATTTGAAAGCAAATGGGTTTGATTTGTTTCCGGCTGTAGAGTTTCAAAGGTGGCAAAATTTCTTTGATCGTCTAGTTGGACCAGTGTTCCCTCATCTTGTCAAGGAATTCTGGATTCATGCCATTGCTTCACCAAAGGTCATTCTATCATTCGTCATGGGCAAAGAGATTTCCATCACTGAGAATCTCATAAGGAGGCTTCTAGGCTTTGAAGGAAATGGTGTTAATGGAATCTCAAGTGGAAGAATGGATATGTCCAAAGTTTATGCTGAGATTTTTACTAATGGGAAAGCATCCAACAAGGTCAAAGATTTGAAGAACAAATATAAAATTTGGGCAAGAATTATTCATGGTTGCATTCATCATAGGAAGGAAACCAATTCTCCTGACTACATCAATGCTGACCAACAATATCTTCTGTTCTGTCTTGGCACAAACGTGAAGATTGATCTGCCCTGTCTTGGCAATGACTCTGTATCACCAACCTTCTGATCAAGCTACCTCTGAGAAAATGCCAACTCTTCTGATTTATTTTGGCACCCTCCTCTCCAATGTTGTAGGCCTGGCTATGCTACTTCTGCTCCAAAGGTTGTATCTTCTGAAGCTGCTTCAACATTTGCTCCCTCTTCACTGGTGATTGACACTCTGAATGAGCTGAAGAAGGAAAATGAAGCCATCCATGAACGTCTGGACAAACAAGATGAAACCAACAAGGAAATCAGAACTAGGATGATGAAACAAGAGGAATCCTCAAATGAAATCAAGAATCTTCTTCTTTCTCTTCTCTCTCGTCAATCTTAGTTTTAATTTCTTTTTCCAATTTCCTTGTTGTTTTTGTTTTGTACCTCTGTCTTTTGAATCTTCAATATAGAAATATTTTGAATCTCTTTATTTTTTTCTTTTTGATTATGACAAAAAGGGGGAGAAAATATGATTTTGATCTGATCCATGAAAAAAGTTATGGGACTAAGTCTCAAACATTCCTAACAAAATACAAAGTTCTTTTTTGTTTAAGAGATATGCAGGTACCTACAGACTCTGAAAGACTAAGAAACATCATCTGGAAAAGATCTGCTTAAGAAACTCTGAAGAAAAGATTAGGAGCTCTTAAAGAAACTCTGAAAGAAAAATGTCTCAAAGCTCTGAAAAACAAATCTCAGGAAGTTTCCCTTATGCTTTTAAATTCTTTGATTATTTTTTTTCACAAGAAGAAATGTCTATCTCAGGGGGAGATTATAAATCTCAGGGGGAGATTCTCACTCTAGCATAAAATTTTTTCTTAATCAAAATCTAAATTGTTTTGTCATCATCAAAAGGGGGAGATTGTTAGAACAAAGTTTGGTTCTAATCATATCTTAGAGTTTTGATGATAACAATGAAATAAATTTTGTAAAATATATTTTATACTCTGATGTGTATGTTCTGACTCATGCAACTCAAGAGAGAAACATCATTCTGCACAAGTCTAAAGCAAACTCTGAAGGAAGTACTCCAAGGCAAACTCTGATGAAAAGCAATCTTAAGCAACCTCTGATAAAGCTAGCTGAAGCAAAGATTTGAAAGAAGCATGCTGGAAGCAACATCTGATAATGCAAGCTGAAGCAAACTCTGATGAACATAAATTGAAGAAAACTCTGAGATAAGAAAAGATAAAGCAAACTATGAAGTGGAAACAATGCAAGAAAACTCTTAAACTTCCAGAGACAAGCTTTGACAGTACCGTTGGTCATTTAATGCTAAGACGGATAACGCACTCAAGTGGTACTACACATGAGAACATTGGAAACATAGAGACCAAGCTAACACGCATCATTAATACATATACTCTCTTCAAGGCAGTAACGGTCAAGACTGGAAGCTATATATAGAAGATCATTTGTTTCAAACAAATGTTACTGATCCACGAGAAACATACTAAAGCTCACTGTTTTCATTCTTGTAAAATAATAGTATATAGTGGGTAATTCTTAAGTATTGAGCAATAATCTTAGTGATAAATCACAGTTTGTGATACAGCTTATTAGAAGCATTCTGATTCACTACTGTTAAGAGATAATTTTTGTAAGTGTTCCTTGAGAGACCTGTTGGGTCAGATTTCTCAAGAGGGCTAGGACTAGTTGAGTCTTAGAGGTGTTAGTCACTTGCAGTTGGCTTGTGCATTGTGTTGTTAGTCACAACAGTTTGGTTGTGCATTTATAATCAGTTTGATTATAGTGGATTAAGTCCTTGTTGAGAGAGGCAAAATCACCTTGGCGGGTGGACTGAAGTAGTTTGAGTTTCAAACGAACCAGGATAAAAATACTTGTGTCTTTCCATTAGTATTGCGCGAGAAAAAGGAAAAACTTATTCAACCCCCCCCCCCCCCCCCCCCTATTCTAAGTGTTTTCTCACCCTTCAAAATCCTTTCTTGGCATGCTTTTTTTACAGTAAATGCAATCCCCTCAATGGACATTATACCAAGCGTGACCTCTTGCCTATTTTCCTCAAAACAAACAGTGGCATAAGCATATTGAACACTTGAAAGTGAAGTGGTAGCAAGGATACAGACAAATAAGCCATCCAAATGTGCATCCAAATCAACCAAAAAATATACACATGTTGAGAATTAACTGAATTGTTGTACTTTTCGACATCTTTAGTGCACTCCATGGTACACTTGCAATTGTACCATATTCATGCCAAGACCTTTTTAATTTTCCAAAGTATGTAATCACATAGCCACCATTTTAATTAGTAGAAATTATATCACAATATAACTTATAAGTCCTTGATGCATCTTGGTTGACTAAATACGCTTCTTTTACGGTGTCCTATATTTCCTTTACTATAACCAAATGAATGATGATAGATCTAATATCTTTTGTGATTGAGTCAAGAAGCCATAAATAGACCAAACAATGTTCCCCTACCCATGTTTTGTATGCCTCTGATTCTTTATCTTTTTGTGCGACCTTTGTTCCAGAGACATAGCCCCAACGATTTTTTGCCGCACATCTTATTATTTGTGTTTAACAACCATTTGTGGTAGTTGGAGTCGTCAGGTTGTTCATGTGTAAGTATAAAAGAAAGATATTGGATGTAACGTATCTTTCTAGAATATAGTTTCTCTTTATTGGAATATTCCATCAGAGAAAAGAAAAACTCAAAGAAATCAAAGTAATTGGTTCATATATTATATAGGAGATTTTGGTTGGTTGTGATGATACAATGTAAAAAAGGTTTCAAAGAAACTTTCTAATGTATTATTGTTGATTCAAGTGTGAGATTTTAAGTCTCACGTCGACTATAAGTTTTGGAAATGTTGGATATATAAGAGAGGTGACCCATACCCCCATTTCCTTAAGGTTTTTAATGGATATGTGGTGTCAAAGTCCCTTGGACCCTAAACGTTTAGTTCATTAATACTCCAACCACTCACACAACTCTCCAACAAGTGGTATCAGATCCATGGTTTTTCTTAGTAAGGGGAAGTGGAAGTGAGTTCCTAGTATGAATTAAGACTAGTAATTTCGGTGACTCACCATTGTAGGAGAGATTGTTGATTTAAGTGTGAGTGGTTAAGTTCCACATCGGCTAGAAATTGAGGACATTTTGGATATATATAAGAGAGGTGATCGATACTCAATTGCCTTAAGGTTTTGGGTGGATATGTGGTGTCATGATATTTTGGATGCTAAACGTTTAGTCCATTGACACTTTCGACGCTCCTCGGACTCTCCAACAAGGTTTTGGTGTTTATGTGGTATCAAGGTCTCTTGATCCTGAACATTTAGACCATTGACACTTCCGGTGCTCATTAGACTCCTCAACAAGTGGTATCAGAGTCATGGTTAAACTCGGTGGTGGAGAGGGAGTAGAATTCTAGGTGGATTATGGATAATGGTGTTGAGTGACTTACACTTATTGGGGAGATTGTTGAATTCAAGTGTTATGGTTAAGTCCCACATCGATTAGAAATAAAGATTGAAGATTGTTCAATTCAAGTGTGGATTGTTAAGGATACATACACTGATTGCTTTAAATTTTTTTATAGATATCTGATGTCAAGATCTCTTGAATCTGAAATGTTTAGCCCATTGACACTTTTGGTTCTCCCTGAACTTCCCAACAATTATTTTATTCACTATGCATAAACTTATATACAACTTCTCTTCCTTATATCTCTCTTTGATAATAGGAGATTTTAAAAACAAAAAATAATCATAGATATACAAATCAATTAATACTAAAAATAATTCTTTTCTAGGGCTAATAATATTTGACTTATTTCAACATTTATTACTTTAAACACAAACATAATAAATAAAAGTTTTTTTATTACAAATAATTAATATGATACAAGTTTTAAGTTTAATTATAAAATCATTGAACTCTAGGGCTTGAACAATAACCTCTCGCTGACACTAGAGTCCATCTGATAGTCATAAATTTAATATGACCATCATACTTTTCTGTATAGAATGTGATTTTATGAATGGTTAACAACATTGTCAAGTGTTATTACGTTGAATATCTCCACATCTCCTTTTTCGATTATCTTCCAAATTGATGTGATGGTGCATAAGTATTTGTTTGGATCGCTTATGAGATTTAGGCTCCTTAGCTTGAGAAATGACACCATTGTTATCACAATACTAAAAACTATACCAAGTTTAATAATAAACTTTTTGATCCAAACAATCTCTTTTACTGCATTTGAGACAATAATATTCTCAGACTAAAGTGGTAGAATCAACTATATTTTTGTGCTTTGAACTCTTCCAACCCACAACACCGACATTTTAAAAAATACAATCCAATTGGGATCCGAAGTCATCTTCAGAAACCGGTTGCAAAGATCTTTTTATTGAAAGACCTTTTTTTCTTTCTAATTTGCTAATGATTGTATGGAGAAGCTTGTTGAATCCTATTTTTTCTCTTCTGTAGAAACCTTTGCAAAGATGTTTTCATTGAAAGAGCAGGACCAGGTCCAGGGCTATACAATTGATGTGGAGACTGTACTATTGCTGATGTTGATGGCTCTGATCCTGTTGATATCTTAACTGTTTCGTGTTCTTTTTTATTTGCCATCATTAAGATTGATTTGGCCTGCACAACATGCACAATAACCCATTCATTATACTGACATATTATTAAAGTCAAATTAGTAACAAAGTCTATGAAGTCTAAATTTGAAGTTTGTTAGAAACTTTGCTTTAAACAAAAAGCAAACAAAATTGACAACATATGCTTCACATCAAAGTTGAAAATATGAATCAAATCAAACACATAATTTACAAGAAGAAAATGACCAGAGATATATATATATTATCTTCAAAAAACAAAATGATCACAAAGAACCATATCATCTTCAAAAACAAATTCCAATGAAAAGCCAAACATAAAATAAAAAATATATAAATAAAATTACCTGAAACTCAGTGACATCAGTAACACACATCTTGCCATCGTAGAAAATGGTCAGTGGCCGTTGCTGATTTTGCATTGAACTCATCCGATCACTATCTTTTTTTTCTTCAACCCTTTAATTAAGGTAAAATATAACAAAGAATTAATTCAATAACTAAATGTAAAAACAAAACAATAAATTAAATCAAAAAAAAGGAAAACATAAAAAACAAAATTACTTACATGTGATTGTTGTGATTGTGATAGCTATCAGAAACATATTGAGGGAAAAGGCAGAGTTCTAAGTTGCAATTCCTCCTCATCTTTTCAAGAGAAATATGAAGTGAAGATGTGAAAATGTTGAAGGTATAAAGATCAAGAAGAGTAGCCTATATAATATATAAATGTTTGTTTAGTTAGGCGCAGCTAGAATGAAAAAGAGAAGAGTGAATTTGAGCGTGGAAACGCCTAAGGGAAAGGGACAGACAATGA